>CM059426.1:10055757-10368257 GCA_030390025.1 Squalus acanthias | reverse complement strand
AACCAGATTTGCACTCTCACTGGATTTAGATACCATGCCAAATGGATTTTCAGGGAATAACACATCACTCCTCCCTGGAGTCAGCTCGGTCCCTGACTCTTAGTAATTACTACAGACCATGCGGCCCAACCAGGTTTTTATCCTTCACTATAATAATCCCTGGTGCCTACCTTTCAACCACCTATCTAACCTATTCTTAACCGTTGATGATAGGTTGAATTTCTCTAGGTTTCTCCTGATCATCATCTATAACTTCGAGGGATGATCTGTAGAAACCCCAGAGAAATAGCATCAATGGTGCATCATGGCCGTCATGATAAACAATCTGACTGGCTTGTGAGCTGCTACCATAAAATACCAAACCACCTGCTTGATGGATAGATATATTAATTAATAGAAAGATCGATTAAGAGAGAGAGAACAACATGATGGAGTTCTGATTGCATCATAATGTAGACACTTGACTTCAAGACTGCGAACACCTGGTGAGCAGCTATTGACTGGTGTAGTAATATGAGCTCTGTAGCGATCCTAGTTGATGTGTCCATTGAAGGAATATTTTTCTTTCTCTCCTTCTCTCTTACTTTCAATTATAGTTTTTCAATGTCCAAGTACTGTCGCCCATGACCTTTCACACTCAGGCAGAGGTAATAGCCAATACCCTTGTCTGGCCTGTGTTTGAATTTACATCTCCAAAGCTGAATGAGTGGAGTTGCAACATCTGGTCCTGTGTTCATTCCCTCTTTTATGCTTGCTCTTTATGTCCAGTAAGTCATCCCATCTGGATTGTAATAGCTCATTTCTTCACTGTTCTGTACACTTAATCAAATGGTTACATCAAGACATAAAAAGGGGAACAAAGTGGGTCATATCTGTGTGTTCATGTAACTCCCTCTCTCTAGCATTCCATTGTTCTACCTATCTTTCTATCCATGTGTGTATTTACCTAGTCTATTTATCTTTATTTTTTATTCGTTCATGGGATGTGGGCATCGCTGACAAGGCCAGCATTTATTGCCCATCCCTAGTTGCCCTTGAGCAGGTGGTGGTGAGCCGCCTTCTTGAACCGCTGCAGTCCGTGTGGTGAAGTTACTCCCACAGTGTTGTTCGGGAGGGAGTTCCAGGATTTTGACCCAGCGACGATGAAGGAACAGTGATATACTTCCAAGTCAGAATGATGTGTGACTTGGAGGGGAACTTGGAGGTGGTGGTGTTCCCATGCGCCTGCTGCCCTTGTCCTTCTAGGTAGTAGAGGTAGCGGGTTTGGGAGGTGCTGCCAAAGAAGCCTTGGCGAGTTGTTTGTGTTTCTATCTCTCTATCTCTCTATCTATCTGATAGCTGCCCCTGGGAGTGTTTGATGGGGCAGTGTAGAGGGAGCTTTACTCTGTATCTAACCCATGTTGTAGCTGCCCCAGGGAGTATTCGATGGGGCAGTGTAGAGGGAGCTTTACTCTGTATCTAACCCATGTTGTAGCTGCCCCAGGGAGTATTTGATGGGGCAGTGTAGAATATGGAATAGCTTTGTCTGCTATCCTCAGACATTGACTCAATTATATTGAAATACTGGACAGAGGCATATCATCTGAGTATTTTAATTAGTCAGACTCTAATATTACAGAGCGTAATTTCAAGGTCTATAAATTGTTGAGGATTGCGATCTGAAAGGCCACACTGACTGAGGTTGAAAAAGAACTGAAGAGGAACCAAGGGTTTTTTGGATTTCTACAAAATCTGGTTGACTTTCATCCACTCTTTCTCTTAGAAGGAAAGAGCAAAGGAAAATGAAAAGGAAAAAAAATGAAGTACAGAAGAAGGAAAGAAAAGGAAGACCAAGAAATGCTGTGAGAGAAAAATATTAAGTGGCATTGGGGGGCTGTGGGGGGGGGGGGGAGTTGGGGGGGGAGGCGGGGGGGAGTTGGGGTGGTGGGGTGGGGGGGGAGTTGGAGTGGGGAGGCAGGGGGGGAGTTGGGGTGGGGAGGTGGGGGGGGAGTTGGGGTGGGGGGGCGGGGGGGGGAGTTGGGGTGGGGGGCAGGGGGGGAGTTGGGGTGGGGAGGCGGGGGTGAGTTGGGGTGGGGTGGGGGGGGAGTTGGGGTGGGGGGGGAGTTGGGGTGGGGGGGGCGGGGGGGAGTTGGGGTGGGGGGGGAGGGGTAGTTGGGGTGGGGAGGCGGGGGGGAGTTGGGGGGGTGAGTTGGGGTGGGGGGGGGGAGTTGGGGTGGGGAGGCGGGGGTGGGGGGAGATCGCCCTGGTCATATTGCACTGTGGTGTAATGCGTTGATGAAGATTTCCTCTGTTTGGATTTTCTCGTGAAATGTCAGACATATGCCTTTAGAAATGTTCACAAAAGCCTTTACAAAGTCACCCCACAAACATAGTGAGCGGACAGATTTAAATTATTGGATAAATTTATTTCAGCTCACGCATTTGAAACCAGAATATTGATATTTTTTTATATTTCATTGGTTTGCTGCAGGAAAAACAAACAATCTCCAATAATTAATTTTTTGAATTCCAGCTTTACCTGCTAGAATCTAGACGTGCTGTTTTTTTTTGAAGAAGTTAAGCAACTATTTCATGGGGCTCCATCACTCCCTGTAACACTGTGAACACAAAAGCATTTTGTACAAAATTTTTAAATGAGTGACAAGAAAATGAACATTTTCTTTTTTCACAGAATCGTAGAATCATGGTACAGTACAGCTCAGAAGGAGGCCATTCGGCCCATCGAGTCTGCGCCAGCTCTTTCGAAGAGCAATCCAGTTAGTCCCACTCCCCTGCTCTTTCCCCATATCCCTGTAATTTTTCCTCCTTCAAGTATTTATCCAATTCCCTTTTGAAGGCGACTATTGAATCTGTATCCACCACCCGATCAGGCAGCGCATTCCAAATCCTAACCACTCGTTGCGTAAAAAGTTTTTCCTCATGTCGCCTCTGGTTCTTAAATCACCTTAAATCTGTGCCCTCTGGTTATCGACCCTTCAGCCTTTGGAAACAGTTTCTCTTTATTTACTCCATCTAAACCCTTCATGATTTTAAACCCCTCTATCAAACCTCCTCTTAGCCTTCTCCGCTCCAAGGAGAACAACCCCAGCTTCTCTAGTCTATCCACGTAACTGAAGTCCCTCATCCCTGGTACCATTCTAGTAAATCTCTTCTGTACCCTCTCCAAAGCCTTCACATTCTTCCTAAAGTGTGGTGCCCAGAAGTGGACATGTTACTCCAGCTGGGGCTGAACTAGTGTTTTATATCGGTTTAGCATAACTTCCTGGCTTTTGTACTCTATGCTTCTATTTATAAAGTCCAGGATCCCGTATGCTTTATTAACTGCTTTGTTAACCTGTCCTGCCACCTTCAAAGATTCAGGTCTCTCTGTTCTTGTTTAAATAAACATTTTTATTGTCCTGAGACAGTTTGTGTTAGATTTTGATGCTGCGGATGATTCCTATGAGCAGAACATTGCTTTCTGTCATTTTGATTCTTTACCATGTAAGGGAATTGGTAGGAAATTAATTTTAAGCAAAAAAAAATCAATCTGTAATTTAAAGTACTTCAAATGAATTTGGAATATGTTTAATATCCAAAGCAAGGAGATTGAATTATGAAACACTGTGGACATTTAATTTCATTCAATCGACTACCCTTCGAGGCTTCAAATATTGAAGAGTTCAATTTACAGAGATGCATTTTAATTTAAAACAACATTTTTTGCCACTGTAATTCAGGTCCCTGGTACAGCACTTTTCCTGCATTGTGTTTTCTTTCGGGTAAACTGTGTGCATATCCTGTTGGTGAAAGTTGCTTAATTAAACACTAGCCAAGCTTTTTCTGTGCAGCTATGACACCGGCATCTATTTAACATTGTGGAAGATTGCCCGGGGATGTCCTATCTACAAAAAAAACAAGATGAATCTAACCCGGTCAATTGCTGCCCAATCAGCCTCCTCCCAATCATCAGTAAAGTGATAGAATGAGTCATCAGAGGGATACGGTAGCGCAGTGGTAATCCAACGACCTGGACTAATAAGCAATATAAAAATATAGAATCATAAAATCATAGAATGATACAGCACAGAAGGAGACCATTCAGCCCATTGTGTCTGTGCCGGCTCTTTGAAAGAGCTGTCCAATTAATCTCACTCTTTTTCCGTAGCTTTGTACATATTAAGTCCCTTCAAGTATTTAACCAATTCTCCTGGAATTTCCTACCTAACACCATTGGGGGGAGCATCGGCCACACAAGGACTGCAGTGGATCAAGGAGAAGGCCCATCATCTTCTCAGGGCAACTATGGGTGGACAATAAATGCGGCCTTGCCAGCCTTGTACACAACTCACGCCCGGGAATCTGTTACTCTATGTAAAAATGCCCCGAACCCCTCGATTAGATTCCAGCCTGTAACTCACTCCTGGGTATCCATTATTCTATATATAAACCCCCCGAACTCCTGAATTAGATTCCAGCCTGTAACTCACTCCTGGGTATCCGTTATTCTATATATAAACCCCCAAACTCCTCGATTAGATTCCAGCCTGTAACTCACTCTCGCGTATCCGTTATTCTATATATAAACCCCCTAACCCCTCGATTAGATTCCGTGACTGTATCTCACTCCCGCGTATCCGTTATTCTATATATGAACTACCTGAACCCCTCGATTAGATTCCAGCCTGTAACTCACTTCCAGGTATCTGTTGTTCTATATATAAACCACCCAAATCCCTCGATTAGATTCCAGCTTATAACTCAACTCCCAGGTATCAGTTATTCTATATATAAACCCCCAGAACCCCTCAATTAGATTCCAGCTTGTAACTCACTCCGGGTATCTGCTATTCTATATATGAACCACCCGAACCCCTCGATTAGATTCCAGCCTGTAACTCACTCCCGGGTATCTGTTATTCTATATATAAACTAGCCGAACCATCAATTAGATTCCAGCCTGTAACTCACTCCCGGATATCTGTTATTCTATATATAAACCACCCGAAACCCTCGATTAGATTCCAGCCTGTAACTCACTCCTGGGTATCCGTTATTCTATATATAAACCACCTAAATCCCTCGATTAGATTCCAGCCTGTAACTCATTCCCGGGTATCTGCTATTCTATATATGAACCACCCGAACCCCTCGATTAGATTCCAGTCTGTAACTCACTCCCGGGTATCCGTTATTCTATATATAAACCCCCCTAACCCCTCGATTAGATTCCAGTCTGTAACTCTCGCCCGGGTATCTGTTATTCTATATATAATCATTCTGAACCCCTCCATTGGATTGCAGCCTGAACCTCACTCCTGGGTATCTGTTAGAAACACGAACCCCTCGATTAGGTTGCAGCTTTAATATTTTGCATTGCTCTCTTCCTGGGCCAGCATTCCGTGGAGGGTGCTAAAAGAGAACGACGTGCTTGAGATGGCACTACGGATGGTTACCCAGAGTATGCTGGTGAGGAGCTGTACTTGTGCCCTCGAGTGCTATGTAATGATCTGGATTAAGCACGGTTAAGCTGCGAGTGCAGGAAGTCACTTGGCTGAGTAATCTCTTCGGCAGTAAACTATTGAACCCAATTTTTTTTTTATTGTGTCGGAAAGAAACACGGTGAACAAGTTACCCTGCAGCCAATGTTTGATGTCAGACCCCAGGAACTAGTCTCGAGTTTCAGCTGTTCTCTGCTTTCTGTGACAGCTCTTTCACCCGGCCTGGCCCTGTTGCAGAGTGAGTGCATAGATCATTGCTTGTTCCAGGATTCCTTCATGCCTGTTAGGGTGACATCACTCGCCGGTCGTTCTAAGGGGCTGGATATCTTCAGGTATCTCAGTCATTTCCTGAACTGGCATGATCTTAATATTAGAGCTATGCCAATTAGGAATGAAATCAGGAACAACATCAGCAACTTGCATTTGTATAGCGCCTTTAACATAGTAAAAACATCCCATTATTGGACACTTGTGGTTCATGAGAAGGAAGATGACTTGGACAATGGTGGAAATGATGCGAGCTCTCGAACAGGAAATGCTGGAGGACGTTTAGCCTGTGGTGTGATTGGAATCGCTAAAGAATGAAATGAATATATCTGTGGGGGGTGGGACTGGAGAATTGATATTGCATTTTTTCCAGGCGCGTAATCAGACAAAATTTGACACCGAGCCGCAAGAGATATTAGGACAGGTGGCCAAAAGCTTGGTCAAAGAGGTAGGTTTTAAGGAACGACTTAAAGGAAGGTTTAGGGAGCGAATTTCAGAGTTTAGGGCCCAGCAACAGAAGGTGCACCCGCCAATGGTGGAGCAATTAAAATCAGAGGTGCGCAAGGGGACAGAATTGGAGAAGCGTAGAGATCTCGGAGTGTTGCAGAGCTGGAGGAGGTTGCAGAGATAGGGAGGGGCACGGCCCAAACGAGGATGAGAATTTAAAAAATTTTCACAGAAAGGGTAGTGGAAATCTGGAATTCTCTCCCCAGAAAGGCTGTGAATCCTGGCAGTTGAATGACATTTTCAAGACTGAGATCGATAGATTTTTGTTGGCTAAAGGTAGCAAGGGATATGGGGCTACAGCGAGTTAATGGGGTTAATCAACAACAACAGCAACAACACCCCTGATCTGATGGAATGGCGCAACAGGCTCATGGGACTGAATGGTCTACTCCTGTTCCTAATGTGTGAGCCTAGAGAGTGAATGTTGACAGGCAACATGATGGTTTCTAGGCAACACAGCTGGTCCTCACTCAATACCTGTGCTCTTCCTGCGCAGGTCGTTGGAGAGATCAGGAACAGTAACCCTACCTGATGTCTCCTCTCCCTAACCCTAGGGAACTGAGTTAGACTGTAGCAGAGCTATTGTTACACTGACCCAGGTCAGCTTGACTCAGCTCAGACTGGAGATTGAACTGGCAACCTTCCTGATCTGTATGTTTGTGAGGGGACCATGGGCACAGCCACAGATTATTTCTGGGGTGGGGGGGAAGGGGTGGGGCGGGCGCTGGAGTGGAGACTTGTGAAGGACACTCACTTCCTTCACAGCCTCTTTGTGGGACCTCCCCCCGTCTCCGTGAGCTTTGTTGGGACTAACAGTGAAGGTCCTGGACGAGATGCACTGCCCCAGATTTTTGGGGCCCGATTGTTTAACCCATTGACATCTCCTTGTCTGTTATTGTAAAATAAACAACTTGCATTTATACCTCATCTTATCACATCCCTCACGATATTTTAGAGCGCTTCACAGCCAATGAATGCCTACTTAACAACAATGCCTACCCACCGAAAATAATTCTTTGGTTGCACAGTGGACATCCTGACAAGGCGCTACATCGTTGCAAGTTCTTTCCTTACTGATCTGTATATCTTAGTTCCAAACCGGGCAGTGAATTTACTCGCTGAGCCAACAGGCATGTAAGACATTCATAAGAACATAAGAATTAGGAGCAGGAGTTGGCCATATGGCCCCTTGAGCCTGCTCCGCCATTCAATAAGATCATGGCTGATCTTCGACCACAACTCCACTTTTCTGAACTATCCCTATATCCCTTGATTCCCCTACAGTCCAAAAATCTATCGCTCTCAGTCTTGAGACTGAGCATCCTCCGCACTTTGGGGAAGAGAATTCCAAAGATTCACAACCCTCTGAGTGAAGAAATTCCTCCTCATCTCAAAAGGCCTACCCCTTATCATAAGAACATAAGAAATAGGAGCAGGAGTAGGCCATTCGGCCCCTCGAGCCTGCTCCGCCATTTAATGAGATCATGACTGATCCGATTTTGGCCTCAACTCCACTTTCCAGCCTGTTCCCCATAACCCTTGACTCCCCTGTTGCTCAAAAATCTGTTTATCTCAGCCTTGAATATATTCAATGACTCAGCTTCCACAGCTCTCTGGGGTAAAGAATTCCAAAGATTCACGACCCTTTGAGAGAAGAAATTCCTCCTCATCTCCGTCTTAAATGGGCGACCCCTTATTCTGAGACTATGCCCCCTCGTTCTAGATTCCCCCACGAGGGGAAACATCCTCTCAGCATCTACCCTGTCCAACTCCATCAGAATCTTATATGTTTCAATAAGATCACCTCTCATCACCCATCACCTGAGACTATGACCCCTAGTTCTGGACTCTCCAGCCAGGGGAAACAATCTCTCAGCGTCTATCCGTCAATCCCCTTCAGAATCTTGTATGTTTCAATGAGATCACCTCTCATTCTTCTAAACTCCAGAGTATAAACTCAATCTCTCCTCATAGGACAACTCTCTCATCCCAGGAATCAATCTAGTGAGCCTTCGTTGCACCGCCTCTAAGGCATGGATATCCTTCCTTAGATAAGGAGGCCAAAACTGTGCACAGTACTCCAGGTGTGGTCTCACCAGAGCCCGGTACAATTGTAGCAAGACTTCCTTACTCTTGTACTCCAACCCTCTTGCAATAAAGGCCAACATGCCAATTGCTTCCCTAATTGCTTGCTGTACCTGCGTGTTAACTCTCTGTGTTTCCTGTATGAGGACACCTGAATCTCTCTGAACACCAACATTTAATAGTTTCTCACAATTTAAAAAATATTCTGTTTTCCTAGTCTTTCTACTAAAAGCGAATAACTTCACATTTCTCCACATTATACTCCATCTGCCACCTTATTGCCCACTCACTTAACCTGTCCCTATCCCTTTGCAGGCTCTTTGTGTCCTCCCCACCGCTTACTTTTCAGAGACACTTATCAAACTTCCCCCTTCCCCTCCCCCCCCATAGCCATATAGCTGGTCATTTTTCCATCGCTGCTTGGGCAGAGCAAATCGCTCACCCGTCAACGACCCTGTCCCCGATTTTCATCCCCATTGGTTTCCACTGATCGGGCGGGCTCTAGAACCAATGGGCGATCTGCTTTGCCATTTTATCTTCCAAGTGGCGAAGATGCAAATGATCAATGTGGACAATTCTGAAAAGAATCCTTCGAATGTGGCAGTCTAGAGTCCGCCATACGGCATTGGGATGGGCATTTCAGCATCATAGGTGCTACTGGCCTAGAAATTCCTTTAGGCCATTTTCAGAGCAGGCCTGATGCCTCAGGGCAGCCCAATTTGACGCAGGGGTCCTTCAACCGGGGATAGGCCCCTAATTAACACATGCAAGGGGCCTAATGCCTGTCTTAGGCAGCCTCCCGGAACACCTAAAAAATCGGACGCAACGAATTTAGCAGTGGGCTGAATGCCTGGGCAGATTAGGTGTGGTACGTCCCACTGTGAAATTTACACCCGAAAAGTGGACGCAACGCATACCAATCTCCACCCCAATGTTAAAATTTTAAAATTTAACTAATTTCTTTAATATCTTTCAGCAAAATCACACACTATATGAATCCAGGTTCTACCTTTTCTTCCTATTCAGTTTACAATATTTATATCTATATATAAAAAAAATTGGTAGGCCAGACTTCTTATCCACAAAATCTTACTTCCTCTTGTTACAAATTATGGTCACACTTATATGCCAACGTTTGCCATTATAAACTGCCATGTCAACATTTCCCATTCAATATTACTGGCACAGTGTAGTACCAAGCTCTGGCCACTATGTGGCTCTGTAAAAGGAGTTTCTAAAGTCTCTCTCAACTCTATCACCATCTTGTGTATATTAACAACATATTGATCCACTAACTGTAGACAATGCCATAAGCAATTTACTGCCAGTAGAACGAGATGTGCTAGCCTGCAAATAACATTTTTTAAAATTTGTTCACGGGATGTGGGCGTCGCTGGCAAGGCCACATTTATTGCCCATCCCTAATTGCCTTTGAGGAGGCGGTGGGGAGCCGCCTTCTTGAACCGCTGCAGTCCGTGTGGTGAAGGTATTCCTACAGTGCTGTTAGGGAGGGAGTTCCAGGATTTTGACCCAGCAACAATGAAGGAACGACAATATATTTCCAAGTCAGGAGGGCAACTTGCAGGTGATCGTGTTCCCATGCACCTGCTGCCCTTGTCCTTCTAGGTGGTAGAGGTCACGGGTTTGGGAGATGCTGCCGAAAAAGCCTTGGCGAGTTGCTGCAGTGCATCTTGTAGATGGTACACACTGCAGCCACGGTGCACCGGTGGTGGAGGGAATGAATGTTTAAGGTGATGGATGGGGTGCCAATCAAGTGGGCTGCTTTGTCCTGGATGGTGTCGAGCTTCTTGAGTGTTGTTGGAGCTGCACTCATCCAGGCAAGGGGAGAGTATTCCATCACACTCCTGACTTGTGCCTTGTAGATGGTGGAAAGGCTTTGGGGAGTCAGGAGGTGAGACACTCGCCGCAGAATACCTAGCCTCTGACCTGCTCTTGTAGCCACAGTATTTATATTCACTTAGGACCATTTAGTATTCCGAGGAGTAATAAGGCACTCACTGCATACTCAGTGCTCTAAAGGCCAATGGTTTGGACATGGAACTTTCTCATTACTCTACAGATTAAGACGATGCAGCCCATCGACAACACAGGTGGCCACAGCCTCTTTTTGTTCTCGCTAGTTCTCACTATTTTTTCTCCACTACCCATCTCCTTAAAGAGTTGACTGATTGTCCTGCTCTACCTCGCCCAGTGTGGCTATTCTTAATGTGTGAGTTTTGATGGCTATCCAGCCTTGGGGGCCATCACAGCTGAGCCAGATCCTATCCCCTCCCAAATGTCAATACCTCAACACTTCTAGCAGGGTTAAACAGGAATGAGAACTATGACCACTTCCCTAATGACTCAGTGAGCACTTTCATCTCTGAGTCAGGAGGAGTGCCTTCAATGTGGTGATTCATCCAACACTCTAAGGGTCAATTGCTTGAGGCCCATTGAATAGGGATACCTCCTCAGTGTCAGCCATGGCTCAGTGGTAGAACTCTCACCTCTGACAGTAGAAGGGTGTGGGTTCAAGTCCCACTCCAGGAGACTTGAGCCCAAAAATCTAGGTTGATACTCCAGTGCAGTGCTGAGGGAGTGCTGCATTGTCAGAGGTGCCATCTTTCAGTTGAGACATTAAACCAAGGCCCCGTCTGCCCTCTCAGGTGGATGTAAAAGATCCCATGGCACAATTTTGAAAAAGAGCAGGGGAGTTATCCCTGGTGCAAAAGCAAAATACTGCGGATGCTGGAAATCTGAAATAAAAACAGAAAATGCTGGAAATACTCAGCAGGTCAGGCAGCATCTGTAGAGAGAGAAACAAAGTTAACGTTTCAGGTCAATGACCCTTCGTCCAGTTCTGATGAAAGGTCACCGGCCTGAAACGTTAACTCTGTTTCTCTCTCTACAGAGGCTACCTGACCTGCTGAGTATTTCCAGCATTTTCTGTTTTTATTTTAGTTATCCCTGGTGTCCTGGCCAATATTTATCCCACAACCAACCCCACTAAAACAGATGATCTGGTCATTATCCCATTGCTGTTTGTGGGAGCTTGCTGTGCGCAAATTGGTTGCCGCGTTTCCTGCATTACAACAGTGACTACACTTCAAAAAGTACTTCATTGGCTGTAAAGCGCTTTGGGAAGTCCGGTGGTCATGAAAGGTGCTACTGAAATGCAAGTCTTTCTTTTCTGTACTCTGAGGGTCAGTGGCTGGAGTACATTGAATGTGGAGAACATCTCAGTGCACTAAAGGTGAAGTCCTTAGAGCACATTGAATACAGGTGCCTCCTCAGTACTCTAAAGCTTTGGGCCTTTGGGCCCATTATCTATGACGAGCCCTTCAGTACTCAAACTGCCAAGGCAGAAGACCAGAACTGAAGGATGACTACCTGTCCCCAGCACCTCAAAGAACTGACTGCCCTAGAAATGAACAGACCCAGAGCTTTTTTTTTTACCAAGAAAGCCTTGAAAATGTTGATGGAGTTCAGAAAAGAGAGACACGTCCGGTAGGTCTCAAATAGATGTGCGATTATTCAAGATTATGCGGAAGAATTGACACAGTTAATAGGCAACTTGGTCATCATGGTGAAGGGTTCAAATGCCAGGAGACATACCGTAGAAATGAACAGGGAAACCAATTGAAATAGGCAGTATAAAGTAGTTCAAGAGGCAGCATTTCTACAGAGATGGAATTGGGGGAATATGGTGAGCAGGTGTGTAGGATGAGTTGGGATCAGTAAGTAAAGTCAAATGATCTTTTCCTGCTCCTAAGGTTTCCAAAAGCTCTGATATCTCTGCAAAAAACATATAAAGAAAGAAAGACTTGCATTTATATAGCACCTTTCACCCACCTCAGGACGTCCCAAAGTACTTTACAGCCAATGAAGTACTTTTGAACTGTTGTAATGTAGGAAACGCGGCAGCTAATTTGCGCACAGCAAGCTCCCACAAACAGCAACATGATAATGACCAGGTAATCTGTTTTAGTGGTGTTAGTTGAGGGATAAATATTGGCCAGGACATTGGGGAGAACTCCCCTGCTCTTCTTCGAAAGAGTGCCATGGGATCTTTTACATCCACCCGAGAGAGCAGACAGGGCCTCGGTTTAACGTCTCATCAGAAAGATGGCACCTCCGACAGTGCATCACTTCCTCAGCACCGCACAGTGAGTGTCAGCCTAGATTATGTCCTCAAAGTTTCTGGAGTAACTTACAATGACGAAAACTATAAATATGAAGCAGCACAACTGCATGTGTCTTTCATTATGCCATATAGCAGTTTTCTGTCCTTAAGCATTACTGTTCTCTGCTGATGTGTCTATGAGGGTACAGTCACACTCTCCACAGATGGAGTCCATTGAAGAACATCAAACCACATTGCACCATGCGCTTGCACAGAGCAGAGCACATCATTCTACGTATCAGCAGATATGTACAGTATGTTGTACAACAACAACTTGCTTCCCTATTTATCTGCATCAAGTCCCGTTCACCCATTCCCCACCCACCCCTGCCAGCCCTGTGCTCACTGATCTACATTGGCTCCCGGTCTACCAGTGCCTTGATTTAAAAATTCTCAATCCCTCCATGGCCTCGCCCTTCCCTATCTCTGTAACCACCTCCAAGGACTCTGTGCTCCTCCAACTCTGGGCTGTTACGCATCTCCCCACTCCCTTCCCCCACCAATGGCAGATGTGCCTTCAGTCATCTAGGCCCTGAGGTCTGGAATCCCCTCTCTAAACCTCTCCATGTCTCTGTCCTCATTTAAGACCCTTATAAAGCCTACCTCTTTGACAAGCATTTAGTCACCCGTCCTAATACCTACATTGGCTCCCAGTTAAGCAACGCCTCAATTTTAAAATTCTTATCCTTGTTTTCAAATCCCTCCATGGCCTCACCCCTCCCTATCTCTATAATCTCCTCCAACCCCACAACCCTCTGAGATATCCAATTATGGCTTCTTGAGCATCCCTGATTTTAATTGCTCCACCATTGGTGGCCGTGTCTTCAGCTGCCAAAGCCATAAGCTCTGGAATACCCTCCCTAAACCTCTCTGCATCTCTTCCTCTTTTTCCACCTTTAAGACGCTCCTTAAAACCTACCTCTATGACCAAGCTTTTGGTCATCTGTTCTAGTATCTGCTTACGTGGCTTGGTGTCAATCGTGTCCAATAAAACTCCTGTGAAGCACCTTGGGATGTTTTCTTACATTAAAGTTGCTATATAAATGCAAGTTGTTGTTGCTATATAGCACCTTTAACAGAGACTAATGTCCCAAGGCATGTCACAGGGGTGTGATCTATATGGGTTTGGTAGCTGGTTTGGTTTAAGGTGTGTACCAGGAAGGTCCCAAGGTTCATCCCCACTCCATGCTGGGATAGTCGACCTCAGTAGGGGGGGCGGCAGGAGAATTAGAATTGGCCTCAATACACCTAACTGGAGACAGTGTCCCTGCTCCTCATCACTTCCCACTGTAGATGGTTGGGTGGAGGAGATAGGGATGGGAATCAGCATCCCATGTCTATGGAGTCTTCCTCACTGTACTACAGCACTGGTAGATCAGCCTTTACCCATCGTGTCCTCGTATTCTCGAATTCTCTTCCTAAACCCAACTCTCTCAGTTTTCAAAACGCCTCCTCAAAACCAACCTCTTCATCTGGGCCTTGTCCTCCTCCAAGTCCTCTCTCAGCTCCTGCTCGATCCCATCGTTGTGAGGTGCAATGGGATGCTTGACTAACGTTAAACAGTCACTAAAGAGTAGTGAGCCATTTCCCTCGCTCTGAGTTAGCACCCTGGAGCGAGGCAGGAGAAGATCATAGAATCATAGAATTATACAACAAAAAAGGTGGCCATTCGGCCCATCGTGCCTGTGCCCTATCCAAAGAGCGATCCAATTAGTCCCACTCCCCGGCTCTTTCCCCATAGCCCTGCAACTTTTTTTCCCTTCAAGTATTTATCCAATTCTCTTTTGAAAGTTACTATTGAATCTGCTTCCACCATCCTTTCAGGCAGAGCACTCGAGATCATAACAATACGTTGTGTAAAAAAATTTCTCCTCATCTGTCCTCTGAATTTTTGTCAATTATCGTAAATCTGTGTCCTTTGGTTACCGACCCTTCTGCCAATGGAATCAGTTTCTCCTTATCTACCTTATTAATACCCCCTCATAATTATGAACACCTCTATTAAATCTCCCCTTAACCTTCTCTGCTGACAGGAGAACAACCCAGTTTCTCCACATAACTGAAGTCCCTCAACCCTTGGTACTATTCTGGTAAATCTCCTCTGCAACTCTCTCAAGGGTCTTAACATCCTTCCTAATTGTGGTGCCCAGAATTGGACACAATATTCCAGCTGAGGTCTAACCACTGACTTATAAAGTTAACTCTCTGTAACTCTCATCTTGGAAAAGTGAGGACTGTAGATGCATTCACTAGATTGATTCTGATGAGGGGTGTCCTATGAGGAGAGATTGAGTAGATTGAGCCGAGGTAAAGTTTAGAAGAATGAGAGGTGATCTCATTGAAATGTATAAAATTCTTAGCAAGCTTGACAGGGTAGACACTGAGAGGCTGTTTCCCCTGGCTAGAGAGTCTAGAACTAGGGGTCATAGTCTCAGGATAAGGGGTCGGCCATTTAAAAAAGAAAGAAAGACTTGCATTTATATAGCGCCTTTCATGACCACCGAACGTCTCAAAGCACTTCGCAGCCAATGAAGTACTTTTGGAGTGTCGTCACTGTTGTAATGTGGGAAATTTAGGACTGAGATGAGGAGAAATTTCTTCATTAGTGGGTTGCGAATCTTTAGAAGTCTCTACCCCAGAGGGCCGTGGATGCTCAGTATTTGAGTATATTCAAGACTGAGATTGATAGATTTTTGGATACTAAGGGAATCGAGGGATATGGTGATCGGGCGGGAAAGTGGAGTTGATATAGAAGATCAGCCATGGTCTTATTGAATGGTGGAGCAGGCTCGAGGGGCCGTGCGGCCTACTCCTGCTCCGATTTCTTATGTTCTGTACCAGTGCACTCCAGAGCAGTGAATCCTTCTCCATGCTTGGGCACTTGGACATCAACCTTAACGCAAGCTCCCACCTAACCCCAGAGTCCAGAACAAGCCCGACACTGCCTTTGCAGTTCGGAAACTCTTCTGCAGTTCCCATTTCTGTTGCTGAGCTGGTTGGATTCTAATTAAGGATGATGAAAGCCAAGTCGACATTTATTACTCAGTTCCATTCTTTTTGGCTGGGCCTTAAGAACGTTCCATTTCATTGCAATGTTTACAGACACATTAATCACCGCCACTGCCAATTTTTGGGGCTCAACTGACAACTCGTTCAACTAGTTAAAAAAAGAAAGGGAAAAGATTAAATCTGTTCACGGCCCCAAAATGTAAACCTATTTATTTTGCTTTATGCTTGATGAGGCAACCCTGGGTCAGTGTTGGGTCCTCTCACCTCAGGGAGCTGTATTGGACTCCTACCCAGACTGATGAGAAGAAAATAGCTTCTCTCTGAAACCCCGATTAGATTCCAGCCTGTAACTCACTCACGGGTATCCGTTATCCTATACATAAACCATCTGAACCCCTTGATAATGGGTATCTAGGAATATGGCTAGAATCTAATCAAGAGATTCAGGGGTGGGTTTCATATATAGAATAACAGGTACCCAGGTGTGAGTTACAGGCTGGAATCTAATCGAGGGGTTCGGGTGGTTTATATATAGAATAACAGATACCCGGGAGTGAGTTACAGGCCGGAATCTAATCGAGGAGTTGGGAGGGTTTATATATAGAATAACAGATACCCGGGAGTGAGTTACAGGCTGGAACCTAATCGAGGAGTTCGGGTGGTTTATATATAGAATAACAGATACCCGGAGTGAGTTACAGGCTGGAATCTAATCGAGGGGTTCAGGGGGTTTATATATAGAATAACAGATACCTGGGAGTGAGTTACAGGCTGGAACCTAATCGAGGAGTTCGGGGGGTTTATATATAGAATAACAGATACCCGGGAGTGAGTTACAGGCTGGAATCTAATTGTGGGGTTCGGGTGGTTTATGTATAGAATAACAGATACCCGGGAGTGAGTTACAGGCTGGAATCTAATTGTGGGGTTCGGGTGGTTTGGGAGAGAAGGAGACATGTTGTAATCTGCCTTTACCCAGCTTTAAGTGCAATGGTCTGAGCACTCCTATATCCAGCTGTGTCTGGTGTCAGGGAGACACTTTTACGAGGGATTCCGCGGTGAACGAGCAAGCTCCCATCTCATTACTGTGGAATTCTTTTTATATTACATATCAGCACCACTTTGCAGCCCTGTGAAACGCAATCACTTAACAAAAGGAGTTTCACCCCGCCTTCAATAAATTCTCTTTCTCCGTCTTTCCGACGACTGGTTGGAAAATTCCAGAAGTATGAAGCAATCGAACCATTGCACTGCCCGTTCATCAAACGCCCTTTACCCTGATCGCCTTTCCTTGGCTTGCACCAGTCTCGCGAATTTGTCTGCAGAACAGTTTAAACCACTTCCGCCTGTGGCTGCAGAGAAGCTCTCTCTAAAACTACAAAAAGAAAGGCCTTGCATTTATATAGCCACCTTTCACCACCTCGGGACGTCCCAAAGTGCTTCACAGCCCATAAAGTGCCCTTGCAGTGTCGTCACTAATGTAGGAAACGCGGCAGCCGATTTGCGCACAGCAAGCTCCCACAAACAGCAATGAAATAAATGACCAGATCATCTTTTTTTTTAGTGATGTTGGTTGCCCAGGACAGTGGGGATAACTCCGCTGCTCTTCTTTGGAATAGTGCCATGGGATCCTTTGCGCCACCTGGGAGGGCAGACGTGAGTAGAGGGAGCTTTATTCTCTACCTAACCTGGACTGTACAAGACCTGTAAGGGCTTAATTGGATGAAGTAGAAGAAGCTTTAGAATGCAGTTCCGCTCAAAAGACTAGAAAGGATGTTGGGAGTTGGATGACAAAAAGAAGTGTGCCTAAAGTACACACAAGAGCGAGCTCTCAGAGCCATTTACAAGACTTCTTTATAAGTAAACCAGAAATGCGAAGAAATTATTAACACAGAACAAACCAGGCAATAATCAGAAATAGTTCTATCCTTTGATGCCCTCAGGGCTTCTTCAGTTAAATTTTATATTTTTTAGAAATATACAGCGTTTACTGTTTGTTTCTTTTAAAGCTTTACGGCTCAAAACATGAGGGTTTGATTAAGATTTGATCAATGCACTTTCTCTATATATAAAAAAAACAATAAGGAAATGGCTGTGTAGGGTGCTGACAGGCCGTGTGTGCACTCTGAAGACAGATGGGTCAGTGTATTAAAGTTTAGCACATTGACAAAACCCACCTGATTTCCCGCCCGCCACCCCCCCGCCCCCCCCCTTCCTCCTCCTCCGTGATAGAAATGAATCATGCTGAGTCTCTGGGGACTGGAGAAATAGCAAATGGGGAAGGCAAAGAGGGGCAAAAATTTTTTGAAAAGAAAGCTTGCCCTTATGTTAACGCCTTGCTGCCTCTCTCTTATCAAAACGCGATGCATCCAATGAATTACTCTCGAAGTGACGGTTCCTGTGAAGCAGCCAAATGGCGCAGTCAATTCAGGAACTTTAGGAACAGGAGGAGGCCATTCAGCCTGTTGAGCCTGCTCTGCCATTCAATTAGATCACGGCTGATCTGTAGCTCCACTCATTTACCCGCCTTTGCTCCGTATCCCTTATTGGCCCAGATATTCCGATCCCTACGGGTGTGTACACACTGTGTACCCACCCGTAGGGACATCGGAAATGCTGGTTTTAGGCATGCACAGCGCATGAGCTGAAAACCGACATTTCCGATCTGTCAAGAATGGTCTTGACAGATCCTCCAGCTGCCCTGGAGAAGGGCCTCTGCGGGCGGATAGTTCCGCTTTTCGGAGACCCTCCGCCCGCAGAAAACCCTTACAATTCTCAAGCCTGGTAAAAGCCGGCGTTTACCAGGATAAGAGTTCAAAAAAGTGAAAAAAATACTTTAAAAAAAGGTAAGTTTATTTTTAGCCCCGTAAAAAACTTTAATTATTTTTTCAAAAAATTACATTTTTGTTTAATATACTTAATTTATTGTAATTTCAAGTCATTTTAAAAATGTATCACTACTGCTCTGTAGACCATGAGCTTGGTGCCGGGTTTGAGGTCCTGGTCTTCAAACACTCTCTTCCTCAGGTGACCGAAGGCTGCACTGGCACACTGAAGGTGGTGCTGGACTTCGTCATCGACGTTGGCCTTTGTTGACAGTAGGCTCCCGAGGTATGGAAAGTGGTCCACGTTGTCCAAGGCCTTGTTGTGGATTTTGATAATCGGGGGGCAGTACTGTGTGGCGGGGGCAGGTTGGTAGCGGACCTTTGCCTTACGGATGTTTAGTGTAAGGCCTATGCTCTCATACGCTTCGGTGAAGGTGTTGACGATGGTTTGGAGTTTGACCTCTGAGTGTGCGCAGACGCAAGCGTCGTCTTCATACTGTAATTCGACGACAGAGGATGGGTTGACCTTGGATCTGGACTGGAGGCGACGGAGGTTGAACAGTTTCCCGTTTGTTCTGTAAATTAGCTCCACTCCACACTTTGAAAATCAGTCACAAAAGAAACACATGTGCAATTTCCCACCATTCCCATCAGGAATTTATCATCCCATTACCATCTCCTTTTGCCTTGAATATCTCTTAATGTCTCTTAACCTCTCCTGCCTTTTATCCAATCGCAGACCTTCCCTTTTGTTCTTTCATCCCCTCCCGCCTTTCCCAGCTCCTACACTTGCTTAAAAATCTGTTCCATTTCCTGCTTTATTCCAGTTCTGACGAAAGGTCATCGACCTGAAACGTTAACTCTGTTTCTCTCTTCACAGATGCTGCCTGACCTGCTGAGTATCTCCAGCACTTTCTGTTTTTATTTAGGAATTTATCATGTGTTGGTCTCAAGTGTATATTAAAAAAGTCGCTAGATTTTTCTTGGGAAGGGTATCGAGGGATATGGAGCAAAGGTGGGTAAATGGAGTTAAGTTACAGATCAGTCACGATCTAATTGAATGGCGAAGTAAGCTTGAGGGGCTGAATGGCCTCCTCCTGTTCCTAATGTTCCTACAAATCGGGCCTAGTGGGTAGACTGCTCGGTGCTGACGGGAAGCCAACATTTAAAGGGGGAACCTGTGATTTTTAAACAATATTTGTTCTTGGGATGCGGGTGACACTGGCCAGGGCGAATTTATTGGTCACCCTTAGTTGCCCTGTGAGGCAACCATGTAACGCGGGGACTGGTATCATGTGTAGGCTCAAACCGGGTAAGGACGGCAGGTTCCCTTCCCTGAAGGTCATTAGTGAAAGGTTTGGGTTTTTACAACAATCTGACAGCTTTCATGGTTTGTTGGGGGTTTTTTTGTTTCGTTTTGGTGCCACCTCTCAAATTACAAGATTTACTGAATTTAATTTCACAAGTGAGTGCTACAATCTGACACTGTGATTTGAGAGCCATTTTATAGTATGGACCACTGCTCTTTTTGGGTCAGTTTAATTTTCGAGATTTTCGTTGACAAGTGTTTGGGCAGAATTATTTTTTAATTGCCTCAGCTACAATTTACAAAATCGACAGATCTTTGTTGGGCGAGGGTATCGAGGGATATGGAGCAAAGGCGGGTAAATGGAGTTGAGGTGCAAATCAGCCGTAATCTAATTGAATGGTGGAGCAGGCTCGAGGGGCTGAATGGCCTATTCCTGCTCCTAATGTTCCGACGTTCCTGGGTCGATGGGCCGAATGGCCTCCTTCTGTGCTGTATCATTCTATGATTGTAACATGGGCATTCCAATATTTTTGTGTTATTTGAAGAAAGCTAGAGAGGAGGGATGCCAGGCACGTGTTATTACACGTAAGACGGATTGGGCAGCCCCGCTGTTACCCATGAACTCATACTGATAGGTAGAGGCACAGCTACCTTGGCACATCTGAGGAAATGGAAACTGAGAGGCAGTGACAGGTTTGTGGCATCTGCTGGAACGTGGCCTCTAGCCAAACTCCACCACCATGGATAACACAGCCAATGGGATCAAGCTCACCACAGCCTTGAACTTTAACCCCTCTGTCTCATTCCAAGCTATCACAGAGAAAAACAAAAATCAGCCTATCAGTCAATCAGCAGCTCACAGATGTCTCAAACAGGTGCCCAATGCACTAACCAGGCCAAATAATTTCAGTCTCACCTGGACGAGAGAATTTAATCTGCTTTGGTTCAGAGTCAGGTTGGCCCTTGTCTCCAGATTTACACTACAACGCCTCAACATAGCTGTTATATGTGACCATGTGACAGTAATATGGGACTCATACTGCCGTGTTAATGTAATATGTAATGCACTGTGTCAGGTGACTCTCACTGTCGTGACTCTGTACCATGTGACTCTGCGATGACACTGTATCATGTGACTCTGCGATGACACTGTATCATGTGACTCTGCGATGACACTGTACCATGTGACTCTGAGATGACACTGTACCATGTGACTCTGTGATGACACTGTACCATGTGACTCTGCGATGACACTGTACCATGTGACTCTGTGATGACACTGTACCATGTGACTCTGCGATGACACTGTATCATGTGACTGCGATGACACTGTATCATGTGACTCGCGATGACACTGTACCATGTGACTCTGCGATGACAATGTACCATGTGACTCTGCGATGACACTACCATGTGACTCTGCTTTGACACTGTACCATGTGACTCTGCTATGACACTGTACCACGTGGCTCTGCTATGACACTGTACCATGTGACTCTGCGATGACACTGTACCATGTGACTCTGAGATGACATTGTACCATGTGACTCTGCGATGACACTGTACCATGTGACTCTGCGATGACACTGTACCATGTGACTCTGCGATGACATTATACCATGTGACTCTGCGATGACACTACCATGTGACGCTGTGATGACACTGTACCATGTGACTCTGTGATGACACTGTACCATGTGACTCTGCGATGACACTGTACCATGTGACTCTGCGATGACACTGTACCACGCGATTCGCACTGTTGTGGTAACGTACCATGTGACTCTCATTCTAGTGCCAAGAACCTCTGGTTAAGAACATAAGAACATAAGAATTAGGAGCAGGTGTCGGCCATACGGCCCCTCGAGCCTGCTCTGCCATTCAATAAGATCATGGCTGATCTTTGACCTCAACTCCACTTTCCCGCCCGATCCCCATATCCCTTGATTCCCCTAGAGTCCAAAAATCTATTGATCTCAACCTTGAATATATTCAACGACTGAGCATCCACAGTCCTCTGGGGTAGAGAATCGCAAAGATTCACAACCCTCTTAGCGAAGAAATTCCTCCTCATCTCAGTCTTAAATGGCCGACCCCTTATTCTGAGACTATGCCCCCTAGTTCTAGACTCTCCAGCCAGAGGGAAACAACCTCTCAGCATCTACCCTGTCAATCCCCCTCGGAATCCTACATGTTTCAATGAAATCACCTCTCATTCATCTAAATTCCAGAGAGTATAGGCCCAATCTACTCAATTGCCGCAGAGTTGCTTTAGTGCTGTAATTATTAATGGCCCAGAAATTAGACTTCGATGCTTGCTGCGGGGGTAAGGATTGTGCGCGATCTTACCTACCGCGCCTGCCTTTATGGTTCGGGCCCACACGAACTTCTGGTCCTGGGCCTCTCCCTGGTGCCGGCGCACAGTGTGTGCGTGTCCCAGAGGCGCAGTTAGTTCGATGCGACCTCTGGGATCACATGGGCCAGTTAGAGCCAATGGCAGCACACCATCTTTCATTCATAGTTTTGACAGAAGAACTGTCAAAACTATGAATACAACTTGCCCCCAAAAGAACAGCTAAACCTCAATTAAATTTAAAAAAAACCATCACATTAATAAAATAACTATAGTTAAATAAAGTAACCACTTTAAACAAAAATTTAAATTTTTGAAAAAATTTAAATTCTTTTTAAAAGTTATAAAAATAAACTTACCTTTCTTTAAAGTCTCTAAAAAAGATAAACCTGTTGAAAAAAATTTAAAATAATACTTAATTAACTACTTACCTTGTTAAAAGGGGGTCTTACGCCTCCTTTTTTCATGTGTAAAATCTTCCATATTTACCCTCGCGTTCAAACCTGAAAAAAAACCTAAGTGTGCTGCAGTGCGCACGCGGTTCACTTAGGAACCGCCCCCTTCGCAATATCGGAAGTGCCGGTTTCCCGCGCATGCGCAGTGCATGCAGGAAACCGGCACTTCGGGACCAAATACGGGTGAGTACACAATGTGTACTCTCCCGTATTCGGCCGAATTTCTGGGCCATTATTATCTCCGTGTGCAAATGTTATGTTTGCGCACCAACTTTGCTGCTGTGAATTGCCAGGGATTCCTTTCAATCATTCCCTGCCTTTCATCACTCTGCCAAGTTATCTCGCCTCTTCTTGCCCAGGTGCTGCGCAAGCTGATGGAAATCAGCCGGCAACACACTAAAAAGCTCCAGGAAGATTTAATGTTCTTTAATTACAATCATTTGACAGATTAAATCCCTACTGGCGGAGCAGGAGTGCCGCGATTGAGGGTAGGTCAAGGTTTCAGGGGTCGTCCCATTCCTCATTCCTCTGAGCAATGAAAAACACGTTTTAAATTGTTTCTGTAGTCTGTGCGGGTGTGAAATATGGGCCTCTTCCATTAAACGGTCCTGTTCAACGGGGTACTACCTTCAGCATCAGAAACGTGGTACGGTGGTGTAATGGTTATGTTATGGAGTATAATGTGGGAAAGTGCGAGGTTATACACTTTGGCAGGAAAAATAAAAAAGCAAATGATTATTTAAATGGAGAGAGATTACAAAATGCTACAGTTCAGAGGGACCTGGGGGTCCTTGTGCATGAAACACAAAAAGTTAGCACGCAGGTACAGCAAGTAATCAAAAAGGCAAATGGAATGTTGGCCTTTATTTCAAAGGGGTTGGAGTATAAAAGCAGTGAAGTTCTGCTACAACTGTACAGGGTATTGGTGAGACCACACCTTGAGTACTGCGTACAGTTTTGGTCTCCTTATTTAAGATGATTCACTAGGTTAATTCCAGAGATGAGGGGGTTGACTTATGAGGAAAGGTTGAGCAGGCTGGGCCTATACTCATTGGAATTTAGAAGAATGAGAGGTGATCTTATTGAAACATATAAGATACTGAGGGGGCTCGACAAGGTAGATGCAGAGAGGATGTTTCCCCTTGTGGGGAAATCTAGAACGTGGGGGCACAGTTTTAGAATAAAGGGTCGCCCTTTTAGAACTGAGATGAGGAGGAATTTCTTCTCTCAGAGGGTCGTAAATCTGTGGAATTCTCTTCCCCAGAGAGCTGTGGAGGCTGGGTCATTAAATACATTTAAGGTGGAGATAGACAGATTTTTGCAAGATAAGGGAGTGAACGGTTATGGGGAGCGGGCGGGGAAGTGGCTTTGAGCCCAAGATCAGCCATGATCTTATTGAATGGCGGAGCAGGCTCGAGGGGCCAAGTGGCCTATTCCTGCTCCTATTTCTTATGTTCTTATGTACGGGGCTGGTAAGGCAGAGACCTGGACTAATAATCCAATAAGAACGTGAATTCAAATCCAACGTGGCAGTTTTAGAATTCAGTTTAAATAAAAATAACTTATCAGTAGAAGTGACCATGAAGCTGTCGGATTGTCGTAAAAACCCAATTGGTTCACTGATGTCCTTCAGGGAAGGAAACCTGCCATCCTTACCCAGTCTGGGCCGCAACATGACTCCAGTCCCACACCAACGTGTAGTTGCCCTCTGAAGTGGACTTATATCAAAATATTATATTGGGGGGACTTTTAACTCCAAAAAAACGTGTGGGAGGTTAAAGTTTAAAAAAAATGTGAATCCCGACCCCAAGCCGGATCCAACCCGGCCAATTCCGGTTTTAATGGAGGCGGGACGGGGTCGACCAGCCAACCCGCTCCCAGGAGGCAGGCTGGCACTTTAAATATTATAATGAGGATGGAAGCCTCAGGTTTAACTGTGGCTGGCCATGGATCTCGGGCCTCGAGAGCAGGAGTGCCTCCTCCCAGCCCCCCCAAGCTCCTCTACCGTCAGCCCCGCCCCGGGTTTGGACCCCGCCCCCTACCCCTGTAGGTTACTGCACTTCAAGTGCATATCCAAGTGCTTTTTAAATGTGATGAGGGTTTCTGTCTCTACCACCCTTTCAGGCAGTGAGTTTCAGAACCCCACCACCCTCTGGCTGAAAAAAGTTCTCCTCAACTCCCCTCTAATCCTTCTACCAATTACTTTAAATCTATGCCCCCTGGTTATTGAACTCTCTGCTAAGGGAAATACTGTGTCCTGTGAATGCCTCCAGTGTCCTGTAAATGCCTCCAGTGTCCTGTGAATGCCTCCAGTGTCCTGCACATGCCCCTAGTGTCCTGTGCATGCCTTCAGTGACCTGTGCATGCCTCCAGTGTCCTGTGCATGCCTCGAGGGTCCTGTGCATGCCTCAAGTGTCCTGTGCATGCCTTCAGTGTCCTGTGCATGCCTTCAGTGACCTGTGAATGCCTCCAGTGTCCTGTACATGCCTCGAGGGTCCTGTGCATGGCTCAAGTGTCCTGTGCAAGCCTCTAGTGTCCTGTGCATGCCTCATAAGAACATAAGAAATAGGAGCAGGAGTAGGCCATTCGGCCCTTCAGTGAGATAAAGGCTGTTCTTCTACCTCAACTCCATTCACCGGCCCTAATGCCTTTACTAGGCAGAAATCTATGAATATTTTGTATCAGTCTTTACAGTAGAGGTCACTAAGGGGGAAAAATTCAGTTGGTTGCGCCTCCCGTTAGCGCCTTAAGAGGGCGCTAATGGGGCGCAAAGCATCTAGCGCCCAGGCGCGGTGAAGTTTGCGCCGCTCACGAAATTAACTAGACATTTTGCGGCGGCGCTAAACACTACCGCCACGATCTCCTGCGCCGGCAGATCATGACGTCAGTCGAGTGCGCAACGTCCCGGTATCGCCCCGGAGCGGATATTGAGTGGCCTTACCGCCTGACGCTAGCAACGACAGGTTGAGGGGAGCGTTCTGCAGTCATGTAGGGAAAGGGGGAGCGCTATTTAAAGGTGACCGCTTCCTGCCTTTTATTGTTGGTGCCATTTTTGAACTACGCATTCTGAGAGAGAGAGAGAGAGAGACTTCTGGAGAGATTCAACGTTGTGTGAAGGAGTTTTGGATACTGAGCAGCACTTTGCAGGTTCATTTTGATTTGCCATTCCTTGTATCGATTTAGAAGAGACTGCGGGGGCTGCACTCTGAGCTCTTTGCCTGGTACTCTCCATTGTTCTTTCCAGCAGATTTGATGTGCAGGTCTCTCCAGGCCGAGATTCAAGGCTGCAATGAGCAGGATGTGGATGGAAAGCAAGATGAACCCTTCCCTTTAAGAACTGGCCCATGCCATTGTGTGTGTGTTCCATTGCTGACTGACATTACATGAGCTTCGCCAGCGCTCTGAGGTAGCGCCTCCCTCCTTGGCCTTTGCGCCTTAAGACAGGTGTGAAGCGCCTGATTTAACGCTCCAATCACCTCCAGGGGCGATAAAAGTCAAGTTTGCAGTCGGTGGTGATAATTAGCGCCAGGCGCTAATCTTTGCGCCTGGCCAATAATTGCGCCCCAAATGGGGCGATACTGAATTTCTCCCCCTAAGAATATCCCAACACTGGACAAACAGGGGGCTATAGGGGGGGAGGAGCTAAACACGATCAAAATCACTAAGGAAGTGGCACTCGGTAAAATAATGGGACTCAAGGCGGATAAATCACCTGGACCTGATGGCTTACATCCTAGGGTCTTGAGGGAAGTGGCGGTAGGGATTGTGGATGCATTGGTAATAATTTTCCAAAACTCCCTGGACTCAGCAAAGATCCTGGCAGACTGGAAAACTGCTAATGTAACACCCTTATTTAAAAAGGGCAGTAGACAGAAGGCTGGAAACTATAGACCGGTTAGCCTAACATCTGTGGTAGGTAAAATTTTGGAGTCCATTATTAAGGAGACAGTAACGGGACATTTGGATAATCATAATTTAATAGGACAAAGTCAGCATGGTTTTATGAAGGGGAAGTCATGTTTGACAAATTTGCTGGAGTTCTTTGAGGAAGTAACATACAGGGTGGATAAAGGGGAACCAGTGGATGTGGTGTATTTAGACTTCCAAAAGGCATTTGACAAGGTGCCACACAAATGATTATTGCTTAAGATAGAAAATCACGGGATTGTGGGTAATATTCTGGCATGGATAGAGGATTGGCTATCTAACAGAAGGCAGAGAGTTGGGATAAATGGTTCATTCTCAGACTGGCAATCAGTAACTAGTGGTGTTCCGCAGGGGTCAGTGCTGGGTCCCCAACTCTTTACAATCTATATTAACGATTTGGAGGAGGGGACTGAGTGTAACATATCAAAGTTTGCAGATGATACTAAGATGGGAGGGAAAGTAGTGAGTGAGGAGGACATAAAAAATCTGCAAGGGGACATAGACAGGCTAAGTAAGTGGGCAGAGATTTGGCAGATGGAATACAATACTGGAAAGTGTGAGGTTATGCACTTTGGCAGGAAAAATAGTAGAGCAAGTTATTATCTTAATGGCAAGAAACTGGAAAGTACTAGAAACATAGAAACATAGAAAATAGGTACAGGAGTAGACCATTCGGTCCTTCGAGCCTGCACCGCCATTCAATGCGTTCATGGCTGAACATGCTACCTCAGTACCCCATTCCTGCTTTCTCGCCATACCCCTTGATCCCCTTAGTTGTGAGTGTTATATCTAACTCCCTTTTGAATATATTTAGCGAACTGGCCTCAACAACCTTCTGTGGAAGAGAATTCCATAGATTCACCACTCTCTGGGTGAAGAAGTTCCTCCTCAGCTCAGTCCTAAATGGCTTCCCCTTAATCCTTAGACTGTGACCCCTGGTTCTAGTTTTCCCTACCATTGGGAACATTCTGCCCGCATCTAATTTGTCTAAACCAGTCAGGATTTTAAATGTCTCTATAAGATCCCCCCTCATTCTTCTGAACTCCAGAGGATACAAGTTCAGTTGACCCAATCTTTCTTGATATGTCAGTCCGGCCATCCCAGGAATCAATCTAGTGAACCTTCGCTGCACTCCCTCAATAGCAAGAATGTCCTTCCTTAAGTTAGGAGACCAAAACTGCGCACAATACTCCAGGTGTGGCCTCACCAAGGCCCTGTACAACTGAAGTACAAAGGGATCTGGGGGTCCTGGTGCACGAAACTCAAAAGGTTAGTATGCAGGTGCAGCAAGTGATTAAGAAGGCCAATGGAATGTTGGCTTTCATTGCTAGGGGGATAGAATATAAAAATAGGGAGGTATTGCTTCAGTTGTACAAGGTATTGGTGAGACCGCACCTGGAATACTGCATACAGTTTTGGTATCCATACTTAAGAAAAGACATACTTGCTCTCGAGTCAGTACAACGAAGGTTCACTCAGTTAATCCCGGGGATGAGGGGATGGACATATGAGGAGAGGTTGGGTAGATTGGGACTCTACTTATTGGAGTTCAGAAGAATGAGAGGCGATCTTATTGAAACACATAAGATTGTGAAGGGGTTGGATCGGGTGGATGCGGGGAGGATGTTCCCGATGATGGGTGAAACTAGAACTAGGGGGCATAGTCTTAGAATAAGGGGCTGCTCTTTCAAAACTGAGATGAGAAGGAACTACTTCACTCAGAGGGTGGTAGGTCCATGAAATATGCTGCCCCAAAAAGCTGTAGAAGCTACATCATTACATAAATTTAAAACAGAAATAGACAGTTTCCTCGAAGTAAAGGGAATTAAGGGTTACGGGGAGCGGGCAGGAATTTGGACATGAGTCTAGGTTTGGATCGGTCATGGCCCTGTGGGTAGCGTAGCGGGCCCAGGGGCCACGTAGCCTGACCCTGCTCCTATTTCGTGTGTCCAATTCTGTTAGGTTCAGGAGATGGTTCTGTGATAGTAGATTGGTGGTTAGGATCAGATCAGCCATGATCTTGTTGAATGGCGGAGCAGGCTCGAGGGGCCAATTGGCCTACTCCTGCTCCTATTTCTTATGTTCTTATGACTTCTGTTTTGAATATACCCAATAACTGAGCCTCCACAGCCCTCTGGGGTAGAGAATCCCAAAGATTCACCACCCTCTGTGTGAAGATATTTTTTCTCATCTCAGTCCTGAATGGCCTACCCTTTATCCTGAGGCTGTGGACCCTGGTTCTAGACTCCCCAGCCAAGGGAAACATTCTCCCAGCATCCACCCTCTCAAGCCCTGTAATAATTTTGTATGCTTCAATGAGATCCCCTCTCATTCTTCTGAATTCAAGAGAATACAGGCTTAGTTTACTCAATCTCTTCTCATACGACAGTCCCGCCATCCCAGGAATCAATCTCATGAACCTTCGTTGCACTCCCTCTATGGCAAGTATATCCTTCCTTAGGTAAGGAGACCAAAATTGTACACAGTACTCCAGGTGTGGTCTCACCAAGGCCCTATATAATTGAAGTAAGACTTCTTTACTCCTGTCCTTAAATCCTCTTGTAATGAAGGCCAGCATACCATTTGCCTTCCTAATGGCTTGCTGTACCTGCACATTCACTTTCAGTGATTCATGTACAAGGACACCCAGGTCCCTTTGAGCATCTGCATTCCCCAATCTTTCACCATTTAGGAAATACTCTGCCTTTCTGTTTTTTTACCAAAGTGGATAACTTCACATTTATCCACATTATATTCCATCTGCCATGTTCTCGTCCACTCACTGAGCCTGTCGAGATCCCCTTGAAGCCTCTTCACATCCTCTTCACAACTGACACTGCCACCTAGCTTTGTATCATCAGCAAATTTGAAAATGTTACATTTAGTCCCCTCATCCAAATCATTGATATAGATTGTGAATAGCTGGGGCCCAAGCACTGATCCTTGTGGTACACCACTAGTCACAGCCTGCCATCCTGAAAAAGACCCATTTATCCCTACTCTTTCTTTTCTGTCTGTTAACCAATTCTCAATCCATGCCAGTATATTACCCCCAATTCCATGTGCCCTAATTTTGTTCACCAACCTCTTGTGTGGGACCTTATCGAAGGCCTTCTGAAAATCCAGATACACCACATCTACCAGTTCCCCTTTGTCTACTCCACTAGTTACATCCTCAAAGAACTCCAATAGGTTTGTCAAACAGGATTTCCCTTTCATAAATCCATGCTGACTCTGCCCAATCTTACTATTAGTTTCTAAGGGGGAAAAATTCAGTTGGTTGCGCCTCCCGTTAGCGCCTTAAGAGGGCGCTAATGGGGCACAAAGCAACTAGCGCCCGGGCGTGGCGATGTTTGCGCCGCTCGTGAAATTAACTAGACATTTTGCAGCGCTAAACAGTACCACCACGATCTCCTGCACTGGCAGATCGTGACGTCAGTCGAGTGTGCAACGCCCCGGTAGCGCCCCAGAGTGGATATTGAGTGGCGCCCGTGCCTTACCGCCTGCCGCTAGCAACGATAGGTTGAGGGGAGCGTTTTGCAGTCAGGAAGGGACTGGGGGAGCGCTATTTAAAGGCGACCGCTTCCTGCCTTTTTTTGTTGGTGACATTTTTGAAGCACGCATTCTGAGAGTGAGAGAGAGAGACTTCTGGAGAGATTCAATGCTGTGTGAAGGAGTTTTGGGTACTGAGCAGCACTTTGCAGGTTCATTTTGATTTGCCCTTCCTTGTATCGATTTAGAAGAGACTGTGGGGGCTGCACTCTGAGCTCTTTCCCTGGACCTCTCCATTGTTCTTTCCAGCAGATTTGAGGTACAGGTCTCTCCAGACTGAGATTCAAGGCTGCAATGAGCAGGATGTGGATGGAAAGCAAGATGAACCCTTCCCTTTAAGAACTGGCCGGGGCCATTGTGTCTGTGTTCCATTGCTGACTGACATCACATGAGTTTCGCCAGCGGTCTGAGGTAGCGCCTCGCTCCTCGGCCTTTGCGCCTTAAGACAGATGTGTAGCGCCTGATTTAGCGCTCCAATCACCCCCAGAGGCGACAAAAGTCAAGTTTGCAGTCGGAGGCGATAATTAGCGCCAGGCGCTAATCTTTGCGCCCGGCCGATAATTGCGCCCCAAACGGGGCGATGCTGAATTTTCCCCCTAAGTGCCTAGTTATTGCATCCTTTATAATAGATTCCAGCATTTTACCAACTATTGATGTGAGGCTAACAGGTCTGTAGTTACCCGTTTTCTCTCTCCCTCCTTTCTTAAATAGTGGGGTTACATTTGCTATCCTCCAATCTGCAGGAACCGTTCCAGAATCTATAGAATTTTGGAAGATGACAACCAATGCGTCCACTATCCCAATGGCCACCTCTTTCAAAACCCTAGGATGTAGGTCATCCGGTCCTTGGGATTTATCGACTTTTAGTCCCATTAATTTTGCTGGCACTTTTTTTTTACTAATAATAATTTCTTTAAGTTCCTCATTCTCGCCTCCAGTATCCTATGCATGCCATCAGTGACCTGTGCCTACATCCAATCTACATCCAGCATCCTGTCTATGCCTCCAGTGTCCTATGCATGCCTAGAGTGTCCTGTGCATGCCTCCAGTGTCCTATGCATGCCTTCAGTGACCTGTGCATACCTCCAGCATCCTGTGCATGCCTCCAGTGTCCTGGCATGCCTCCAGTGTCCTGTGCATGCTTTCAATGTCCTGTGCATGCCTCCAGTGTCCTATGCTTACCTCCAGTGCCCTGTGCATGCCTTAAGTGTCCTGTGCATGCTTTCAATGTCCCGTGAATGCCTTTAGTGTCCTGTGCATGCCTAGCAAGTACTGTGCATGCCTAGAGTGTCCCTGCATTCCTCCAGTATCCTGTGCATGCCTAGAATGTCCTGTGCATGCTTCCAGTGTCCTAGGAATGCTTCCAGTGTCCTAGGAATGCCTTCAGTGTCCTGTGCATGCTTCCAGTGTCCTGTGCATGCCTCCAGTTTCCTGTGCATGCCTTCAGTGTCCTGTGCATACCTCTAGTGTTCTGTGCAAGCCTTCAGTGTCCTGTGCTGACCTCCAGTGCCCTGTGCATTCCTTAAGTGCCCTGTGCATGCCTAGAGTGTCCTGTGCATTCATTCAGTGACCTGTGCATGCTTTCAGTGTCCTGCGCATGCCTTCAGTGTCCTGTGCATGCCTTCAGTGTCCTGTGCATGCTTTCAGTGTCCTGTGCATGCCTTCAGTGTCCTGTGCATACCTCTAGTGTCCTGTGCAAGCCTTCAGTGTCCTGTGCTGACCTCCAGTGCCCTGTGCATTCCTTAAGTGTCCTGTGCATGCCTCCAGTGTCCTGTGCATGCTTTCAATGTCTTGTGCATGCCTCCAGTGTCCTGCACATGCCTTCAGTGACCTGTGCATGCCTTCAGTGTCCTGTGCTTGCCTCCAGTGTCCTGTGCTGACCTCCAGTGCCCTGTGCATTCTTTAAGTGTCCTGTGCATGCCTAGAGTGTCCTGTGCATTCCTTCAGTGTCCTGTGCATGCCTTCAATGTCCTGTGCATGCCTCCAGTGTCCTGTGCATGCCTTCAATGTCCTGTGCAAGACTAGTGTGTCCTGTGCTTTCCTCCAGTGTCCTGTGCACGCTTTCTGTGTCCTGTGCATGACTCCAATGCCCTCTGCATACCTCCAGTGTCATATGCATGCCTCCGGTGTCCAATACATGCCTCCAGTGTCCTGTGCATGCCGTCAGTGTCCTGTGCATACCTCTAGTGCCCTGTGTGCCTGCCTTCAGTGTCTGGTGCATGCTTTCAGAATCCTGTGCAGGCCTTCAGTGTCCTGTGCATGTCTTCAGTGTCCTGTGCATGCCTCCAGTGTTCTGTGCATGCTTTCAGTGTCCTGTGCATGCCTCCAGTGTCCTGTGCATGCCTCCAGTGTCCTGTGCATGCCTTCAATGTCCTGTGCAAGACTAGTGTGTCCTGTGCTTGCCTCCAGTGTCCTGTGCACGCTTTCTGTGTCCTGTGCATGACTCCAATGTCCTGTGCATGCCTCCAGTGTCCTGTGCATGACTCCAATGCCCTCTGCATACCTCCAGTGTCATATGCATGCCTCCGGTGTCCAGTGCATGCCTCCAGTGTCCTGTGCCTGCCTTCAGTGTCTGGTGCATGCTTTCAGAATCCTGTGCAGGCCTTCAGTGTCCTGTGCATGCCTTCAGTGTTCTGTGCATGCTTTAAGTGTCCTGTGCATGATCCAGTGTCCTGTGCATGCCTTCAATGTCCTGTGCATGACTAGAGTGTCCTGTGCATGCCTCGAGTGTCCTGTGCATGCCTCCAGTGTCTTGGGCATGCCTTCAGTATCCTGTGCATGCTTTCAGAGTCCTGTGCATGCTTTCAGTGTCCTGTGCATACCTTCAATGTCCTGTGCATGACTAGAGTGTCCTGTGCATGCCTCCAGTGTACTGTACATGCCTCCAGTGTCTTGTGCATGCCTTCAGTATCCTGTGCATGCTTTCAGTGTCCTGTGCATGCCTCCAATGTCCTGCGCATGCCTTCAATCTCCTGTGCATGCCTAGAGTGTCCGGTGCATTCCTCTAGTGACCTGTGCATGCCTTCAGTGTCCTGTGCATGCCTCCAATGTCTTGTGCATGCCTTCAGTATCCTGTGCATGCTTTCAGTGTCCTGTGCATGACTCCAGTGTCCTGTGCATGCCTCTAGTGTCCTGTGCATGCCTTCAATGTCCTGTGCATGACTAGAGTGTCCTGTGCATGCCTCCAGTGTCCTGTGCATGCCTCCAATGCCCTCTGCATTCATCCAGTGTCATGTCCATGCCTCCGGTGTCCTGTGCATGCCTCCAGTGTCCTGTGCATAACCTTCAGTGACTTGTGCATGACTAGAGTATCCTGTGCATGCCTCCAGTGTCCTGTGCATGCCTCCAGCATCTTGTGCATGCCGTCAGAATCCTGTGCATGCTTTTAGTGTCCTGTGCATGCCTCCAATGTCCTGTGCATGTCTTCAATCTCCTGTGCATGCCTAGAGTGTCCGGTGTATTCCTCTAGTGACCTGTGCATGCCTTCAGTGTCCTATGCATGCCTTCAGTGTCTTGTGCATGCCTTCTGTATCCTGTGCATGTTTTCAGTGTCCTGTGCATGACTCCAGTGTCCTGTGCTTGCATTCAGTATCCTGTGCATTCTTTCAGTGTCTTGTGCATGCCTCCAGTGTCCTGTGCATGCCTTCAGTGTTCTGTGCATGCCTTCCGTGTCCTGTGCAAGCCTTCAGTGTCCTGTGCATGCCTCCAGTGTCTTGTGCATGCCTTCAGCATCCTGTGCATGCCTCCAGTGTCCTGTGCTTGCCTCCAGTGTCCTGTGCATGCTTTCAGTGTCGTATGCATGCCTTCAGTGTCCTGTGCAGACCTACAGTGCCCTGTGCATTCCTTAAGTGTCCTGTTTATGCCTAGAGAGTCCTGTACATTTGTCCAGTTTCCTGGCATGCCCCCAGTGTCCTGTGCATTCGTCCAGTGTCCTGGCATGCCTCCAGTGACCTGTGCATGCCTTCAATGTCCTGTGCATGACTAGAGTGTCCTGTGCATGCCTCCAATGTCTTGTGCATGCCTTCAGTATCCTGTGCATGCTTTCAGTGTCCTGTGCATGACTCCAGTGTCCTGTGCATGCCTCTAGTGTCCTGTGCATGCCTTCAATGTCCTGTGCATGACTAGAGTGTCCTGTGCATGCCTCCAGTGTCCTGTGCATAACCTTCAGTGACTTGTGCATGACTAGAGTATCCTGTGCATGCCTCCAGTGTCCTGTGCATGCCTCCAGTATCTTGTGCATGCCGTCAGAATCCTGTGCATGCTTTTAGTGTCCTGTGCATGCCTCCAATGTCCTGTGCATGTCTTCAATCTCCTGTGCATACCTAGAGTGTCCGGTGCATGCCTCTAGTGACCTGCGCATGCCTTCAGTGTCCTATGCATGCCTTCAGTGCCTTGTGCATGCCTCCTGTATCCTGTGCATGCTTTCAGTGTCCTGTGCATGACTCCAGTGTCCTGTGCTTGCATTCAGTATCCTGTGCATGCTTTCAGTGTCTTGTACATGCCTCCAGTGTGCTGTGCATGCCTTCAGTGTCCTGTGCATGTTTTCAGTGTCCTGTGCATGCCTTCCATGTCCTGTGCATGCCTTCAGTGTCCTGTGCATTCTTTCAGTATCCTGTGCATGCCTTCAGCATCCTGTGCATGCCTCCAGTGTCCTGGCTTGCCTCCAGTGTCCTGTGCATGCTTTCAAAGTACTGTGCATTCCTTCAGTGTCCTGTGCAAACCTCTAGGGGGAGAAATTCAGTATCGCCCCATTTGGGGCGCAATTATCGGCCGGGCGCAAAGATTAGCGCCTGGCGCTAATTATCGCCTCCGACTGCAAACTTGACTTTTATCGCCCCTGGAGGTGATTGGAGCGCTAAATAAAGCACTACACATCTGTCTTAAGGCGCAAAGGCCGAGGAGCGAGGCGCTGACTCAGAGCGCGGGCGCAGCGCAGGTGCTGTCAGTTATCGATGGAACACAGACACACTGGCGCCGGACAGTTCTTAAAGGGCAGGGTCGATCTTGCACTCCAGCCACACCCTGCTCATTGGAGCCTTGAATCTCGGCCTGGAGAGACCTGTGCCTATATCTTCCAACCAAGGACTATGGAGAGGGTGAGAGAACGAGCTCAGCACTTCAGTAAGCAGGCCTTGGATGCTCTGGTTGGCGCGGTGGAGCGCAGAAAATCTATACTCTTCCCTGAGAGTGGCAGGAGGCCTTTGCCGCGCGAGTACAGAAGAGTGTGGAGGGAGGTGGCTCAGAGCGTCTCCTCCAGGAGCATGGTGCCCAGGACCCATACTCAATGTCGAAAAAAGTTCAACGACCGCACTTGGGTCGTCAGGGTGAGTGGCTTTTTTTCAATACCTCTCCATCCCTCCATCTCAACCTCAGTCTATGGCCAGAGGCTCTTAAAACCCCAATGCCCAACACTCATCCAACACCTATGGCCCTTTCATGAAACACACACGCACATTCCACACTTTGCATACAGTAATGGCTATTCATCTATGGGAGGCACATCAGGCAAGACCATGGCTGTATACAGCAAGGGCTATTCACCTATGGGAGGCACATCAGGCAAGACCATGGCTGTATACAGTAAGGGCTATTCACCTATGGGAGGCACATCAGGCAAGACCATGGCTGTATATTTACTCAGACGCCGTCCTTTTTCTTGCAGGCCAAGCTATCTCATAATAGGAGACGGCAGCAACGGACGGGTGGAGGGCGGCCTCAGCTGCAACCCCTCAGCGATCTTGAGGCGCGCGTCCACAGGATTGTGGCAAGCCGGATGATCGGTCCTGTCGCCACTGGAGACGCCGACCCCGTTCTGGACAGCAATGGTAAGGTCATCACCTTTTTGTCCTCTCTCCTTCCACTTGTCCCTCACAACACCAGCCTTTGACACTTTCAATCCAACTTGCTAACTCGCTGCACTTATTCCTCCCTTACTGCCCCCCTGTCCTCACGCTAAAGCCACTCTTGTACCTCCCTGCTTTCAGATGGTGATTCACCAGCTGAGGAGACGGGCCCTCAAGCTGCCAGTGGGAGTGAAGCTGCAGGTGAGGAGGAATATGAAGGCAGAGCATCAGCGCCACCCTCTCCCGAGGAAGCCCATGCCCACACTGGGAACACGCCTTCCCTGGAGGGGAGCAGGGGGGAAGGGTCTGATGAGGGTGAAGCTCCAGGACCCAGCGGGCTGCAGCAACGCCATGGGGGTAGGGAAGAACGGGGGCCTTCTCCCCGGAGGGAGAGTATGCCAGCGAGTCCTACTGCACTGGACGCAGAGGAGGAGCGGCTCATCGCTGAAATGAACACCACATGCACACTGAGCTCATGGGTGCAGTGGGAAGGGTGCCCGAATGCATTGAATCACTGGCAAGGAGTGTGGAGCACTTCGCTGTAGCACAGGCAGATGCCACGCAAATGTTTAGTGCTGCAATTCAGTTTTTGGCTGCCATGACCCCATCTCTGACAACTCTTATGCAGACTCAGATTGAGGCCACGCGAGCACTGACTGCTGCCATCCTCGCTGGTTCGGACACATTTCCCCGGGGCTCTCACCGCGCCGCAGCAGGCCAGCCATCTGTGCTCCAGCAGATTGCTCCGGATGCTGAATTGCTGCCCGGTGGGAGTGCCAGTGTGTCGGTCGAGCAGGGAGTTGCTGTCCTCTCTCAAGATGACAGCATTCCTGCTGCCACCACTGTCACTTCTCCACTGCACTTGCCACCACCTGTAGGACAGACTGCTGCCGCCCATGCAGAGTTGGTGCAGTCTGCAGCCGGGCCCTCCAGGCCCAGAGCTGGTCGAGGCCGTCCTTCAAGGGCATCTGCAGTCTCAGGTTCTGACAATCAGCAGCCTTCCACCAGCCTTGCTGCAGCCACTGGGGTCCCATTACGGAGGTGCAGTAGGGTGGGAAGGGGGGAAGTGCGCAACGGAAGGAGATCACCCTCGAAGGGCAAAAAGTAGGAGATGTGACAAAATGTTGGTCATTTTTTTATTAAAAGCCAAGGTTCGTGGTCAAACTTTTGTTTAGTGTTTTGGACATTATCTCCAGGTTGTGAGAACCAGTTATGTTAATGACTGGTTTTTTGTGTTTCTTTCTATTAGTTTGTCATGAGGAAATGACACACACAGAGTTTGTAAAATAAATAAGTTTTTGTATTCAAAATGTACATGTTTGGTCTTTGGAATCATTGTTGCCTTGGCTGGCTTAGGGGTTGCGGGTTGGTTTCATTCATGTTGTTCTCAATGGCAGAAGCCATTTCCTCAGCAGGGGCCTAGAAGCGGCTTGCTATCAGACGTTGACGGACGGCGCTTCCAGTTTCTACATTGTGGGCCTCCCTCCCGCCTTGGTGCTGCTGATGATCATCCTCCTCCTCTTCCTCCTCCTCTTCCTCCTCCTCCTCTGGTGGTGCTCCAAGGCCTGGTGGCATTGGCTGGGTCCTGAGGATTGCCAGGTTATGCAGCATGCAGCACACAACTACGAAGAGGGAGACTCGCTCAGGCGAGTACTGCAGGGCTCCTCCAGAATGGTCCAGACAGCGGAACCGTTGCTTCAGCACGCCGATTGTGTGCTCAACGATGTTTCTGGTAGCGAGATGGCTCTCGTTGTACCACAGCTCAGCAGGGGTGTTTGGCGTATGGAGCGGTGTCATCAGCCAGGTGCATAGTGGATATCCCTTGTCCTCGAGAAGCCAACCAACTGGCTGATGCGGTGCCTGGAAAAGTTCTGCCACAGTAGTCTGGCGCAGGATGAATGCATCATGGCAGCTGCCAGGATAGTGGGCATTGACAGCGAGTATCAGCTGTCTGTAGTCACAGACCAACTGAACGTTTAAGGAATGGAACCCCTTTCTGTTGTGGAAATCCTCTGCATTCTCACGCGGAGCACGCAAAGCCACATGCATGCAGTCAATGGCGCCCTGCACCATGGGGAAGCCCATTGCGCGTTCTTGCTGCTTGTCCGGGGTCATGGGGAAAGAGATGTACCCTCGTCTCCTTTTATAGAGGGCATTTGTGACTTGACAGATGCAGCAATGCACCGTGAACTGGGAGATATTGGCGATGTCCCCAGTAGCTGATTGAAATGAGCCAGTGGCATAAAAGTTCAGAGCCACTGTGATCTTCACTACCACCGACAGAGACGTCCTGGACCTCAGTTGAGGCTGCAGATCTGGCTGCAGCAGGTGGCAGAGCTCAGTGACTACCTCCTTGCTGAAGCGCAGCCTTCGCAAACACTGCTCCTCAGACATATGAATGTAATATAGAAACATAGAAACTAGGAGCAGGCCATTCGGCCTGTCGAGCCTGCTCCACCATTCAATACGATCATGGCTGATCATCCAAATCCAGTACCCTGTCCCTGCTTTCTCACACAGAATCCCCATCGAGCCTGCACCGACACATATCCCACCCTATCCCCATAACCCCACGTATTTAATCCCCCCCTAACACTAAGGGTCAATTTATCATAGCCAAATCAACCTAACCCGCACATTTTTGGACTGTGGGAGGAAACCGGAGCACCCGGAGGAAACCCACGCAGACACGGGGAGAATGTGCAAACTCCACACAGACAGTCACCCGAGGCCAGATTCGAACCCGGGTTCCTGGCGCTGTGAGGCACCAGTGCTAACCACTATGCCACCGTGTTGTAGGAGAACTGTTGGCGAAATACCCTGGGAGGGTAAGGTCTCCTGTACTGAGGCCTGTTGGCCCTCCTCCGTCTGGCCATGATTGCCACTCTCGCTCTGTGTCTCTGTGTCCTCCGATTCTGGTGGCGCAGGACGACGCCCCCAATCAGTGCAGCCCCCAAAGTCTCTTGGCAATCAAAATTATGAAGGTCAAAAACCAAAGTAGCTGCAAAGTTATGATCAGTAGCCAAAACTACTTCACACAGCGTTGACTCAATGCAGAAGTCTCTCTTTCTCTCTCTCCGAATCTCTCTCTCTCAGAACGAGTGGTGCAAAAATGTCTACCACAGAGAAAGACAGGAAGAGGCCCCCTTTAAATAGCGCCCCCACCAGCCGCACAGCGACTGGGGAGCGTTCCAATCTTCCTGTCGTTGGTAGCGCCAGGCGGAAAGGATGAGGGCGCCACCCAATTTCCGCTCCGGGGCACCACAAGGGCGTTGCACCCTCGTATGACATCAAGATCTGCCTGCGCAGGAGATCGGGGCGGTATTGTTTAGCGCCGCCGCAAAATGTCTAGTTAATTTCGCGAGCAGCGCAAACATCGCTGCGCCCGGGCGCTAGTTGCTTTGCGCCCCATTAGTGCCTAACGGGAGGCGCAACCAACTGAATTGTTCCCCCGTAGTGTCCTATGCATGCCTCCTGTGTCCTGTGCATGTCTAGAGTGTCCTGTGCAAGCCTCTAGTGTCCTGTGCATGCCTTCACTGTCCTGTGCATGCCTTCAGTGTCCTGTGCACGCTTTCAGTGTTCTGTGCTTACCTCCAGTGTCCTGTGCATGCTTTCAGTATCCTGTGCAGACCTCCAGTGCCCTGTGCCTTCCTTAAGTGTCCTGTGTATGCCTAGAGAGTCTTGTGCATGCCTCCAGTGTCCTGGCATGCCTCCAGTGTCCTGTGCATGTCTCCAGTGTCCTGTGCATGCCTCTAGTGACCTGTGGATGCCTTCAGAATCAGGGGAATTTATAATGGGGAACAAAGAAATGGCAGACCAATTAAATACAAACTTTGGTTCTGTCTTCACAAAGGAGGACACAAATAACCTCCCAGAGATGTCGGGGAGCATAGGGTCTAATGAGAGGGAGGAATTGAATGAAATCAGTATTTGTAGGGAAATGGTGTTAGGGAAATTGATGGGATTGAAGGCCGATAAATCCCCAGGGCCTGATAATCTACATCCTAGGGTACTTAAGGAAGTGGCCCTAGAAATAGTAGATGCATTGCTGGTCATCTTCCAAAATTCTGTAGACTCTGGAACAGTTTCCATGGATTGGAGGGTAGCTAATGTAACCCCACTATTTAAAAAAGGTGGTAGAGAGAAAACGGGGAATTATAGACCGGTAAGCCTGACATCGGTAGTGGGGAAAATGCTAGAGTCCATTATAAAAGATGTAATAGCAGAGCACTTGGAAAACAGTGACAGAATCGGACAAAGTCAACATGGATTTACAAAAGGTAAATCATGCTTGACTAATCTACTGGAATTTTTTGAGGATGTAACTGGTAGAATAGATAATGGAGAACCAGTGGATGTGGTGTATTTGGACTTTCAGAAGGCTTTTGATAAGGACCCGCAAAAGAGATTGGCGTGCAAAATTAAAGCACATGGGATTGGGGGTAGGTACTGACTTGGATAGAGAACTGGTTGGCAGACAGGAAGCAAAGAGTTGGAATAAACGGGTCTTTTTCCAAGTGGCAGGCAGTGACTCGTGGGGTACCACAGCGATCGGTGCTAGGATCCCAGCTATTCACAATATATATTAATGATCTAGACGAGGGAACTAGATGTAATATCTCCAAGTTTGCAGATGACACAAAGCTGGGTGGGCGTGTGTGCTGTGAGGAGGATGCAGAGAAACTCCAGTATGGTTTGGACAGGTTGGGTGATTGGGCAGATGCATGGCAGATGCAGTATAATGTGGATAAATGTGAGGTTATCCACTTTGGTGGCAAAAACAGGAAGACAGATTATTATCTGAACGGCAATAGATTGGGAAAAGGGGAAGTGCAACGAGACCTGGGTGTCCTTGTGCACCAGTCGCTGAAAGTAAGTATGCAGGTGCAGCAGGTAGTTAAGAAAGCAAATGGTATGTTGGCCTTCATAGCGAGAGGATTCGAGTACAGGAGCAAGGATGTCTTGCTGCAGTTGTACAGGGCCTTGGTGAGACCACACCTTGAGTATTGTGTGCAGTTTTGGTCGCCTTATCTGAGAAAGGATGTTCTTGCCATGGAGGGAGTGAAGCGAAGATTCACCAGACTGATACCTGGGATGGCAGGAATGACGTATGAAGAGAGATTGGGTCGATTAGGCTTATATTCGCTAGAGTTTAGAAGAATGAGAGGGGATCTCATTGAAACTTATAAAATTCTAACAGGACTAGACAGACTAGATGCAGGAAGGCTGTTCCCGATGGCGGGGGAGTTCAGAACCAGAGGTCACAGTCTAAGGATAAGGGGTAAGCCATTTAGGACTGAGATGAGGAGGAATTTCTTCACCCCGAGAGTGGTGAACCTGTGGAATTCTCTACCACAGAAGGCAGTTGAGGCCAATTCATTAAATATATTCAAGAAGGAGTTAGATATATTTCTTAAGGCTAAAGGGACCAAGGGATATGGGGAGGAAGCAGGGACAGGGTACTGAATTTGGATGATCAGCCATGATCGCATTGAATGGCGGAGCAGGCTCGAGGGGCCGAATGGCCTACTCCTGCTCGTATCTTCTATGTTTCTATGTTTCAGTGTCCTGTGCTTGCCTTCAGTGTCCTATACATGCCTCTAGTGTCCTGTGCCTGCTTTCAGTGTCCTGGCTTGCCTCCAGTGTCCTGTGCATGCTTTCAAAGTACTGTGCATTCCTTCAGTGTCCTGTGCAAACCTCTAGAGTCCTATGCATACCTGCAGTGTCTTGTGCATGCCTTCAGTATCCTGTGCATGCTTTCAGGGTCCTGTGCATGACTCCAGTGTCCCGTGCATGCCTTCAGTATCTTGTGCATGCCTTCAGTGTCCTGTGCATGCCTTCAGTGACCTGTGCATGCATCCAGTGTCCTGTGCATGCCTTCAGTATCCTGTGCATGCTTTCAGTGTTCTGCGCAGGCCTTCAGTGTCCTGTGCATGCCTTCAGTTTCCTGTGCATGCCTTCAGTATCCTGTGCATGCCGCCAGTGTCCTGTGCATGCTTTCTGTATCCTGTGCAAGCCTTCAATGTCCTGTGCATAACTAGAGTGTCCTGTGCATGCCTCCAGTGTCCTGTGCATGCCCCCAGTGTCTTGTGCATGCCTTCAGTATCCTGTGCATGCTTTCAGTGTCCTGTGCATGACTCCAGTGTCCTGTGCATGCCTCTAGTGTCCTGTGCATGCCTTCAATGTCCTGTGCATGACTAGATTGTCCTGTGCATGCCTCCAGTGTCCTGTGCATGCCTCCAGTGTCCTGTGCATGCCTCCAGTGACCTGCGCCTGCTTTCAGTGTCCTGTGCAAGACGCCAATGTCCTGTGCATGACTCCAGTGTCCTTTGCATGCCTCCAATGCCCTCTGCATCCATCCACTGTCATATGCATGCCTCTGGTGTCTTGTGCATGCCTCCAGTTTCCTGTGCATGCCTTCAGTGTCCTGTGCATGCCTTCAGTGTCCTGTGCATAGCTCTGGTGCCCTCTGCCTACCTTCAGTGTCCGGTGCATGCTTTCAGTATCCTGTGTATGCCTTCAGTGTCCTGTGCATGCCTTCAGTGTCCTGTGCTTGCCTCCAGTGTCCTGTGCATGCTTTCAGTGTCCTGTGCATGCCTTCAGTGTCCTGTGCATGCCTTCAGTGTCCTGTGCATGCCTTCATTGTCCTGTGCTTACCTCCAGTGTCCTGTGCATGCTTTCAATATCCTGAGCAGTCCTCTAGTGCCCTGTGCATTCCTTAAGTGTCCTGTGCATGACTTCAGTGTCCTGTGAATGCCTCCAGTGTCCTGTGCATGCCCCTAGTGACCTGTGCATGCCTTCAGTGTCCTGTGCATGACTAGAGTGTCCTGTGCATTCCTCTAGTGACCTGTGGATGCCTGCAGTGTCCTGTGCATACCTTCAGTGTCCTGTGCATTCTTTCAGTATCCTGTGCATGCCTTCAGTTTCCTGTGCATACCTCCAGTGTCCTGTGAATGCTTTCAGTGTCCTGTGCATGATTCCAGTGTCCTGTGCATGCCTCCAATGTCCTGTGCATGCTTTCAAAGTACTGTGCACGCCTTCAGTGTCCTGTGCAAACCTCTAGTCTCCTATGCATGCCCCCTGACATGAATCTTGTCATTCATGTGGAAATGACTTATGAAGTAATACTAGGTGGCCTGCTGGTGGCGCTGTCTAGGGAGAGTATAAATACTCGGGCATGGGCCCAGCTTGCTCAGGACATTCCTTAACAGGAACTAGTGAAGGACACAACTAGATCTCCATGTTGAAAAACAGTTGATTAAAGCTTTGTTTAATGCTTAGATCAAGTGCCTAGTAGTTTTCTTACATCAATTTAATCAACTGGACCTGCTCCATGCTCTGATTAGTTTTGGGAACAGACGGCTTCGACTCAAACGGTAGAAGGGAACCAGATGTAGTAATCAATCCATCATGGAGAAACTACTCCGACCCACCCGTCTTGACCTGGACCCGAATTCACCTACAACTGCTAAGGTATGGAAACACTGGTATCGTACCTTCAGCAATGACCTCAGGGCATGTGGTGAGAATGTTCCTGATAAGTTAGAGATACTTGCCAATTATGTATCCCCTTATGTGTTTGACTATATCGAAGACTCCGCTATCCGAATACTACAGCAACTATATGTTAAGGCCCCAAACGAAATTTTTGCTCGGGACCTATTGGCCACAACTCGACAACAACCCGGGGTATCACTTGATGAATTCCTTCAAAAGCTTCGCAGGCTCAGCAAAGATTGTAATCTCAAGGCTGTCTCAGCTGAGCAGTACCAGGAGGAGTTAATTTGTGATTCTTTTATTAATGGAATTGCGTCTCCCTTCGTACGCCAGCGTCTGCTGGGGAATAAAACCCTCGAGTTACAAGCTGCCTATGACCAGGCATATTAGAAACATAGAAACATAGAATCTAGGAGCAGGAGTAGGCCATTCAGCCCGTCGAGCCTGTTCCACCATTCAATACGATCATGGCTGATCATCCAAATCCAGTACCCTGTCCCTGCTTTAATCCCCACAGTACACATATCCCACCCTACCCCCGTAACCCCACGTATTTAATTCCCCCTAACATATCCCATCCTATCCCCATAACCCCACATATTTAATCCCCCCCTAACACTAAGGGTCAATTTATCATAGCCAAATCAACCTAACCCGCACATTTTTGGACTGTGGGAGGAAACCGGAGCACCCGGAGGAAACCCACGCAGACACGGGGAGAATGTGCAAACTCCACACAGACAGTCACCCGAGGTCAGATTCGAACCCAGGTCCCTGGCGCTGTGAGGCACCAGTGCTAACCACTATGCCACCGTGTTGCCCATTCTCTGGACTTGGCAAAAAAAATGCAGATGCCTATCTTTTACCACGTGCACGGACTGCTGCTATCACTTTTAGTGACTCCTCCGATAAGCCTCAGGCGGAAACCCTCACTGATGATGACTCTATCCTAGCTGATGACAACCCTACCCTAGTGGCATCTTGGTAATCTAAAAGGAAGTGTTTCTTCTGTGGAGGTGCATTTCATTATTGGAAATTTTGTCCTGCTCGTAATGCAATCTGCAATCATTGCAGTAAGAAAGGCCACTTCTCGAAAGTATGTCAGTCAAGAGCCTCTTCTAGGGTTACAGCTGCTCCCCATAAAACTGCTCCTCCCCCAAGAGCCACTACAAATGTTACAGCTGTCATCTATAAAACTGCTCCTCCCCCAAGAGCCACTACTAATGTTACAGCTGTCAAGGATAAAACTGCCCCTCCTCCCATCACAGCTGTTTTTCCCCAAAGCCTGTCCCATGCAGCCACGAAGGTTTTGGTAAATGGACACATTTTGAGTGCATTAATCGACTCATGCAGCCCTGACAGCTTCATCAGTGAGCAGGCTGTCAGTAAGTTAAAACTGCGTATTTACCCCTTGGACAGGGAAATTGCAATGGCTCTGACGACACTGACCACTAACTCTTCCGGCTTTTGTCTTGTCGACCTTATTCTCAATGGCCGCACTTATTTCTCTACCCGGCTCGGGGTGCTCAAAAACCTATGCAGTGATGTGCTCCTGGGACAGGATTTCCAGAAACAACACAAAAGACTCACTTTCGAGTTTGGAGGATCAAAGCCGGAGCTTACTATTTCCAAAGTACCGTTTTGTGCACTTTCGGCGGCTTCGCTCGATGAGCCCTCCTTGTTTGCCAATCTTTCCCCCCAATATAAGGCCATAGCCACTAAATCACGATGTTTCAGCCAAGATGACCTATCCTTTATCGAGGCAGCGATCTCTCGCCTTCTAGCTGACGGTATCATTGAGCCATGTTCATCTTCCTGGCGGGCTCAAGTCGTCGTTGTTAAAAATCCTCTAAAGCAACACAAGAAACATCTTTGCATCGATTACTCGCAAACTATTAACTATTAACCACTACCACGCATCGATGGCATGGTCAATAACCTTGCTAACTACAAGGTATTTTCAACTTTTGACTTAAAGAGCGCATACCATCAAGTACCGTTAAAGGACTCTGACAAAAAGTATACAGCTTTTGAGGCCAATGGTCGGCTTTAGCAGTTTCGTCGCCTTCGATTTGGGGTCACCAATGGGGTGGCCGTCTTTCAATGGGCGATGGATAGCCTAGCCAAACAGGAGAACTTAACAGACACTTTTCCATATCTGGATAATATCACCATTGCTGGTCATGACCAGAAGGAGCATGATGCCAACCTCCAGAAATTTCTTGACGTTCTCCGTCGTCGCAACTTAACCTTAAATGAGTCCAAATCTGTGAAATCAGTACCATCAGTCAACATCCTTGGCTACTGGGTGGGCAATGGTGTCATCAAACCGGATCCGGAGCGACTTCGTCCGCTTCAGGAGCTCCCTCCTCCTACGAATCTCAGCTCTCTTCGTTGGGCCCTCGGCATGTTCGCCTATTATGCGAAGTGGATACCTCACTTTTCTGACAAGATCCAGCCCCTGCTTCACGCGAAGTCATTTCCATTGGAGGCGAGGGCTATTTCAGCTTTTGACCTCCTCAAGCAACAACTGGAAAAAGCCGCGCTTCATTCCATCGATGAAAATCTCCCTTTCGTGGTCGAGTGCGATGCATCGGAGGTGGCGATCTCGGCTACCTTGAATCAAGGCGGTCGACCCGTTGCATTTCCGTCTAGAACTTTGCAGGGTAGCGAGCTCCATTATCCTCCTGTTGAGAAGGAGGCTAGGGCTATCATTGAAGTATGTAAATGGAGTCATTTTCTCGCTCGTCGCCATTTCACGCTCATAACCGATCAGCGCTCGGTGGCCTTTATGCTGGATAACCGGAAACGCACTAAAATCAAGAATAACAAAATACAGCTCTGGAGGATGGAATTGGCCGCCTTTTGCTACACCATACAGTATCGACCCGGCAAGGAGAATGTGGCCCCGGATACCCTCACGCGTGCATTCTGCTCTTCCATGTCAACTTCGACTCTTGCGGATCTTCATACTGACTTATGCCATCCTGGCATTACCCGTATGTTGCACTTTGTGCGATCTAAAAATCTCCCATTTTCTACGGAAGACATGAAAAGAACATGCTCCACTTGTAGAATTTGCGCGGAATTAAAACCGCAATTCTTCCGTCCGTCAGATGGCTCGCTCATACACGCTACACAGCCTATGCAGCGACTCAGCATTGACTTTAAAGGGCCATTGCCTTCCTCAACGCGAAACACCTACTTGCTTACTATGGTGGACAAATATTCATGCTTTCCCTTTGCTTTCCCCTGTCCCAATATGCTTACTTCCACAGTGATCAAATGCCTCGATCAGGTCTTTTCCCTTTGCGATACGGCCAATTTCATCCACTCTGATCGGGGTCCCTCCTTCATGTCAAGCGAACTCAAAAGTTATCTTTCCCAACGGGGAATCGCCACAAGTAAAACGACACCGTATCATCCTATTGGAAACGGACAGGTTGAGAGATACAATGGTATCATTTGGAACGCTGTTCATCTTGCACTGAGGTCACACAATCTACCAGGCCAGCAGTGGGAAACTATGCTCCCTGACGCGTTGCATTCCATCAGGTCTCTTCTTTCTACATCCACCAATGTTACTCCTCAAGAACGATTCTTCGGTTCCAGCGTCGCTCCACTCATGGGACGTCCCTTCCATCATGGTTGGCAGCTCCTGGCTCCGTGCTGCTCCGAAGATTCGTCCGATCCTCCAAGAGTGATCCCCTCATCGACGAGGTGGAACTAACGGATGTCAATCCTACATACGCGTACGTGCGGTACCCTGATGGCCGGGAGTCCACAGTTTTACTTCGGGATCTGACTCCCTGCCCAACCGATCCCACGGACCCAATCGATAGAGAGATCCGTATTAACGACGCCGATACTCCGTGCTCCTCCGAGGATGACGCCCTACCCGGGACATCAAGGGATCTGCCAGCTTCTCCGCCGGATCAACCCGGGGAACAGAGCGCTCCCCGCGGGATGGCCACCCAAAGCCAGGACGCCGGTCAATCACCGGCTACTGAGCAGGGTGAAGCCAGCTCTGCACCAGTGGGGGCCCGCACCCGGAGTCACGATCTCCCCAGTCCCCCTCAGGTCGATCGAGGCGACACGGACTCTGCCAGCCCGCCGGTACAAACCAAGCGGCCCAGGGACCAAAACATGGTCCGAGGAGACGTGCCTTCCGGCCTCCAATGGAGATCCAAACGACTGCGTCTATTATAAGTCCGGCTAATTCGGTAGAAGGAAGCTGCCGGACTTCCAATCTTTCAGGCGGGAAGAATGATATGAATCTTGTCATTCATGTGGAAATGACTTAGGAAGTAATACTGGGCGGCCTGCTGGTGGCGCTGTCCAGGGAGAGTATAAATACTCGGGCATGGGCCCAGCTTGCTCAGGACATTCCTTAACAGAAACCAGTGAAGGACACAACTAGATCTCCATGTTGAAAAACAGTTGATTAAAGCTTTGTTTAACGCTTAGACCAAGTGCCTAGTCATTTTCTTACGTCACCCCCTGTGTCCTGTGCATGCCTCCAGTGTCCTGTGCATGCCTCCAATGCCCTGTGCATGCCTCCAATGCCCTGTGCATGCCTCCAGTGTCCTGTGCATGCCTTCAGTGTCCTGTGCATACCTCTAGTGTCCTGTGCATGCCTTTAGTGTCCTGTACAGACCTCCAGTACCCTGTGCATTCCTTAAGTGTCCTGTGCATGCCTCGAGAGTCCTGTACATTCCTACAGTGTCCTGTACATGCTTTCATTATCCTGTGCATGGCTCCAGTGTCCTGTGCACATCACCAGTGTCCTGTGCATGCCTCCAAGTTCCTGTGCAGACCTCCAGTGTCCTGTGCATGCCTTCAGTGTCCTGTGCATGCCTCTAGTGACCTGTGCATGCCTAGAATGTCCTGTGCAGACTTCCAGTGCCCTGTGCATGCCTTCAGTGTCCTGTGCATGCCTTCAGTGTCCTGTGCATGCCATAAGCGTCATGTACATGCCTTCAGCATCCTGTGCATGCCTCCAGTGTCCTGTGCACGTCTACAGTGTCCTGTGCACGTCTACAGTGTCCTGTGCATGCCTTCAGTGTCCTGTGCATGCCTTCAGTGTCCTGTGCACGTCTACAGTGTCCTGTGCACGTCTACAGTGTCCTGTGCATGCCTTCAGTGTCCTGTGCATGCCTTCAGTGTCCTGAGCATGCCTAGAGTGTCCTGTGCATGCCTTCAGTTCTCTGTGCGTTCAACAGTGTCCTGTGCATACCTAGAATGTCCTCTGCACGTCTCCACTGTCGTGTGCATACATAGAGTGCGCTGTGCATGCCTCTAGTGTGCTGTGCATGCCTCCAGTGTCCTGTGCATGCCTTCAGTGTCATGTGCATGCCTTCAGTGTCCTGTGCATGCTTCCAGTGTCCTGTGCATGCCTTCAGTGTCCTGTGCATGCCTTCAGTGCCCTGTGTATGCCTCCAGGTCCCTATGTATGCCAACATTGTCCTGTGCATACCTAGAGTGTCCTGTGCATGTCTCCACTGTCCTGTGCAGACATAGAGTGCACTGTGCATGCTTCTAGTGTCCTGTGCATGCCTTAAGTTTCCTGTGCATGGTTTCAGCATCCTGTGCATGCCATCAGTGTCCTGTGCATGTCTTCAGTGTCCTGTACATGCCTCCAGTGTGCTGTGCATGCCTCCAGTGTCCTGTGCATGCCTCCAGTGCTCTGTGCATGCTTTCAGTATCCTGTGCATGCCTTCAGTGTCCTGTGCAGCCTTCAGTGTCCTGTGCTTGCCTTCAGTGTCCTGTGCATGCTTTTGGTGTCCTGTGATTACCTCCAGTGTCCTGTGCATGCTTTCAGTATCCCGTGCAGACCTCCAGTACCCTGTGCATTCCTTAAGTGTCCTGTGCATGCCTCGAGAGTCCTGTACATTCCTACAGTGTCCTGTGCATGCTTTCATTATCCTGTGCATGGCTCCAGTGCCCTGTACACATCACCAGTGTCCTGTGCATGCCTCTAGATTCCTGTGCAGACCTCCAGTGTCCTGTGCATGCCTTCAGTGTCCTGTGCATGCCTAGAGTGTCCTGTGCAGACCTCCAGTGCTCTGTGCATTCCTTAAGTGTCCTGTGCATGCCCAGAATTTCTTGTGCATGCCTCCAGTGTCCTGTGCATGCTTTCAATATCTTGTGCATGCCTTCAGAGTCCTGTGCATGCCATAAGTGTCCTGTGCATGCCTTCAGCATCCTGTGCATGCCTCCAGTGTCCTGTGCATGTCTACAGTGTCCTGCACATGTCTACAGTGTCCTGTGCATGCCTTCAGTGTCCTGTGCATACCTAGAGTGTTCTGTGCCCGTCTGCACTGTCCTGTGCATATTTATAGTGTACTGTACATGGCTCTAGTGTCCTGTGCATGCCTTAAGTGTCCTGTGCATGGTTTCAGCATCCTGTGCATGCCTTCAGTGTCCTGTGCATGTCTTCAGTGTCCCATGCATGCCTTTAGTGTCCTGTGCATGCCTCCTATGTCCTGTGCATGTCTCCTGTGTCCTGGGCATGCCTCCTATGTCCTGTGCATGTCTCCTGTGTCCTGTGCATGCCTTCAGTATCCTGTGCATGCCTTCAGTTTCTTGTGTGAGTATAAGATTTTTGCTTCTACTCTTTTAGTTAATCGATAAGGATGATTAAATCATCAAACGGGAACACTTAGGGAATTAAATGTGTTTGCTTTGCGCCTCCTAACACCCGGGCGCAGCGCCGCTAACGCCTCCCGCAAAATTCAGTGGGAGGTTAGCAGCGGCGGTAACCAGTAGCGCCCCGCATGCTGTGCCGCCGTTGATGACGTTGCGCCCCCTGACCTATCGGCGGACGACACGGTTAATGGGCGTTTTTGCAGCTGTGGCGACGCAAGTTAATGGACAGGTGTCAGGCGGCCATTTTTTTTGGCCGTCTGCCAGCACCTGCCCCCTCTTGAGTGCCGGGCTGTTTTCGCGGCACCCCGCTCCCTGTTGGTTCAGCAGGGCCTCGGTGTGCGCAGCAATAGTCCCCTCCCCTTTAACCAGGGGTGGGAGGCCTGCAATGATGCAGCGCTACGTGCCGACCCGCATGGCACTGTTGCACGTAGCACCATGAAGTTCATTGGTAGTGCCCCAAGAAGGAGGGGGAGTGCTTCCAGTAGCGCCCTGCCTCCTGCTTGGGGCGCTACCACTGAATTTATGGTGCAGGGGCGCTAACTTTTTCGGGGCGCTAAAAGTAACGCCTCGGTGAAGTTAGCGCCCCAAAGGGTTGCGCCACCAAATTTCTCCCCCTTAAACCATATGTGCCCCCTTTTTAAAGGGGCACAGACAATAAGTTCCAAATTATAATTCTGTTCGCTGTATTCACTCCAGTCCCTCCGTTGCCCACCAGAAAGACTCAAGCATAGCATTATGATGAAGAAGAAACACAAGTCACTCAAATCTGACACTCACAGCCACCAGCTCAGATACTGACACTGCGCAGAGTTTGGAGGGGAGCTTAGAGGTGGGACCTGCATGTGGTGAGTCACCGGGCACGAGTGGGCTGCAGCCAGGGCAGGGAGAAAGGGTAGCGCAAGGGGCCAGCTCCCCGGAGGCGGGGGTGGAGGGGGGGGGTGTCGCACACGAGTTCTGCTGCACACGACTCAGATAAGGACTTCGATGGGGCGGCCTATAGAAGAATGCTGATGGGTATGCACATCGAAATGCTTGGTACATTGGCAGGCCTGCCAGAAAGCCCGAATGCAATGTCAAGCAGCATGGAGGAGTCCAGTACCAACCTTGCACAGGGCTTTGCACAGAGCTCGGAGGCACATCCTTTCCAGCGTGGAAGGGGTGGGCAGATCGATTAGCGCACTTGTGGACCCAATCATCATGCAGCGTCTGATGGTTGATGTCTCCGCTTCCATTGCAGCACGAGCAGAAGCCGCCCAGCGTCTGAGTGCTGCAGTGGAAGCTCAGGCTGAAGTCATGCAAGCTCAGCTTGCTGCCATCGTGGCTGGGTTTACCAGTGTTGGAAGGGTCTTGCAGGGTGTCACAGCAGTCCAGCAACCTGTCCACCAGCAGATTACTCGGATTCCTGAGGCGCCGCCCTGGGGGAGTGGCAGAGACTCCGTGGAGGACGAACCTGCTGTCCTCTCTCAGGATGACAGCATTCGTCCTCCAACCGCCGTCACTCCGCCAGTGCCCTTGCTGATGCCTGTCAGCCAGCCAGCCCAGACTGCTGCCGCCCATGGTGCAGTCCGAAGCCAGGTCTACTAGGCCCAGAGCCACTCGAAGTCGCTCTAAAAGGCCATCTGCAGTCTCCCCCACTGAAGTCAGCAGCCTTTCACCAGCCATGCTGCAGCCACTGGGGTAGCACTGCGTAGCTGCACTGGGACAGGCAAAGGCAGATTGAACACAGGCACTCAGGGAATGCACATGGGTAATTAGTTGACTTTTGAATTAAATATTGTAATGGTTTGATTCATAAAATTGGTTTGGAATGTTTATTTTGCGGTGGCTTTTATTGTAGCATTGTGGCGAAGAGGACACTGTGATGGTCAGTAACAGAGGGAAGGTAACGTGTGGGACTAAAGTTGAATGGGGAATTGGGGTTGCGTTCACTGCTACAGCAGTCGGATGAGTCAATCACGGACAGCCTGGGCAGAAAGGGGCTGTCAGGGTTGCCTCCTCCCTTCCACTTCCTCCTCTTCCTCTTCCTCGTCTTCTGCTTCCTCCATCTTCTGCTTCCTCCTCCTCTTCCTCCTCTTCCTCCTCCTCCTCTTCTGCCTCTTCCTCATCTTCCTCCTCCTCCGCCTCCTCTTCCACCTCAGCTGGTCACCATATTGCTGGTGGCAAGGGCTGTGCATTCACGATGGCGAGGTTGTGGAGCATGCAGCAGACCATGCCGAATCTTCAGTCACTGCAGGGCTCCTCCAGAGCGGTTCAGGAATTGGAAGCATTGTTTAAGGACGCCAATGGTTTGCTCTATCAGATACCATTTGGCAGCATGGCTTTCCTTATAGGCATGGAGCCCACGTGTGCATGGGTTGTGCAGCGGAGTCATGAGGTGGTCAGTGTGCAGTGCATTCCTTCAGCGTGCAGTGCATTCCTTCAGCGTGCAGTGCAATCCAAAAGTGTGAAGTGCATTCCTTCAGTGTGAAGTGCATTCCTTCAGAGTGCAGTGCAATCCCTCAGAGTGCAGTGCATTCCTTCAGCCTGCAGTGCATTCCTTCAGTCTGCAGTGTATTCTTTCAGTATGCAATGCATTCCTAAAGGGTGTAGTGCATTCGTTCAGCGTACAATGCATTCCTTCAGCGTACAGCCCATTCCTTCAGCATGCAGTGCATACCCTCAGAGGGCAGTGCATTCCTTCAGTGTGCAGTGCATTCCTTCAGTGTGCAGCGCATTACTTCAGCATGCAGTGCATTCCTTCAGTCTGCAGTGTATTCCTTCAATGGGCAATGCATTCCTTCAGTGTTCACTGCATTCCTTCAGTATGCAGTGCATTCCTTCAGCATGCAGCGCATTCCTTTAGTGTGCAGTGCATTCCTTCAGTGTGCAGCGCAATCCTTCAGCATGCAGTGCATTCCTTCAGCATCCAGTGCATTCCTTCAGCGTGCTGTGCATTCCTTCAGTGTGCAGCGCATTCCTGCAGTGTGTAATGCATTTTCAGTGTGCAGTGTATTCCTTCAGCATGCAGCACATTCATTCAGTGTGCAGTGCATTCCTTCAGCGTGTACTGCATTCCTTCAGCATGCAGATAATTCCTTCAGTGTGCAGTGCATTCCTTCAGCGTGCAGTGCATGCCCTCAGGCTGGAGTGCATTCCTTCAGTGTGCAGTGCATCCCTTCAGCCTTCAGTGTCCTGTGCATTCCATCAGTGTGCAGAGCATTCCTTCAGTGTGCAGTGCATTCCCTCAGCATGCAGTGCATTCCTTCAGCATGCACTGCATTCCTTCCATGTGCAGTGCATTTCTTCAGTGTACAGTGCATTTCTTCCATGTGCAGTGCATTCCTTCAGCGTGCAGTGCATTACTTCAGCATGCAGTGTATTCTTTCAATGTGCAATGCATTCCTTCAGTGTGCAGTGCATTCCTTCAGTGTGGCGTGCATTCCTTCAGCGTGCAGTGCATTCCTTCAGCGTGTAGCACATTCCTTCAGCGTTGCATGCATTTCCTCAGCGTGCAGTGCATTCCTAGAGTGTGCAGTGCATTTGTTCAGCGTACAGCTCATTCCTTCAATGTGCAGTGCATTCCTTCAGCGTGTAGTGCATTCCTTCAGTGTGCAGTGTATTCCTTCAGCGTGCAGTGCATTCCTTCAGCGTGTACCACATTCCTTCAGTGTGGCGTGCATTCCTGCAGTGTGCAGGGCATTCCTTCAGTGTGCCATGCATTTCCTCAGCGTGCAGTGCATTCCTAGAGTGTGCAGTGCATTCCTTCAGTGTGCAGCTCATTCCTTCAGTGTGCAGTGCATTCCTTCAGCGTGCAGTGCATTGCTGCAGAGTGCAGTGCATTCCTTCAGACTGCAGTGCATTCCTTCAGTCTGCAGTGAATTCTTTCAATGTGCAATGCATTCCTGCAGTGGGCAGCTCATTCCTTCAGTGTGCAGAGCATTTCTTCTGCGTGCAGAGCATTTCTTCAGCATACACTGCATTCATTCAGTGTGCAGTGCATTCCTTCAGCGTGCAGTGTATTCTTTCCGTCTGCAGCGCATTCGTTCAGTGTGCAGTGCATTCCCTCAGCGTGCAGTGCATTCCTTAGCATTTGGTGCATTCCTACAGTGTGCAGCGCATTCCTTAAGTGTGCAGTGCATTCCTTCTGCATGTACTGCATTCCTTCAGCGTGCAGTGCATTCTTTCAGTGTGCAGCGCATTCCTTCAGTGTGCATCATATTCCTTCAGTGTGCCATGCATTTCTTCCGCGTGCAGTGCATTCCTAGAGTGTGCAGTGCATTCCTTCAGCGTGCAGCTCATTCCTTCAGTGTGCAGTGCATTCCTTCAGCGTGCAGTGCATTCCTACCAAGTGCAGTGCATTCCTTCAGCGTTCAGTGCATTCCTTCATCCTGCAGTGCATTCCTTCAGGGTGCAATGCATTCCCCAGTGTGCAGTACATTCCTTCAGATTGCAGTGCATTCCTTCAGCGTGCAGTTCATTCCTTCTGTGTTCAGGGCATTCCTTCAGCTTGCACGGCATTCCTTCAGAGCGCAGTGCATTCCTTCAGCGTGCAGCACATTCCTATGTGTGCAGTCCATTCCTTCTGTTTACAGTGCATTCCTTCAGCCTGCAGGTAATTCCCTGCAGTTCATTCCTTCTGTGTGCAGTGCTTTCCATCAGTGTGCAGTGCATTCCTTCAGCATGCAGTGTTTCTTTCATCGTGCAGTGCATTACTTCAGCGTGCAGTGCATTCCTTCAGCCTGCAGTGCATTCCTTCAGAGTGCACTGCATTCCTTCTGTGTGCAGTGCATTCCTTCAGCGTTCAGTGCATTCCTTCTATGTGCAGTGCATTCCTTCAGCTTGCACTGCATTCCTTCAGTGCGCCGTGCATTCCTTCAGCGTGCAGTTCATGCCTTCAGTGTGAAGTGCATTCCTTCAGCCTGCAGTGCATTCCTTCAGTCTGCAATGCTTTCTTTCAGTGTGCAATGCATTCCTCAGTGTGTAGTGCATTCCATAAGCGTGCAGTGCATTTCTTCAGTGAACATTGCATAACTTCAGTGTGCAGTGCATTCCTTCTGCATTCAGCGCATTCCTAAGTGTGCAATGCATTCCTTCAGTGGGCAGTGCATTGATTTCAGAGTGCAGTACATTCCTTTAGCGTGCAGCACATTCCTTCAGTGTGCTGTGCATTCCTCAGCGTGCAGTGCATTCCTTCAGCATGCAGTGCTTTCCTTCAGCGTGCAGTTCATTCCTTCAGCCTGCAGTACATTCCTTTAGCGTGCAGCACATTCCTTCAGTGTGCTGTGAATTCCTCAGCGTGCAGTGCATTCCTTCAGCATGCAGTGCTTTCCATCAGTGTGCAGTGCATTCCATAAGCATGCAATGCATTCCATCAGACTGCTGTGCATTCCTTCAACGTTCAGTACATTCCTTCAGCCAGCAGTGCATTTATTCAGCGTGCAGTACATTCCTTCAGTGTGCAGCGCATTCCCATAGATTGCACTGCATTCCTTCCATTTGCAGTGCATTCCTTCAGCGTTCAGTGCATTCCTTCCATGTGCAGTGCATTCCTTCAGCGTGCAGTGCATTCCTTCAGCCTGCATTGCATTCCTTCAGTCTGCAGTGCATTATTTCAGTGTGTAATGTATTCCTCAGTGTGTCGTGCATTCCGTCAGCATACATTGCCCCGAAAATTAGACCCAATACGGGAGATTACGCACTGTGTACTCTCGCGTATTAGGTCCCGAAGTGCTGGTTTCCTGCATGCACTGCGCATGCGCGGGAAACCGGCACTTCGGGTATTGCGAAGGGGGCGGTTCCTAAGTGAACCGCGTGCGCGCTACAGGTTGTGCGCACACAGCGCACTTCGTTTTTTTTCAGGTTTGAACGCGCAGGTAAGTGTTGAAGATTTTACACATAAAGAAAGCAGGCGTAAGACCCCCTTTTAACAACGTAAGTAGTTAATTAAGTATTATTTTAAATTTTTTTCAACAGATTTATATTTTTTAGAGATTTTAAAGAAAGGTAAGTTTATTTTTATAACTTTTAAAAAGAATTAAAATTTTTTCAAAAATTTAAATTTTTGTTTAAAGTGGTTAATTTATTTAACTATAGTTATTTTATTAATGTGATGGCTTTTTAAAAACTTTAATTGAGGTTTAGCTGTTCTTTTGGGGGCTTGTTGTATTCATAGTTTTGACAGCTCTTCCTGTCAAAACTATGAATGAAAGATGGTGTGCTGCCATTGGCTCTAACTGGCCCACATGATCCCAGAGGTAGCATCGAACTAACTGCGCCTCTGGGACACGCACACACTGTGCGCCGGCACCAGGGAGAGGCCCAGGAAATGAAGTTCGTGTGGGCCAAAACCATAAAGGTAAGCGCGGAGTGCGATATCGCGGGGGATCCTTACCCCCGCGGCAACAATCGAAATCCAATTTCTGGGCCATTGCATTTTTTCAGTGTGCAGTGCATTCCTTCAGCATTCAGCACTTTCCTAAGTGAGCAATGTATTCCTCCAGTGTGCAGTGCATTTCTTCAGCGTGCAGCTCATTCCTTCAGTGTGCAGTGAATTCCTTCAGTGTGCTCTGCATTCCTTCCGCGTGCAGTGCATTCCTTCAGTGTTCAGTGCATTCCTCCAGCCTGCAGTGCATTCCTAAAGTCTGCAATGCATTCCTTCAGGTTGCAGTGCATTTCTTCAGCGTGCAGCTCATTCCTTCAGTGTGCAGTGAATTCCTTCAGTGTGCTCTGCATTCCATAAGTGAGCAGTGCATTCCTTCAGTGCGCAGTGCATTCCTTCAGCGTGCAGTGCATTCCTTCTATGTGCATTGCATTCCTTCAGCTTGCATGGCATTCCTAAAGTGTGCAGTGCATTCCTTCAGCGTGCAGTACATTCCTTCAATGTGCAGTGCATTCCTATAGTGTGCAGTGCATTGGTTCAGAGTGCAGTACATTCCTTCAGCATGCAGCACAATCCGTCAGTGTGCTGTGCATTTCCTCAGCGTGCAGTGCATTCCTTCAGTATGCAGTGCTTTCCTTCAGCGTGAAATGTATTCCTTCAATGTGCAGTGCATTCCAATCACCCTGCAGTGCATTCCTTCTGTGTGCAGTGCTTTCCATCAGTTTGCAGTGCATTCCATCAGTCTGCAATGCTTTCTTTCAGTTTGCAATGCATTCCTCAGTGTGTAGTGCATTTCTTCAGCATGCAGTGCATTCCTTCAGCATACATCGCATTCCTAAAGTGTGCAGTGCATTCCTTCAGCAGTCAGTGCATTCCTAAGTGTGCAATGCATTCCTTAAGTGTGCAGTGCATTGGTTCAGAGTGCAGTACATTCCATCAGCGTGCAGTGCATTCCTTCAGCCTGCAGTGCATTCCTTCTGTGTGCAGTGCATTCCATCAGTGTGCAGTGCATTCCTTCAGCCTGCTGTGCATTCCTTCAGTGTGCAGTACATTCCTTCAGCCAGCAGTGCATTCCTTCAGCGTACGGCGTATTCCTTCAGCGTGCAGCACATTCCATCAGTGTGCTGTGCATTCCTTCAGCGTGCTGTGCATTCCTTCAGCATGCAATGCATTCCTTCAGCCTGCTGTGCATTCCTAAGTGTGCAGTACATTCCTTCAGCCAGCAGTGCATTGCTTCAGCGTCCAGTGAATTTCTTCAGCATGCAGTGCATTCCTTCCGTGTGCAGTGCCTTCCTTCAGCGTGCAGTGCATTCCTTCAGTGTGCAGTGCATTCCCATAGCGTGCACTGCATTCCTTCCGTGTGCTGTGCAGTCCTTCAGCATTCAGTGCATTCCTTCCATGTGCAGTGCATTCCTTCAGCGTGCAGTGCATTCCTTCAGCCTTCAGTGCATTCCATCAGTCTGCAGTGCATTCTTTCAGTGTGTAATGCATTCTTCCGTGTGTAGTGCATTCCTTCAGCGTGCAGTGCATTCCTTCAGCATTCAGTGCTTTCCTAAGTGTGCAATGCATTCCTTCAGTGTGTAGTGCAATGGTTCAGAGTGCAGTACATTCCTTCAGCATGCAGCACATTCCTTCTGTGTGCTGTGCGTTTTTCAGCGTGCAGCTCATTCCTTCAGTGTGCAGTGAATTCCTTCAGCGTGCACTGCATTCCTTCCATGTGCAGTGCATTCCTTGAGCGTTCAGTGCATTCCTTCAGCCTGCATTGCATTCCATCAGTCTGCAGTGCATTCCTTCAGTGTGCAATGCATTCCCCAGTGTGCAGTGCATTCCTTCAGGTTGCAGTGCATTTCTTCAGCATGCAGTGCATTCCTTCCGTGTGCAGTGCATTCCTTCTGCGTGCAGTACATTCCTTCAATGTGCAGTGCATTCCTTCTGTATGCAGGGCATTCCTTCAGCGTGCAGTACATTTCTTCAGTGTGCAGTGCATTCCTTCAGTGTGCAATGCATTCCCCAGTGTGCAGTACATTCCTTAGGTTGCAGTGCATTCCTTCAGCGTGCAGTGCATTCCTTCTATGTGCAGTGCATTCCTTCAGCATGCAGTGCATTCCTTCAGCCTGCATTGCATTCCTTCAGTCTGCAATGCTTTCTTTCAGTGTGCAATGCATTCCTCAGTGTGCAGTGCATTCCTTCAGCATTCAGCGCTTTCCTAAGTGTGTAATGCATTCCTTCAGTGTGCAGCTCATTCGTTCAGTCTGCAGTGCATTCTTGAAGTGTGCAATGCATTCCTCAGTGTGCAGTGCATTCCTTCAGAGTTCAGTGCATTCCTTCCGTGTTCAGTGCATTCCTTCAACGTGCAGCACATTCCGAAGTGTGCAATGCATTCCTTCAGTGTGCAGTGCATTCCTTAAGTCTGCTGTGCTTTCCTTTGGTGTGCAGTGCATTCCTTCAGTGTGCAGCGCATTCCTTTAGCCTGCAGTGAATTCCTTCAGGGCGCAGTGCATTCCATCCACGTGCAGTGCATTCCTTCAGTGTGCAACGCCTTCCTTCAGAGTGCAGTGCATTCTTTCAGCGTGTAGTGCATTCCTTCAGCATGCAGGACATTCCTTCAGTGGGCAGTGCTTTCCTTTGGCTTGAAATGCATTACTTCAGTGAGCAGTGCATTCCCTCAGCGTGCAGTGCATTACGTCAGCATGCAGTGCATTCCTGCAGTGCATTCCATAAGCATGCAGTGCATTCCTTCAGCGTGCAGTGCATTCCGTCAGTGTGCAGTGCATTCCTTCAGACTGCAGCACATTCCTTCAGAGCGCAGTGCATTCCTTCAGCCTGCACTGCATTCCTTCACTGTGCAATGCATTCCTTCAGCGTGCAGTGCATTCTTTCAGCTTGAAATGCATTCCTTCAGCCTGCTGCGTATTCCTTCAGCGTTCAGTGCATTCCTTCAGCTTGCACTGCATTCCTTCAGTGAGCAGTGCATTCCTTCAGTGTGCAATGCAGTCCTTCAGCCTGCTATGCATTCCTAAGTCTGCAGTGCATTATTTCAGCATGCAGTGCATTCCTTCAGCCTGCAGTGCATTCCTTCAGCGTCCAGTGCATTATTTCAATGTGCATTGCTTTCCTTCAGTGTGCAGTGCATTCCTTCCATGTGCATCGCTTTCCTTCAGTGTGTAGCGCATTCCTTCAGCGTTCAGCGCATTCCTAAGTGTGCAATGGATTCCTTCAGTGTGCAGTGCATTTCTTCAGCGTGCAGCTCATTCCTTCAGTCTGCAGCGCATTCTTTCAGTGTGCAATGCATTCCTCCAGAGTTCAGTGCATTCCTTCCATGTGCAGTGCATTCCTTCAGAGTACAATGCATGTATGGTTTCCAAAATTTGCAGATCCCCAAATCCTAAGGAAAAAGGACTTTGGAAACACCTCAGAGTGATAATATTGTATTTGGGCCTAACCTAAGAGACTGTAAGACCAAAAACCAAGTTTTGGCATTTTAAAACTATGTCTGGGCCTGTAAAGGAAGAAAAGGTGGGCTCAACCTCAGTAAAAGCAGTTTTGGGTATTGCAGTTAATTGCAATGTCTGGGGAACCGGGATGAACTCACTCAAAGCCCCAGCCAGCATTATCATTTTGACAATAGACCCTAGGAGAAGACAGTCCCACCCAAAACAACAGGTCCCATCAAACCGATTACAGGGCCCATCAGGAAACATGCATAATACAAATCACCCAGGACTAGGCTATAGAAAAGACTGAGTCCAGCCTAGAAACCCAAAACACAAAACCAATCAACTGTAATCAACCAAGAAGATTGACAGGACGCAAGCCATCCCAAAAAGCCATTTGACACTTACAGAACAGTTACTGTTAACGAGGCCTCCAAAATTACAATGATAAGGAAGCTTCAATGGGTATAATTAAAGGCCCGTTCTCAACAGTTCAGCAGTAACAACAGTTCAAGTTCAACAGAAGGCAGTTCTGCAGTTTGGAGTTCAATTGAAAGTCTGTTTTCAGCAGAAGTCAGTGCTGGAATTACAGAGTTCAGGAGAAGCAAGTTGGGCAGTTAAAGAAGACAGTTCAGTAAGAAGGGAATTCTCCAGTTCTCCAGCACAACAGTTACAGTTCTGCAAGAAGGCAGTTCCACAGCTAAGAAGGAAACAGTTTAAACAGAGTCAGAGTACAACAGAAAGAAGTTCAACAAAGAAGGCCAACAGCTCCAGAAGCAGGCCGACACGCAAGAAGAAACCAGAGCGACCGCCTCAGTGACCATCAGACACCTCGCGGCAACAAGGGCCTTACGGAACTTTTAGAAACATAGAAACATAGAAACATAGAATCTAGGAGCAGGAGTAGGCCATTCGGCCCGTCGAGCCTGCTCCGCCATTCAATACGATCATGGCTGATCATCCAAATCCAGTACCCTGTCCCTGCTTTAATCCCCACAGTACACATATCCCACCCTACCCCCGTAACCCCACGTATTTAATTCCCCCTAACATATCCCATCCTATCCCCATAACCCCACATATTTAATCCCCCCTAACACTAAGGGTCAATTTATCATAGCCAAATCAACCTAACCCACACATTTTTGGACTGTGGGAGGAAACCGGAGCACCCGGAGGAAACCCACGCAGACACGGGGAGAATGTGCAAACTCCACACAGACAGTCACCCGAGGTCAGATTCGAACCCGGGTCTCTGGCGCTGTGAGGCACCAGTGCTAACCACTATGCCACCGTGTTGCCCTCACGTGTTACTCAAAAGACTCTAAACCCTAACTCTCATCTATCAAGGATTCGTTTGGTGAGCATTATCCCTGGTTCTCCAGAGCCCAACCTAGCTAGAGAAGTGGGATTGGGAGGAGTGAAGTATTCTTTTAATGTTATTTCCTTCGCTTGTACCGAAGTGTTCCCCACTTTTAGAGTGTTAAGAGTGTTTGTGTTGTGTTTTACTTTCTTGAATAAAGATCGAAGTTCTTTCATCAAACTCAGTTGTCTGCTGCACCTTTTATCACAACCCCCAAATAAGTCCAGGGTCTAGAACCAAGGGAATGGGAGCGATTCGAACCGCTCAGAAGTCAGAGGTGAAGCTGACACAAAACAGCAGTCCTACATGCATTCCTAAGTGTACAATGCATTCCTAAGTGTGCAGTACATTCCTTTAACGTGCGATGCATTCCTTCTGTATGCAGGGCATTCCTTCAGGTTGCACTGCATTCCTAAGTGCGCAGTGCATTCCTTCAGTGCGCAGTGCATTCCTAAGTGCGCAGTGCATTCCTTCAGTGTGCAGTGCATTCCTAAGTGCACAGTGCATTCCTTCAGTGTGCAGTGCATTCCTAAGTGCGCAGTGCATTCCTTCAGTGTGCAGTGCATTCCTATGTGTGCAGTGCATTCCATCAGCTTGCACGGCATTCCTTCAGTGCGCAGTGCATTCCTTCAATGTGCAGTGCATTCTTTCTGTGTGCAGTGCATTCCTTCTGTGTGCAGTGCATTCCTTCAGCTTGCACTGCATTCCTAGAGTGCGCAGTGCATTCCTTCAATGTGCAATGCATTCCTTCAGCCTGATGTGCATTATTTCAACATGCCATGCATTCCTTCAGCCTGCAGTGCATTATTTCAGCATGCAGTGCATTCCTCCAGCCTGCAGTGCATTCATTCAGCGTCCAGTTCATTCTTTCAATGTGCGGTGCTTTCCTTCAGTGTGCAGTGCTTTCCTTCAGTGTCCAGTGCATTCCTTCAGCGTGCATTGCATTCCTTCAGTGTGCAGTGCATTCCCGGGTGTGCACTGCATTCCTTCCGTGTGCAGTGCATTCCTTCAGCGTGCAGTGCATTCCTACAGTGTGCAGTGCATTCCCTCAGAGCGCACTGCATTCCTTCGGTGTGCAGTGCATTCCTTCAGTGTTCAGTGCATTCCTTCTATGTGCAGTGCATTCCTTCAGCATGCAGTGCATTCCTTCAGCCTGCATTGCATTCCTTCAGTCCGCAATGCTTTCTTTCAGTGTGCAATGCATTCCTCAGTGTGCAGTGATTTCCTTCAGCATTCAGCGCATTCCTAAGTGTGTAATGCATTCCTTCAGTGTGCAGCTCATTCGTTCAGTCTGCAGTGCATTCTTGAAGTGTGCAATGCATTCCTCAGTGTGCAGTGCATTCCTTCAAAGTTCAGTGCATTCCTTCCGTGTGCAGTGCATTCCTTCAACGTGCAGCACATTCCGAAGTGTGCAATGCATTCCTTAAGTGTGCTGTGCTTTCCTTTGGTGTGCAGTGCATTCCTTCAGTGTGCAGCGCATTCCTTCAGTGTGCAGCGCATTCCTTCAGCCTGCAGTGAATTCCTTCAGGGCGCAGTGCATTCCATCCACGTGCAGTGCATTCCTTCAGTGTGCAACGCCTTCCTTCAGAGTGCAGTGCATTCTTTCAGCGTGTAGTGCATTCCTTCAGCATGCAGGACATTCCTTCAGTGGGCAGTGCTTTCCTTTGGCTTGAAATGCATTACTTCAATGAGCAGTGCATTCCCTCAGTGTGCAGTGCATTACGTCAGCATGCTGTGCATTCCTGCATCCTGCAGTGCATTCCATAAGCATGCAGTGCATTCCTTCAGCGTGCAGTGCATTCCGTCAGTGTGTAGTGCATTCCTTCAGACTGCAGCGCATTCCATCAGAGTGCAGTGCATTCCTTCAGATGCACTGCATTCCTTCAGTGTGCAATGCATTCCTTCAGTGTGCAGTGCATTCTTTTAGCTTGAAATGCATTCCTTCAGCCTGCTGCGTATTCCTTCAGCGTTCAGTGCATTCCTTCAGCCTGCAGTGCAGTCCTTCAACGTGCAGTGCATTGCTTCAGTGTGCAGTGCATTCCTTCAACGTGCAGTGCGTTCATTCAGTGCACAGTACATTCTATCAGCTTGCAGTGCATTCCTTCAGTGTGCATTGCATTCCCACAGCATGCATTGCATTCCTTCAGTGTGCAGTGCATTCCCTCAGAGTGCACTGCATTCCTTCCATGTGCATTGCATTCCTTCAGCGTTCAGTGGATTTCTTCCAAGTGCAGTGCATTCCTTCAGCGTGCAGTGCATTCCTTCAGCCTGCAGTGCATTCCAAAGTATGCAGTGCATTCCATCAGTCTGCAGTGCTTTCTTTCAGTATGCAATGCATTCCTCAATGTGCAGAGCATTCCTTCAGAGTGCAGTGCATTCCTTCTGCATGTAGTGCATTCCTTCAGTGTGCAGTGCACTCCTTCAGCATGCAGCGCATTCCTAAGTGTGCAATTCATTCCTTCAGTGTGCAGTGCATTTGTTCAGAGTGGTAGTGTTTTCCTTCAGCATGCATTGCATTCCTCCAGTGTGCAGTGCATTCCTTTAACGTGCAGCGCATTCCTAAGTTTGCAAAGCATTACTTCAGTGTGCAGTGCATTGGTTGAGAGTGCAGTGCGTTCCTTCATTGTTCAGCGCATTCCTTCAGCCTGCAATGCATTGCTTCAGTGTGCATTGCATTCCTTCAGAGTGCAGTGTATTCCGTCAGCTTGCAGCGCATTCCTTCAGTGTGCAGTGCATTCATTCAGACTGCAGCACATTCCTTCAGAGTGCAGTGTATTCCGTCAGCTTGTAGCGCATTCCTTCTGTGTGCAGTGAATTCCTTCAGGGTGCAGTGCATTCCATCCACGTGCAGTGCATTCCTTCAGCGTGCAACGACTTCCTTCAGAGTGCAGTGCATTCTTTCAGCGTGTAATGCATTCCTTCAGCATACAGTGAATTCCTAAAGTGGGCAGTGCTTTCCTTCAGCTTGAAATGCATTACTTCAGTGAGCAGTGCATTCCCTCAGCGTGCAGTGCATTGCATCAGCGTGCAGTGCATTCCTGCAGCCTGCAGTGCATTCCATCAGTGTGCAGTGCATTCCGTCAGTATGCAGTGCATTCCTTCAGACTGCAGCACATTCCTTCAGAGCGCAGTGCATTCCTTCAGCCTGCACTGCATTCCTATAGTGTGCAATGCACTCCTTCAGCGTGCAGTGCATTCTTTCAGCTTGAAATGCATTCCTTCAGCCTGCTGTGTATTCCTTCAGCATGCAGTGAATTCCTTCAGCCTGCAGTGCAGTCCTTCAATGTGCAGTGTATTCCTTCAGTACGCAGTACATTCCATCAGCTTGCAGTGCATTCCTTCAGTGCCAGTGCATTCCCACAGCGTGCATTGCATTCCTTCAGTGTGCAGTGCATTCCCTCAGAGTGCACTGCATTCCTTCCGTGTGCAGTACATTCCTTTGGCGTTCAGTGCATTCCTTCCAAGTGCAGTGCATTCCTTCAGCGTGCAGGGCATTCCTTCAGCATGCAGTGCATTCCAAAAGTATGCAGTGCATTCCAAAGTCTGCAGTGCTTTCTTTCAGTATGCAATGCATTCCTCAATGTGCAGAGCATTCCTTCAGAGTGCAGTGCATTCCTTCTGTGTGCAGTGCGTTCCTAAGTGTGTAGTGCATTCCTTCAGCATGCAGCGCATTCCTAAGTGTGCAATGCATTCCTATGTGTGCAGTGCATTTGTTCAGAGTTGTCGTGTTTTCCTTCAGCATGCATTGCATTCCTCCAGTGTGCAGTGCATTCCTTTAACGTTCAGTGCCTTCCTAAGTTTGCAAAGCATTACTTCAGTGTGCAGTGCATTGGTTGAGAGTGCAGTGCATTCCTTCATTGTGCAGCGCATTCCTTCAGCCTGCAATGCATTGCTTCAGTGTGCAGTGCATTCCTTCAGAGTGCAGTGTATTCTGTCAGCTTGCAGTGCATGCCTTCAGTGTGCAGTGCATTCCTTCAGACTGCAGCACATTCCTTCAGAGTGCAGTGTATTCCGTCAGCTTGTAGCGCATTCCTTCTGTGTGCAGTGAATCCCTTCAGGGTGCACTACATTCCTTCAGTGTGCTGTGCATTCCTTTGGTGTGCAGTGCTTTCCTTCAGTATGCAGTGCATTCCTTCAGCCTGCAGTGAATTCCTTCAGGGCGCAGTGCATTCCATCCACGTGCAGTGCATTACTTCAGCGTGCAACGACTTCCTTCAGAGTGCAGTGCATTCTTTCAGCGTGTAATGCATTCCTTCAACATGCAGTGCTTTCCTAAAGTGGGCAGTGCTTTCCTTCAGCTTGAAATGCATTACTTCAGTGAGCAGTGCATTCCCTCAGTGTGCAGTGCATTGCATCAGCGTGCAGTGCATTCCTGCAGCCTGCAGTGCATTCCTTCAGTGTGCAGTGCATTCCGTCAGTGTGCAGTGCATTCCTTCAGACAGCAGCACATTCCTTCAGAGCGCAGTGCATTCCTTCAGCCTGCACTGCATTCCTAAAGTGTGCAATGCATTCCTTCAGCGTGCAGTGCATTCTTTCAGCTTGAAATGCATTCCTTCAGCCTGCTGTGTATTCCTTCAGCTGCAGTGAATTCCTTCAGCCTGCAGTGCAGTCCTTCAACGTGCAGTGCGTTCCTTCAGTACGCAGTACATTCCATCAGCTTGCAGTGCATTCCTTCAGTGCCAGTGCATTCCTACAGCATGCATTGCATTCCTTCAGTGTGCAGTGCATTCCCTCAGCGTGCACTGCATTCCTTCCGTGTGCAGTGCAATCTTTTGGCGTTCAGTGCATTCCTTCCAAGTGCAGTGCATTCCTTCAGCATGCAGGGCATTCCTTCAGCATGCAGTGCATTCCAAAAGTATGCAGTGCATTCCAAAGTCTGCAGTGCTTTCTTTCAGTATGCAATGCATTCCTCAATGTGCAGAGCATTCCTTCAGAGTGCTTTGCATTCCTTCTGCGTGCAGTGCATTCCTAAGTGTGTAGTGCATTCCTTCAGCATGCAGCGCATTCCTAAGTGTGCAATGCATTCTTTAGTGTGCAGTGCATTTGTTCAGAGCTGTAGTGTTTTCCTTCAGCATGCATTGCATTCCTCCAGTGTGCAGTGCATTCCTTTAACATGCAGCGCATTCCTAAGTTTGCAAAGCGTTACTTCAGTGTGCAGTGCATTGGTTCAGAGTGCAGTGCGTTCCTTCAGTGTGCAGCGCATTCCTTCAGCCTGCAATGCATTGTTTCAGTGTGCTGTACATGCCTTCAGCCTGCAGTGCATTCTTTTCAGCGTGCAGTGCATTCCTTCAGCCTGCAGTTTCTTCCTTCAGCATGCAGTGCATTCCATCAGGGTGCTGTTCATTCCTTCACTGTGCAATACATTCCTTCAGCACATAATGCATTCCTTCAGCGTACAGCGCATTCTTTCAGCATGCAGTGCATTCCTTCAGCATGTAATGCATTCCATCAGTGTGCTGTGCATTCCCTCAATCTGCAGTGCATTCCTAGCAGCGTGCAGTGCATTCCTTCAGAGTGCAGTCCATTCCTACAGCCTGCAGTGCATTCCTAAAGTGTGCAGTGCATTCCTTCATTGTACAGTGTATTCCTTCAGTGTGCCATGCATTCCTTCAGCCTGCTGGTCATTCCATCAGCACGCATGGCATTCCTTCAGCGTCCAGTGCATTCCTTCAGCATCCATTGCATTCCTTCCACGTGCAGTGGATTCCTTCAGCATGCACTGCATTCCTTCCATTTGCAGTGCATTCCTTCAGCTTCAGTGCATTCCTTCCATTGTCAGTGCATTCCTTCAGCATGCAGTGCATTCCTTCAGTGTGCAGCGCATTCCTTCAGCGTACAGTGCATTCCAGAAGAGTGCAGCGCATTCCTTCAGCCTGCAGTGGATTCCTTCAGGCTGCAGTGCGTTCTTTCAGTGTGCAATGCATTCATCCGTGTGCAGTGCATTCCTTCAGAGTGCAGTGCATTCCTTCTGCGTGCAGTGCATTCCTTCAGCATACAGTGCATTCCTTCAGCGTGCAGTGCATTTCTTCAATGTGCATTGCTTCAGTGTGCAGTGCATTCCTTCAACGTGCATTGCTTCAGCGTGCAGTGCATTCCTAAAACGTGCATTCCTTCAGCGTCCAGTGCATTCCTTCAGTGTCCATTGCATTCCTTCCACGTGCAGTGGATTCCTTCAGCATGCACTGCATTCCTTCCATGTGTAGTGCATTCCTTCAGCGTTCAGTGCATTATTTTCATGTGCAGTGCATTCCTTCAGCATGCAGTGCATTCCTTCAGCGTGCAGCACATTCCTTCAGCGTGCAGTGCATTCCATCAGAGTGCAGCGCATTCCTTCAGCCTGCAATGGATTCCATATGTCTGCAGTTCGTTCTTTCAGTGTGCAATGCATTCATCCGTGTGTAGTGCATTCCTTCAGAGTGCAGTGCATTCTTTCAGCGTGCTGTGCATTCCTTCAGCATACATTGCTTTCCTTCAGTATGCAGTACCTTCCTTCAATGTGCAGTGCATTCCTTCAGTGTGTTGTGCATTCCTTCAGCGTGCACTGCATTCCAACATGTGCGCAGTGTGTTCCTTCAAGGTGCAACTCATTTCTTCAGTGTGCAGTGCATTCCTTAAGTGTGCATTGCATTCCAACAGTGTGCACTGCATTCCTTCAGTGTGTAGCAAATTCCAGAAGCGTGCAGTTCATTCCTTCAGCCTGCAGTGCATTCTTTCAGAATGCAGTGCATTCCTTCAGCGTGCAGTGCATTCCTAAAGTGTGCAGTGCATTCCTTTAGCCTGTAGTGCATTCCTTCAGCGTGCAGTGCATTCCTTCTGCTTGCAGTGCATTCCTTCAGCATGCAGTGCATTCCTGCAGCCTGCAGTGCATTCCTTCAGCGTGCAGTGCATTTCTTCAGTGGGCAGTGCATTCCTAAGACTGCAGCACATTCCTTCAGAGTGCAATGCATTCCTTCAGCGTGCAGTTCATTAGTTTAGCGTGCAATGCATTCCTTAAGCATGCAGTGCATTCCTTCAGCGTGCATTGCATTCCTACAGCATGCAGTGCATTCCTTCAGTGTGCAGTGCATTCCTGTAGCCTGCAGTGCATTCCTTCAGCATGCAGTGCATTCCTTCAGACTGCAGCACGTTCCTTCAAAACACAGTGCATTCCTTCAGCCTGCATTGTATTCCTTTGGCTTGAAATGCATTACTTCAGCGAGCAGTGCATTCCTTCAGCTTGCTGTGCATTCCTTCAACATACAGTGCGTTCCTGCAGCCTGCAGTGCATTCCTTCAGCGTGGAGTGCAGTCATTCAGCGTGCAATGCTTTCCTTTAGGGTGCAGTGTGTTCCTTCAGCGTGCAGTGCATTCCTACAGCGTGCAGTGCATTCCTTCAGTGTGCAGTGCATTCCTGAAGCCTGCAGTGCATTCCTTCAGCATGCAGTGCATTTCTTCAGACTGCAGCACATTCGTTAGAGCGCAGTGCATTCCTTCAGCATGCAGTGCATGCCCTCAGCGTGCCGTGCATTCCTTCAACGTGCAGTGCATTCCTTCAGCGTGCAGTGCATTCCTTCAGCGTGGAGTGCAGTCATTCAGCGTGCAATGCATTCCTTTAGGGTGCAGTGCATTCCTTCAGTGTGTTGTGCATTCCTTCAGCGTGCACTGCATTCCTTCAGTGCGCAGTGTGTTCCTTCAAGGTGCAACTCATTTCTTCAGTGTGCAGTGCATTCCTTAAGTGTGCACTGCATTCCAACAGTGTGCACTGCATTCCTTCCGTGTGTAGCGAATTCCAGAAGCGTGCAGTTCATTCCTTCAGCATGCAGTGCATTCCTGCAGCCTGCAGTGCATTCCTTCAGCATGCAGTGCATTCCTTCAGTGTGCAGTGCATTCCTGTAGCCTGCAGTGCATTCCTTCAGCATGCAGTGCATTTCTTCATACTGCAGCACATTCGTTAGAGCGCAGTGCATTCCTTCAGTATGCAGTGCATGCCCTCAGCGTGCCGTGCATTCCTTCAGCGTGCAGTGCATTCCTTCAGCGTGCAGTGCATTCCTTCAGCGTGGAGTGCAGTCATTCAGCGTGCAATGCATTCCTTTAGGGTGCAGTGCATTCCTTCAGCGTGCAGTGCATTCCTACAGCGTGCAGTGCATTCCTTTAGTGTGCAGTGCATTCCTGTAGCCTGCAGTGCATTCCTTCAACATGCAGTGCATTTCTTCAGACTGCAGCACATTCGTTAGAGCGCAGTGCATTCCTTCAGCATGCAGTGCACTCCTTCAGCGTGCTGTGCATTCCTTCAGCGTGCAAGGCATTCCTTCAGCATGCAGTGCATTCCTTCAGCGTGCAGCACATTCCTTCAGCGTGCAGTGCATTCCATCAGAGTGCAGCGCATTCCTTCAGCCTGCAGTGGATTCCATAAGTCTGCAGTTCGTTCTTTCAGTGTGCAATGCATTCATCCGTGTGCAGTGCATTCCTTCAGAGTGCAGTGCATTCTTTCAGCGTGCTGTGCATTCCTTCAGCATACATTGCTTTCCTTCAGTATGCAGTACCTTCCTTCAATGTGCAGTGCATTCCTACAGTGTGTTGTGCATTCCTTCAGCGTGCACTGCATTCCTTCAGTGCGCAGTGTGTTCCTTCAAGGTGCAACTCATTTCTTCAGTGTGCAGTGCATTCCTTAAGTGTGCACTGCATTCCAACAGTGTGCACTGCATTCCACAGGGTGTAGCGAATTCCAGAAGCATGCAGTTCATTCCTAAAGTGTGCAGTGCATTCTTTCAGAATGCAGTGCATTCTTTCAGCGTGCAGTGCATTCCTAAAGTGTGCAGTGCATTCCTTTAGCCTGTAGTGCATTCCTTCAGCGTGCAGTGCATTCCTTCAGCTTGCAGTGCATTCCTTCAGCATGCAGTGCATTCCTGCAGCCTGCAGTGCATTCCTTCAGCGTGCAGTGCATTTCTTCAGTGGGCAGTGCATTCCTAAGACTGCAGCACATTCCTTCAGAGTGCAATGCATTCCTTCAGCGTGCAGTTCATTCGCTTAGCGTGCAATGCATTCCTTAAGCATAAAGTGCATTCCGTCAGCGTGGAGTGCATTCCTCCAGCATGCAGTGCATTCTTTCAGTGTGCAGTGCATTCCTGTAGCCTGCAGTGCATTCCTTCAGCATGCAGTGCATTCCTTCAGACTGCAGCACGTTCCTTCAAAACACAGTGCATTCCTTCAGCCTGCATTGTATTCCTTTGGCTTGAAATGCATTACTTCAGCGAGCAGTGCATTCCTTCAGCTTGCTGTGCATTCCTTCAACATACAGTGCGTTCCTGCAGCCTGCAGTGCATTCCTTCAGCGTGGAGTGCAGTCAATCAGTGTGCAATGCATTCCTTTAGGGTGCAGTGTGTTCCTTCAGCGTGCAGTGCATTCCTACAGCGTGCAGTGCATTCCTTCAGTGTGCAGTGCATTCCTGAAGCCTGCAGTGCATTCCTTCAGCATGCAGTGCATTTCTTCAGACTGCAGCACATTCGTTAGAGCGCAGTGCATTCCTTCAGCATGCAGTGCATTTCTTCAGACTGCAGCACATTCGTTAGAGCGCAGTGCATTCCTTCAGCATGCAGTGCATTCCTTCAGCGTGCCGTGCATTCCTTCAGCGTGCAGTGCATTCCTTCAGTGTGCAGTGCATTCCTGTAGCCTGCAGTGCATTCCTTCAGCATGCAGTGCATTTCTTCAGACTGCAGCACATTCGTTAGAGCGCAGTGCATTCCTTCAGCATGCAGTGCATTCCTTCAGCGTGCCGTGCATTCCTTCAGCGTGCAATGCATTCCTTCAGCATGCAGTGCGTTCCTGCAGCCTGTAGTGCATTCCTTCAGTGTGCAGTGCATTTCTTCAGTGGGCAGTACATTCCTAAGACGGCAGCACATTCCTTCAGAATGCAATGCATTCCTTTAGCGTGCAGTGCATTCGTTCAGCGTGCAATGCATTCCTTTAGCGTACAGTGCATTCCTTCAGTGTGCAGCGAATCCCCACAGCGTGCAGTACATTCCTTCAGTGTGCAGTGCATTGCTGTAGCCTGCAGTGCATTCCTTCAGCCTGCAGTGCATTCTTTCAGAATGCAGTGCATTCCTTCAGCGTGCAGTGCATTTCTTCAACGTGCAGTGCGTTCCTTTAGCCTGCAGTGCATTCCTTCAGGGCGTAGTGCATTCCTTCAGCCTGCAATGCATTCCTTCAGTGTTAAGTGCATTCCTTGAGCGTGCAGTGCGTTCCTTCAGCGTGCAGTGCATTCCTCAGCGTGCAGTGCATTCCTTCAGTGTGCAGTGCATTCCTGTAGCCTGCAGTGCATTCCTTCAGTGTGCAGTGCATTTCTTCAACGTACAGTGCATTCCTTTAGCCTGCAGTGCATTCCTTCAGGGCGTAGTGCATTCCTTCAGCCTGCAATGCATTCCTTCAGTGTTCAGTGCATTCCTTTAGCGTGCAGTGCGTTCCTTTAGTGTGCAGTGCATTGCTACAGCGTGCAGTGCATTCCTTCAGTGTGCAGTGCATTCCTGTAGCCTGCAGTGCATTCCTTCAGTGTGCAGTGCTTTCCTTCAGCATGCAGTGCATTCCTATCGACTGCAGCACATTCCCTCAGAGCGCAGTGCATTCCTTCAGCCTGCACTGCATTCCTTCAGTGTGCAATGCATTCCTTCAGCGTGCAGTGCGTTCTTTCAGCTTGAAATGCATTCCTTCATCCTGCTGTGTATTCCTTCAGCGTGCAGTGAATTCCTTCAGCCTGCAGTGCAGTCCTTCAGTGTGCAGTGCATTCCTTCAACATGCAGTGCATTGCTTCAGTGTGCAGTGCATTCCTTCAACGTGCAGTGCATTCCTTCAGTACGCGGTACATTCCATCAGCTTGCAGTGCATTCCTTCAGTGCCAGTGCATTCCTACAGCGTGCATTGCATTCCTTCCGTGTGCAGTGCATTCCTTTGGTGTTCAGTGCATTCCTTCCAAGTGCAGTGCCTTCCTTCAGCGTGCAGTGCATTCCTTCAGCGTGCAGTGCATTCCTTCAGCGTGGAGTGCAGTCATTCAGCGTGCAATGCATTCCTTTAGGGTGCAGTGCATTCCTTCAGCGTGCAGTGCATTCCTACAGCGTGCAGTGAATTCCTTCATTGTGCAGTGCATTCCTGTAGCCTGCAGTGCATTCCTTCAGCATGCAGTGCATTTCTTCAGACTGCAGCACATTCGTTAGAGCGCAGTGCATTCCGTCAGCATGCAGTGCATTTCTTCAGCGTGCCGTGCATTCCTTCAGCGTGCAATGCATTCCTTCAGCATGCAGTGCGTTCCTGCAGCCTGCAGTGCATTCCTTCAGCGTGCAGTGCATTTCTTCAGTGGGCAGTACATTCCTAAGACGGCAGCACATTCCTTCAGAATGCAATGCATTCCTTTAGCGTGCAGTGCATTCGTTCAGCGTGCAATGCATTCCTTTAGCGTACAGTGCATTCCTTCAGTGTGCAGTGAATTCCCACAGCGTGCAGTACATTCCTTCAGTGTGCAGTGCATTGCTGTAGCCTGCAGTGCATTCCTTCAGCCTGCAGTGCATTCTTTCAGAATGCAGTGCATTCCTTCAGCGTGCAGTGCATTTCTTCAACGTACAGTGCGTTCCTTTAGCCTGCAGTGCATTCCTTCAGGGCGTAGTGCATTCCTTCAGCCTGCAATGCATTCCTTCAGTGTTCAGTGCATTCCTTGAGCGTGCAGTGCGTTCCTTCAGCGTGCAGTGCATTCCTACAGCGTGCAGTGCATTCCTTCAGTGTGCAGTGCATTCCTGTAGCCTGCAGTGCATTCCTTCAGTGTGCAGTGCATTTCTTCAACGTACAGTGCGTTCCTTTAGCCTGCAGTGCATTCCTTCAGGGCGTAGTGCATTCCTTCAGCCTGCAATGCATTCCTTCAGTGTTCAGTGCATTCCTTTAGCGTGCAGTGCATTCCTTCAGCGTGCAGTGCATTCCTACAGCGTGCAGTGCATTCCTTCAGTGTGCAGTGCATTCCTGTAGCCTGCAGTGCATTCTTTCAGTGTGCAGTGCTTTCCTTCAGCGTGCAGTGCATTCCAACAGCGTGCAGTGCATTCCTTCAGTGTGCAGTGCATTCCTGTAGCCTGCAGTGCATTCCTTCAGCGTGCAGTGCATTCCTTCAGCCTGCACTGCATTCCTTCAGTGTGCAATGCATTCCTTCACCGTGCAGTGCGTTCTTTCAGCTTCAAATGCATTCCTTCATCCTGCTGTGTATTCCTTCAGCGTGCAGTGAATTCCTTCAGCCTGCAGTGCAGTCCTTCAGTGTGCAGTGCATTCCTTCAACGTGCAGTGCATTGCTTCAGTGTGCAGTGCATTCCTTCAACGTGCAGTGCATTCCTTCAGTACGCGGTACATTCCATCAGCTTGCAGTGCATTCCTTCAGTGCCAGTGCATTCCTACAGCATGCATTGCAGTCCTTCCGTGTGCAGTGCATTCCTTTGGCGTTCAGTGCATTCCTTCCAAGTGCAGTGCCTTCCTTCAGCGTGCAGGGCATTCCTTCAGCGTGCAGTGCATTCCAAAAGTATGCAGTGCATTCCAAAGTCTGCAGTGCTTTCTTTCAGTATGCAATGCATTCCTCAATGTGCAGAGCATTCCTTCAGAGTGCAGTGCATTCCTTCTGCGTGCAGTGCATTCTTAAGTGTGCAATGCATTCCTTCAGCGTCCAGTGTATTTTTTCAGAGTTGTAGTGTTTTCCTTCAGCATGCACTGCATTCCTTCCATGTGCTTTGCATTCCTTCAGCGTTCAGTGCTTTCCTTCTGTGTGCAGTGCATTCCTTCAGCGTGCAGCGCATTCCTTCAGTGTGCAGTGCATTCCATCAGAGTGCAGCGCATTCCTTCAGCCTGCAGTGGATTCCAATAGTCTGCAGTGCGTTCTTGCAGTGTGCAATGCATTCATCCATGTGCAGTGCATTCCTTCAGCATACATTGCTTTCCTTCAGTATGCAGTAACTTCCTTCAATGTGCAGTGCATTCCTTCAGCGTGCTGTGCATTCCTTCAGCATGCACTGTATTCTTTCAATGCACAGTTCATTGCTTCAACGTGCAACTCATTTCTTCAGTGTGCAGTGCATTCCTTAAGTGTGCAGTGCATTCCTGAAGTGTGCACTGCATTCCTGAAGTGTGCACTGCATTCCTTCAGTGTGTAGCAAATTCCTTCAGCTTGCAGTTCATTCCTTCAGCCTGCAGCGCATTTCTTCAGCTTGCGTGCATTCCTTCAACGTGCAATCCTTCAGTGTGCAGTGCATTCCCTCAGAGAGCACTGCATTCCTTCAGTGTGTAGTGCATTTCTTCAGCGTGCAGTGCATTCCTTCAACGTGCATTCCTTCAGCATACATTGCATTCCTTCAGCCTGCAGTGCATTCTTTCAGAATGCAGAGCATTTCTTCAGAGTGCAGTGCATTCCTTCTGTGTGCAGTGCATTCCTTCAGTGTGCAGTGCATTCCTTCAGCATGCAGCGCATTCCTAAGTGTGCAATGCATTCCTTAGTGTGCAGTGCATTCGTTCAGAGTGGTAGTGTTTTCCTTCAGCATGCATTGCATTTCTCCAGTGTGCAGTGCATTCCTTTAACGTGCAGCGCATTCCTAAGTTTGCAAAGCATCACTTCAGTGTGCAGTACATTGGTTGAGAGTGCAGTGCGTTCCTTCAGTGTGCAGTGCATTCCTTCAGCCTGCACTGCATTCCAAAAGTGTGCAGTGCATTCCTTCAGCATGCAGTGCATTCCTTGAGCCTGCAGTTTCTTCCTTCAGCATGCAGTGCATTCCTATAGGGGGTTGTGCATTCCTTCACTGTGCAATGCATTCCTTCAGCACATAATGCATTCCTTCAGCGTACAGCGCATTCTTTCAGCATGTAGTGCATTCCTTCAGCATGGAATGCATTTCAAAAGTGTGCTGTGCATTCCTTCAGCCTGCAGTGCATTCCTTCAACCTGCAGTGATTTCCTTCAGAGCGCAGTGCATTCCTACAGCCTGCAGTGCATTCCTTCAGTGTGCGGTGCATTCCTTCAGTGTGCAGTGTATTCCTAAGTGTGCAATGCATTCCTTCAGCCTGCTGGTCATTCCATCAGCACGCAGGGCATTCCTTCAGCGTCCAGTGCATTCCTTCAGCGTCCATTGCATTCCTTCCATATGCAGTGGATTCCTTCAGCATGCACTGCAATCCTTCCATGTGCCTTGCATTCCTTCAGCGTTCAGTGCATTCCTTCCATGAGCAGTGCATTCCTTCAGCGTGCAGTGCATTCCTTCAGCGTGCAGTGCATTCCATCAGAGTGCAGCGCATTCCTTCAGCCTGCAGTGGATTCCTACAGTCTGCAGTGCGTTCTTGCAGTGTGCAATGCATTCATCCATGTGCAGTGCATTCCTTCAGATTGCAGTGCATTCTTTCAGCGTGCAGTGCATTCCTTCAGCATACATTGCTTTCCTTCAGTATGCAGTAACTTACTTCAACGTGCAACTCATTTCTTCAGTGTGCAGTGCATTCCTTAAGTGTGCAGTGCATTCCTGAAGTGTGCACTGCATTCCTTCAGTGTATAGCAAATTCCATCAGCGTGCAGTTCATTCCTTCAGCCTGCAATGCATTTCTTCAGCGTGCAGTGCATTCCTTCAACGTACATTGCTTTAGCATGCAGTGCATTCCTTCAACGTGCATTCCTTCAGTGTGCACTGCATTCCCTCAGAGTGCTCTGCATTCCTTCAGTGTGTAGTGCATTTCTTCAGCGTGCAGTGCATTCCTTCAACGTGCATTCCTTCAGCATACATTGCATTCCTTCAGCCTGCAGTGCATTCTTTCAGAATGCAGTGCATTCCTTCAGCGTGCAGTGCATTCCTTTAGCGTGCAGTGCGTTCCTTTAGCCTGCAGTGCATTCCTTAAGGGTGCAGTGCATTACTTCAGCCTGTAATGCATTCCTTCAGTGTTCCGTGCATTCTGTTAGCATGCAGTGCATTCCTTCAGCGTGCAGTGCATTCCTTCAGCATGCAGGGCATTCCTTCAGACTGCAGCACATTCCTTCAGAGCGCAGTGCATTCCTTCAGCCTGCAGTGTATTCCTTCGGCTAGAATGCATTACTTCAGCGAGCAGTGCATTCCTTCAGCGTGCAGTGCATTTCTTCAGTGGGCAATGCATTCCTAAGACTGCAGCACATTCCTTCAGAGCGCAATGCATTCCTTCAGCGTGCAGTGCATTTGTTCAGCGTGCAATGCATTCCTTCAGCCTGCTGTGTATTCCTTCAGCGTGCAGTGCATTCCTTCTGCGTGCAGTGCATTCCTTCAGCATGCAGTGCACTCCTTCAGCATGCTGTGCATTCCTTCAGCGTGCACTGCATTCCTTCAGTATGCAGTGCATTCCTTCAGCGTGCAGTGCATTCCTTCAACTTCCATTCCTTCAGCGTCCAGTGCATTCCTTCAGCATCCATTGCATTCCTTCCACGTACAGTGGATTCCTTCAGCATGCACTGCATTCCTTCCATGTGCAGTGCATTCCTTCAGCATGCAGTGCATTCCTTCAGCGTGCAGCACATTCCTTCAGCGTGCAGTGCATTCCATCAGAGTGCAGCGCATTCCTTCAGCCTGCAGTGGATTCCATAAGTCTGCAGTTCGTTCTTTCAGTGTGCAATGCATTCATCCGTGTGTAGTGCATTCCTTCAGATTGCAGTGCATTCTTTCAGCGTGCAGTGCATTCCTTCAGCATACATTGCTTTCCTTCAGTATGCAGTAACTTACTTCAATGTGCAACTCATTTCTTCAGCGTGCAGTGCATTCGTTCAGCGTGCAATGCATTCCTTCAGCCTGCTGTGTATTCCTTCAGCATGCAGTGCATTCCTTCTGCGTGCATTGCATTCCTTCAGCATGCAGTGCACTCCTTCAGCATGCTGTGCATTCCTTCAGCGTGCAGTGCATTCCTTCAGTGTGCAGTGCATTCCTTCAGCGTGCAGTGCATTCATTCAACTTCCATTCCTTCAGCGTCCAGTGCATTCCTTCAGCATCCATTGCATTCCTTCCACGTACAGTGGATTCCTTCAGCATGCACTGCATTCCTTCCATGTGCAGTGCATTCCTTCAGCATGCAGTGCATTCCTTCAGCGTGCAGTGCATTCCATCAGTGTGCAGCGCATTCCTTCAGCCTGCAGTGGATTCCATAAGTCTGCAGTTCGTTCTTTCAGTGTGCAATGCATTCATCCGTGTGTAGTGCATTCCTTCAGAGTGCAGTGCATTCTTTCAGCGTGCTGTGCATTCCTTCAGCATACATTGCTTTCCTTCAGTATGCAGTACCTTCCTTCAATGTGCAGTGCATTCCTTCAGTGTGTTGTGCATTCCTTCAGCGTGCACTGCATTCCTTCAGTGCGCAGTGTGTTCCTTCAAGGTGCAACTCATTTCTTCAGTGTGCAGTGCATTCCTTAAGTGTGCACTGCATTCCAACAGTGTGCACTGCATTCCTTCAGTGTGTAGCGAATTCCAGAAGCGTGCAGTTCATTCCTTCAGCCTGCAGTGCATTCTTTCAGAATGCAGTGCATTCCTTCAGCGTGCAGTGCATTCCTAAAGTGTGCAGTGCATTCCTTTAGCCTGTAGTGCATTCCTTCAGCGTGCAGTGCATTCCTTCAGCTTGCAGTGCATTCCTTCAGCATGCAGTGCATTCCTGCAGCCTGCAGTGCATTCCTTCAGCGTGCAGTGCATTTCTTCAGTGGGCAGTGCATTCCTAAGACTGCAGCACATTCCTTCAGAGTGCAATGCATTCCTTCAGCGTGCAGTTCATTCGTTTAGCGTGCAATGCATTCCTTAAGCATGCAGTGCATTCCTTCAGCGTGCAGTGCATTCCTACAGCATGCAGTGCATTCCTTCAGTGTGCAGTGCATTCCTGTAGCCTGCAGTGCATTCCTTCAGCATGCAGTGCATTCCTTCAGACTGCAGCACGTTCCTTCAAAACACAGTGCATTCCTTCAGCCTGCATTGTATTCCTTTGGCTTGAAATGCATTACTTCAGCGAGCAGTGCATTCCTTCAGCTTGCTGTGCATTCCTTCAACATACAGTGCGTTCCTGCAGCCTGCAGTGCATTCCTTCAGCGTGGAGTGCAGTCATTCAGCGTGCAATGCTTTGCTTTAGGGTGCAGTGCGTTCCTTCAGCGTGCAGTGCATTCCTACAGCGTGCAGTGCATTCCTTCAGTGTGCAGTGCATTCCTGAAGCCTGCAGTGCATTCCTTCAGCATGCAGTGCATTTCTTCAGACTGCAGCACATTCGTTAGAGCGCAGTGCATTCTTCAGCATGGAGTGCATTTCTTCAGACTGCAGCATGTTCGTTAGAGCGCAGTGCATTCCTTCAGCATGCAGTGCATTCCTTCAGCGTGCCGTGCATTCCTTCAGCGTGCAGTGCATTCCTTCAGCTTGCAGTGCATTCCTTCAGCATGCAGTGCGTTCCTGCAGCCTGCAGTGCATTCCTTCAGCGTGCAGTGCATTCCTTCAGCGTGGAGTGCAGTCATTCAGCGTGCAATGCATTCCTTTAGGGTGCTGTGCATTCCTTCATCGTGCAGTGCATTCCTACAGCGTGCAGTGCATTCCTTCAGTGTGCAGTGCATTCCTGTAGCCTGCAGTGCATTCCTTCAGCATGCAGTGCATTTCTTCAGACTGCAGCACATTCGTTAGAGCGCAGTGCATTCCTTCAGCATGCAGTGCATTCCTTCAGCGTGCCGTGCATTCCTTCAGCGTGCAATGCATTCCTTCAGCATGCAGTGCGTTCCTGCAGCCTGCAGTGCATTCCTTCAGCGTGCAGTGCATTTCTTCAGTGGGCAGTACATTCCTAAGACGGCAGCACATTCCTTCAGAATGCAATGTGTAGTAAGAATGAGCCTTACGCGTGGTGAACTTAAAGTAAGCTTTAATCAACTAAAAAGGTGCTACATACAAAAGAGGTCTTACTCTATGCCTCTCCAGGATCCAACTGCTCAGTCCAGTATTTATCCTGGACTAATCACAGGAAGTGATGCAATAAAGTTCGAGTCACAGGAAGCTGTATTGTGTTACCACACAATGCATTCCTTTAGCGTGCAGTGCATTCGTTCAGCGTGCAATGCATTCCTTTAGCGTACAGTGCATTCCTTCAGTGTGCAGCGAATTCCCACAGCGTGCAGTACATTCCTTCAGTGTGCAGTGCATTGCTGTAGCCTGCAGTGCATTCCTTCAGCCTGCAGTGCATTCTTTCAGAATGCAGTGCATTCCTTCAGCGTGCAGTGCATTTCTTCAACGTACAGTGCGTTCCTTTAGCCTGCAGTGCATTCCTTCAGGGCGTAGTGCATTCCTTCAGCCTGCAATGCATTCCTTCAGTGTTCAGTGCATTCCTTTAGCGTGCAGTGCGTTCCTTCAGCGTGCAGTGCATTCCTACAGCGTGCAGTGCATTCCTTCAGTGTGCAGTGCATTCCTGTAGCCTGCAGTGCATTCCTTCAGTGTGCAGTGCATTCCTTCAGCATGCAGTGCATTCCTATAGACTGCAGCACATTCCCTCAGAGCGCAGTGCATTCCTTCAGCCTGCACTGCATTCCTTCAGTGTGCAATGCATTCCTTCAGCGTGCAGTGCGTTCTTTCAGCTTGAAGTGCATTCCTTCATCCTGCTGTGTATTCCTTCAGCGTGCAGTGAATTCCTTCAGCCTGCAGTGCAGTCCTTCAGTGTGCAGTGCATTCCTTCAACGTGCAGTGCATTGCTTCAGTGTGCAGTGCATTCCTTCAACGTGCAGTGCATTCCTTCAGTACGCGGTACATTCCAAAAGCTTGCAGTGCATTCCTTCAGTGCCAGTGCATTCCTACAGCGTGCATTGCATTCCTTCCGTGTGCAGTGCATTCCTTTGGCGTTCAGTGCATTCCTTCCAAGTGCAGTGCCTTCCTTCAGCGTGCAGGGCATTCCTTTAGCGTGCAGTGCGTTCCTTTAGCCTGCAGTGCATTCCTTAAGGGCGCAGTGCATTACTTCAGCCTGTAATGCATTCCTTCAGTGTTCTGTGCATTCCGTTAGCATGCAGTGCATCCCTTCAGCGTGCAGTGCATTCCTTCAGCATGCAGTGCATTCCTTCAGACTGCAGCACATTCCTTCAGAGCGCAGTGCATTCCTTCAGCCTGCAGTGTATTCCTTCGGCTAGAATGCATTACTTCAGCGAGCAGTGCATTCCTTCAGCTTGTAGTGCATTCCTTCAGCATGCAGTGCGTTTCTGCAACCTGCAGTGCATTCCTTCAGCGTGCAGTGCATTTCTTCAGTGGGCAATGCATTCCTAAGACTGCAGCACATTCCTAAGAGCGCAATGCATTCCTTCAGCGTGCAGTGCATTCCTTCAGCATGCAATGCATTCCTTCAGACTGCAGCACATTCCTTCAGAGCGCAGTGCATTCCTTCAGCCTGCAGTGTATTCCTTCGGCTAGAATGCATTACTTCAGCGAGCAGTGCATTCCTTCAGCTTGTAGTGCATTCCTTCAGCATGCAGTGCGTTCCTGCAACCTGCAGTGCATTCCTTCAGCGTGCAGTGCATTCGTTCAGCGGGCAATGCATTCCTTCAGCCTGCTGTGTATTCCTTCAGCGTGCAGTGCATTCCTTCTGCGTGCAGTGCATTCCTTCAGCATGCAGTGCACTCCTTCAGCATGCTGTGCATTCCTTCAGCGTGCAGTGCATTCCTTCAGTGTGCAGTGCATTCCTTCAGCGTGCAGTGCATTCCTTCAACTTCCATTCCTTCAGCGTCCAGTGCATTCCTTCAGCATCCATTGCATTCCTTCCACGTACAGTGGATTCCTTCAGCATGCACTGCATTCCTTCCATGTGCAGTGCATTCCTTCAGCGTTCAGTGCATTCCTTCCATGTGCAGTGCATTCCTTCAGCATGCAGTGCATTCCTTCAGTGTGGAGCACATTCCTTCAGTGTGCAATGCATTCCATCAGAGTGCAGCGCATTCCTTCAGCCTGCAGTGGATTCCTTCAGTCTGCAGTGCGTTCTTTCAGAAAGCAGGTAAGTGATTGGTTGGTGAGTATTTCTCTTTTTCTCCTTTTTCCAAACTTAAATTTTGTGGTTTAAAGATTCTAGGGTCTCTGTGGTGTAACGGGGAATGTTGGTAAACAAGGGCCCTATATCATTTAATTATAGTATAATTGGTGGGATTGATTTGATTTAATTAAGTTCAATTAATTAAAGTGGAGAGCGGCTGTAGAGCGCCAAACCTCGGGAGATTTCAAAGGTGAGCGAGAGCGGCTGGAGAGCGCCAAACCTCGGGAGATTTCAAAGGTGAGCGAGAGCTGCTGGAAAGTGCCAAACCTCGGGGGAGTTCAAAGGTGAGCTACAACGGACCGGTGAGTGTAAAGAAGTAAAAAGTAATCGAAGTGTGACATTACCAGAAAGCAGGTAAGTGATTGGTTGGTGAGTATTTCTCTCTTTCTCCTTTTTTCCATACTTAAATTCTGTGGTTTATAGTTTCTAGAGTCTCTGTGGTGTAGCGGGGACTGCTGTTAAGCAAGGGCCCTTGAGTATATCATTTAATTGAAGTGAAATTGGTGGGATTCAATTAGTTTAATTTTAAATAATTAATTAAAGGATAAGTCATGGCAGGAGAGCTCCACCCCGTGACATGCTCCTCCTGCTATATGTGGGAAATCAGGGACGCTTCCTGTGTCCCTGACAGCTATGTGTGTGGGAAATGTATCCAGCTGCAGCTACTGACGGACCACATTGTGGCGCTGGAGCTGCAGATGGATGCATATTGGAGCATTCGCGATGCTGAGAACATCGTGGATAAGACGTTTAGTGAGTTGGTCACACCGCAGGTAAAGGGTGTACAGGCAGGAAGTGAATGGGTGACCACCAGGCAGAGTAAGAGGTGCAGGCAGGTAGTGCAGGGGTCCCCTGTGGCCATCCTCCTCTCAAACAGATATACCACCTTGGATGCTGTTGGGGAGGATGACTTATCAGGGGAAGGCAGCAGCAGCCAACTTCCTGGCATCATGGGTGGCTCTGCTGCACAGGCTGGGAGGAAAAAGTATGGAAGAGCTATAGCGATAGGGGATTCAATTGTAAGGGGAATAGATAGGCGTTTCTGCGGCCGCAAACGAGACTCCAGGATGGTGTGTTGCCTCCCTGGTGCAAGGGTCAAGGACGTCTCGGAGCGGCTACAGAACATTTTGGAGGGGGAGGGTGAACAGCCAGTTGTCGTGGTGCAAATAGGCATCAATGATATAGGTAAAAAATGGGATGAGGTCCTAAAATCAGAATATAGGGAGTTAGGAGGTAAATTAAAAAATAGGACCTCAAAGGTAGTAATCTCAGGATTGCTACCAGTGCCACGTGCTAGTCAGAGTAGAAATAGGAGGATATTTCAAATGAATACGTGGCTAGAGGAATGGTGCAAGGGGGAGGGATTCAATTTCCTTGGACATTGGAACCGGTTCTGGGGTAGGTGGGACCAGTACAAACGGGACGGTCTGCACTTGGGCAGGGCCGGGACCGATGTCCAAGGGGGAGTGTTTGCTAGTGCTGTTGGGGAGGGTTTAAACTAAAGTGGCAGGGGGTTGGGAACCTGAGCAGGGAGACAGAGGAAAGGGAAACAAGGATAAAAGCTAAAGACAGGAAGGAGAAAAACAAAAGTAGAAGGCAAAGAATCCAATGGTTTAAATCAAACATGGTCGCAGTAAATAATAATTCATATAGGTCTGAGAGCATTAAAAAAACAAGCCTGAAGGCTTTGTGTCTTAATGCAAGGAGCATTCGGAACAAGGTGGATGAAATAGCTGCGCAAATAGAGGTAAATGAATACGATTTGATTGGGATTACAGAAACAAGGCTCCAGGGTGGCCAAGGCTGGGAACTCAACATCCAGGGTTATTCAATATTTAGGAAAGATAGGCAAAAAAGAAAGGGAGGTGGGGTAGCATTGCTGGTTAAAGAGAGGATTAACACAATTGAAAGGAAGGATATTAGCTCTGATGATGCGGAATCTGTATGGGTAGAACTGAGAAATAACAAGGGGCAGAAAACGTTAGTGGGAGTGGTATATAGACCTCCAAACAGTAATACGGAGGTTGGGGATGGCATTAAAAGGAAAATTAGAGAAGCATGCAGTAAGGGCACAGCAGTCATCATGGGTGATTTTAATTTACATATAGATTGGGCTAACCAAATTAGTAAAAATACTGTGGAGGAGGAATTCCTAGAATGTTTACAGGATGGTTTTCTGGAACAATATGTCGAGGAACCAACCAGAGATCAGGCCATCTTAGACTGGGTATTATGTAACGAGAAAGGATTAATTAGCAATCTTGTTGTACGAGGCCCCTTGGGTCAGTGTGATCATAATATGATAGAATTCTTCATTAGGATGGAGAGTGAAGTAGTTGAATCAGAGACTAGGGTCCTGAATTTAAATAAAGGAAACTACGATGGTATGAGGCGCGAATTGGGTAGGATTGATTGGGGAATGTCACTCAAGGGGTTGACGGTGGATAGGCAATGGCAAACATTCAAAGACTGCATGGATGAACTATAGAATTTGTTCATCCCAGTGTGCCATAAGAATAAAACAAAAAGGGTGACTCAACCGTGGCTAACAAGGGAAATTAGGGATAGCATAATATTCCAGGAGAGGGCACATAAATTGGCCAGAAAAAGCGGTAAACCTGAGGATTGGGAGCAGTTTAGGATTCAACAAAGGAGGACAAAGGGATTAATTAAGAAGGGGAAAATAATATATGAAAGTAAGCTTGCTGGGAACATAAAAACTGACTGTAAGAGCTTTTATAGATATGTGAAGAGAAAAAGATTAGTGAAATCAAGTGTAGGTCCCTTGCAGTCAGAAGCGGGGGAAGTTATAATGGGGAACAAAGAAATGGCAGACCAATTAAATGCATATTTTGGTTCTGTCTTCACAAAGGAGGGCACAAATAACCTCCCAGAGATGTTGGAGAACATACGGTCTGATGAAAGGGAGGAACTGAAAGAAATCAGTATTTGCAGGGAAATGGTGTTAGGGAAATTACGGGATTGAAGGCCGATAAATCCCCAGGGCCTGATAATCTACATCCTAGGGTACTTAAGGAAGTGGCCCTAGAAATAGTAGATGCATTGCTGATCATCTTCCAACATTCGATGGAATCTGGAACTGTACCCATGGATTGGAGGGTAGCTAATGTTACCCCACTATTCAAAAAGGGTGGTAGAGAGAAAGCGGGGAATTACAGACCGGTAAGCCTGACATCGGTAGTGGGGAAAATGCTAGAGTCCATTATAAAGGATGTAATAGCTGAGCACTTGAAAAACAGTGACAGGATCGGACAAAGTCAACATGGATTTACAAAAGGTAAATCGTGCTTGACTAATCTACTGGAATTTTTTGAGGATGTAACTGGGAAAATAGATAAGGGAGAACCAGTAGATGTGGTGTACTTGGACTTTCAAAAAGCTTTCGATAAGGTCCCGCATAAGAGATTAGCGTGTAAAGTTAAGGCACATGGGATTGGGGGCAATGTATTGACTTGGATAGAGAACTGGTTGGTGGACAGAAAGCAGAGAGTAGGAATTAATGGGTCTTTTTCCGAGTGGCAAGCAGTGACTAGTGGGGTACCGCAGGGATCGGTCCTTGGACCCCAGCTATTCACAATATACATTAATGATCTAGATAAGGGAACTAAATGTAATATCTCCAAGTTTGCAGATGGCACAAAGCTGGGTGGGAGTGTGTGCTGCGAGGAGGATACCGAGAAACTCCAGGATGATTTGGACAGGTTGGGTGAGTGGGCAGAAGCGTGGCAGATGCAATATAACGTGGATAAATGCGAGGTTATCCACTTTGGTGTCAAAAACAGAAAGGCAGACTATTATCTGAATGGCAATAGATTGGGAGAAGGGGAAGTGCAACGAGACCTGGGTGTCCTTGTGCACCAGTCGCTGAAAGTAAGCATGCAGGTGCAGCAGGCGGTTCAGAAGGCAAATGGTGTGTTGGCCTTCATAGCGAAAGGGTTTGAGTATAGGAACTGGGATGTCCTGCTGCAGTTGTACAGGGCCTTGGTGAGACCACACCTTGAGTACTGTGTGCAGTTTTGGTCACCTTATCTGAGGAAGGATGTTCTTGCCATGGAAGGAGTTCAGTGAAGATTCACAAGGCTGATACCTGGGATGGCAGGAATGACATATGAGGAGAGATTGGGTCGATTGGGCTTATACTCACTGGAGTATAGAAGAAAGAGAAGGAATCTCATCGAAACATATAAAATTCTGACAGGTCTGGACAAACTAGATGCAGGAAGAATGTTCCCGATGGTCAGAGAGTCCAGAACCAGGGGTCATAAACTAAGGATAAGGGGTAAGCCATTTAGGACAGAAATGAGGAAGAATTTCTTCACCCAGAGAGTGGTGAACCTGTGGAATTCTCTACCACAGAAGGTAGTTGAGGCCAAGTCATTAAATATATTCAAGAATGAGTTAGATATATTTCTTGAAGCTAAAGGTATCAAGGGATATGGGGAGAAGGCAGGTACAGGGTACTGAGTTTGGATGATCAGCCATGATCTCATCGAATGGCGGAGCAGGCTCGAAGGGCCGAATGGCCTACTCCTGCTCCTATCTTCTATGTTTCTATGTTTCAGTGTGCAATGCATTCATCCGTGTGCAGTGCATTCCTTCAGAGTGCAGTGCATTCTTTCAGCGTGCAGTGCATTCCTTCAGCATACTTTGCTTTCCTTCAGTATGCAGTACCTTCCTTTAATGTGCAGTGCATTCCTTCAGTGTGCTGTACATTCCTTCAGCGTGCAGTGCATTCCTTCAGTGTGCACTGCATTCCTTCAGTGTGTAGCGAATTCCTTCAGCGTGCAGTTCATTCCTTCAGCCTGCAGTGCATTCCTTCAGTGTGCACTGCGTTCCTTTAGCCTGCAGTGCATTCCTTCAGTGTTCAGTGCATTCCTTTAGCGTGCAGTGCATTCCTTCAGTGTGCAGTGTATTCCTTTGGCTTGAAATGCATTCCTTCAGCGAGCAGTTCATTCCTTCAGCATGCAGTGCGTTCTTGCAGCCTGCAGTGCATTCCTTCAGCGTGCATTGCATTTCTTCAGTGGGCAGTGCATTCCTTCAGTGTGCAGTGCGTTCCTTTAGACTGCTGTGCATTCCTTCAGTGTTCAGTGCATTCCTGTAGCCTGCAGTGCATTCCTAGAGTGGGCAGTGCATTCCTTCAGACTGCAGCACATTCCTTCAGAGCGCAGTGCATTCCTTCAGCCTGCAGTGTTTTCCTTTGGCTTGAAATGCATTCCTTCAGCGAGCAGTGCATTCCTTCAGCATGCAGTGCATTTCTTCAGTGGGCAGTGCATTCCTAAGACTGCAGCTCATTCCTTCAGAGCGCAATGCATTCCTTTAGCATGCAGTGCATTCATTCAGCGTGCAATGCATTCCTTCAGCCTGCTGTGTATTCCTTCAGCGTGCAGTGCATTCCTTCAGCGTGCAGTGCATTCTTTCAGCGTGCAGTGCATTCTTTCAGCTTGCAGTGCATTCCTTCAGCATGCAGTGCATTCCTTCAGCGTGCAGTGCATTCCTTCAGTGTGCAGTGCATTCCTTCAGCGTGCAGTGCATTCCTTCAATGTACATTGCTTCAGTGTGCAGTGCATTCCTTCAACGTGCATTCCTTCAGTGTGCAGTGAATTCCCTCAGAGTGCACTGCATTCCTCCAGTGTGTAGTGCATTGCTTCAGCGTGCAGTGCATTCTTTCAACGTGCATTCCTTCAGCATACATTGCATTCCTTCAGCCTGCAGTGCATTCTTTCAGAATGTTGTGCATTCCTTAAGCGTGTAGTGCATTCCTTCAGTGTGCAGTGCGTTCCTTTAGCCTGCTGTGCATTCCTTCAGTGTTCAGTGCATTCCTGTAGCCTGCAGTGCATTCCTTCAGCATGCAGTGCATTCCTTCAGACTGCAGCACATTCCTTCAGAGCGCAGTGCATTCCTTCAGCCTGCAGTGTTTTCCTTTGGCTTGAAATGCATTCCTTCAGCAAGCAGTGCATTCCTTCAGCATGCAGTGCATTTCTTCAGTGGGCAGTGCATTCCTAAGACTGCAGCTCATTCCTTCAGAGCGCAATGCATTCCTTTAGCATGCAGTGCATTCATTCAGCGTGCAATGCATTCCTTCAGCCTGCTGTGTATTCCTTCAGCGTGCAGTGCATTCCTTCAGCGTGCAGTGCATTCTTTCAGCGTGCAGTGCATTCTTTCAGCTTGCAGTGCATTCCTTCAGCATGCAGTGCATTCCTTCAGCGTGCAGTGCATTCCTTCAGTGTGCAGTGCATTCCTTCAGCGTGCAGTGCATTCCTTCAGTGTGCAGTGCATTCCTTCAGCATGCAGTGCATTCCTTCAGCGTGCAGTGCATTCCTTCAGCATGCAGTGCATTCCTTCAGCGTGCAGTGCATTCCTTCAGTGTGCAGTGCATTCCTTCAGCATGCAGTGCATTCCTTCAGCGTGCAGTGCATTCCTTCAGCATGCAGTGCATTCCTTCAGCGTGCAGTGCATTCCTTCAATGTACATTGCTTCAGTGTGCAGTGCATTCCTTCAACGTGCATTCCTTCAGTGTGCAGTGAATTCCCTCAGAGTGCACTGCATTCCTCCAGTGTGTAGTGCATTGCTTCAGCGTGCAGTGCATTCTTTCAACGTGCATTCCTTCAGCATACATTGCATTCCTTCAGCCTGCAGTGCATTCTTTCAGAATGTTGTGCATTCCTTAAGCGTGTAGTGCATTCCTTCAGTGTGCAGTGCGTTCCTTTAGCCTGCAGTGCATTCCTTCAGTGTGCAGTGCATTCCTTTAGACTGCAGTGCATTCCTTCAGTGTTCAGTGCATTCCTGTAGTCTGCGGTGCATTCGTTCAGCATGCAGTGCATTCCTTCAGACTGCTGCACATTCCTTCAGAGCGCAGTGCATTCCTTCAGCCTGCAGTGTTTTCCTTTGGCTTGAAATGAATTCCTTCAGTGAGCAGTTCATTCCTTCAGCATGCAGTGCATTCCTTCAGCGTGCAGTGCATTTCTTGAGTGGCAGTGCATTCCTAAGACTGCAGCTCATTCCTTCAGAGCGCAATGCATTCCTTCAGCCTGCAGTGCATTCCTTCAGTGTGCACTGCTTTCCTTTAGCCTGCAGTGCATTCCTTCAGTGTTCAGTGCATTCCTTTAGCGTGCAGTGCATTCCTTCAGTGTGCAGTGTATCCCTGTAGCCTGCAGTACATTCCTTCAGCATGCAGTGCGTTCCTTCAGACTGCAGCACATTCCTTCGGAGCGCAGTACATTCCTACAGTGTGCAGTGCATTCCTTCAGTGTGCAGTGCATTCCTTCAGCGTGCAGTGCATTCCTTCAATGTACATTGCTTCAGTGTGCAGTGCATTCCTTCAACGTGCATTCCTTCAGTGTGCAGTGAATTCCCTCAGAGTGCACTGCATTCCTTCAGTGTGTAGTGCATTGCTTCAGCGTGCAGTGCATTCTTTCAACGTGCATTCCTTCAGCATACATTGCATTCTTTCAGAATGTTGTGCATTCCTTCAGCGTGTAGCGCATTCCTTCAGTGTGCAGTGCGTTCCTTTAGCCTGCAGTGCATTCCTTCAGTGTGCAGTGCGTTCCTTTAGACTGCAGTGCATTCCTTCAGTGTTCAGTGCATTCCTGTAGTCTGCAGTGCATTCGTTCAGCCTGCGGTGCATTCCTTCAGACTGCAGCACATTCCTTCAGAGCGCAGTGCATTCCTTCAGCGTGCAGTGCATTTCTTGAGTGGCAGTGCATTCCTAAGACTGCAGCTCATTCCTTCAGAGCGCAATGCATTCCTTCAGCATGCAGTGCATTCGTTCAGCGTGCAATGCATTCCTTCAGCCTGCTGTGTATTCCTTCAGCGTGCAGTGCATTCCTTCAACGTGCAGTGCATTCTTTCAGCGTGCAATGCATTCCTTCAGCCTGCTGTGTATTCCTTCAGCGTGCAGTGCATTCATTCAACGTGCAGTGCATTCTTTCAGCGTGCAAAGCATTCCTTCAGCCGGTTGTGTATTCCTTCAGTGTGCAGTTCATTTCCTTCAGCGTGCAGTGCATTCCTTCAGTGTGCAGTGCATTCCTTCAACGTGCAGTGCATTCCTTCAACGAGCATTGCTTCAGTGTGCAGTGCATTCCTTCAACGTGCATTCCTTCAGCGTCCAGTGCATTCCTTCAGCGTCCATTGCATTCCTTCCACATGCAGTGGATTTTTTCAGCCTGCACTGCATTCCTTCCATGTGCAGTGCATTCCTTCAGCGTTCAGTGCATTCCTTCCATGTGCAGTGCATTCTTTCAGCATGCAGTGCATTCCTTCAGCGTGCAGCGCTTTCCTTCAGCATGCCGTGCATTACATCAGAGTGCAGCACATTCCTTCAGCCTGCAGTGGATTCCTTCAGTCTGCAGTGCGTTCTTTCAGTGTGCAATGCATTCATCCGTGTGCAGTGCATTCCTTCAGAGTGCAGTGCATTCTTTCAGCATGCTGTGCATTCCTTCAGCATACATTCAGGTTCAGTTGGGTCGATTGAGGGGTACAAGGTAGCAAGGAATGATCTAAAAAAAGAGCTTAGGAGAGCTAGGAGGGGGCATGAGAAGTCCTTGGCGGGTCGGATCAAGAAAAACCCCAAGGCCTTTTACTCTTATGTGAGAAATAAAAGAATGACCAGGGTGAGGGTAGGGCCGGTCAAGGACAGTAGTGGGAACTTGTGCATGGAGTCAGAAGAAATAGGAGAGGTGATGAATGAATACTTTTCGTCAGTGTTCACCGAGGAGAGGGGCCATGTTCTTGAGGATGAGAGTGTGATAAAGGTGGATAGGCTGGAGGTGGTAGATGTTCTGAGGGAAGATGTTTTAGCAATTTTGAAGAACCTGAGGGTCGATAAGTCCCCTGGGCCAGATGGGATATATCCTAGGATTCTTTGGGAGGCAAGGGAGGAGATTGCAGAGCCTCTGGCTTTGATCTTTGGGTCCTCACTGTCCACGGGAATGGTGCCAGAGGACTGGAGAGTGGTGTATGTTGTTCCTCTCTTCAAGAAAGGAAATAGGAATGACCCTGGTAATTATAGGCCGGTTAGTCTTACTTCGGTGGTTGGTAAGATAATGGAAAAGGTCCTGAGGGATAGGATTTATGACCATTTGGAAAGGGGCAACTTAATCAGGGATAGTCAACACGGATTCGTGAAGGGTAAGTCTTGCCTAACAAATTTGATTGAATTCTTTGAGGAGGTAACTAAGTGTGTAGATGAAGGTAGAGCAGTTGATGTCGTATACATGGATTTTAGTAAGGCGTTTGATAAGGTTCCCCATGGTCGGCTCATGAAGAAAGTAAGGAGTTGTGGGATAGAGGGAAATTTGGCCGATTGGATAAGTAACTGGCTATCTCATAGAAGGCAGAGGGTGGTGGTGGATGGAACATTTTCGGACTGGAGACCAGTTACCAGCGGTGTGCCACAGGGGTCGGTGCTGGGTCCTCTGCTGTTTGTGATTTTTATCAATGACTTGGAGGAGAGGACTGAAGGGTGGATCAGTAAATTTGCTGATGACACCAAGATTGGTGGAGCAGTGGATGAGGTGGAGGGCTGTTGTCGGCTGCAAAGAGACATTGATAGGATGCAGAGCTGGGCCGAAAAATGGCAGATGGAATTTAACCCTGATAAGTGCGAGGTGATTCATTTTGGTAGGGCAAATTTGAATAAGGATTACAGGGTCAACGGCAGGGTTCTGAGGAACGTGGAGGAGCAGAGGGATCTGGGGGTTCATATCCACAGATCTCTGAAGGTTGCCACTCAAGTGGATAGAGCAGTAAAGAAGGCCTATGGTGTGTTGGCGTTTATTAACAGAGGGTTTGAGTTTAAGAACCGTGAGGTTATGCTGCAACTGTACAGGACCTTGGTGAGACCACATTTGGAATATTGTGTGCAGTTCTGGACACCTCACTATAGGAAGGACGTGGAAGCATTGGAAAGAGTGCAAAGGAGATTTACCAGGATGCTGCCTGGTTTGGGGGGGAGGTCTTATGAGGAAAGATTGAGGGAGTTGGGGCTTTTCTCTTTAGAGCGGAGGAGGATGAGAGGCGACTTAATAGAGGTTTATAAGATGATGAGGGGGATAGATAGAGTGGATGTTCAGAGACTATTTCCTCGGGTAGAGGCAGCTGTTACAAGGGGGCATAACTATAAGGTGCATGGGGGGAGATATAGAAGGGATGTCCGAGGTAGATTCTTTACTCAGAGAGTGGTTGGGGTGTGGAATGGACTGCCTGCTGTGATAGTGGAGTCGGACACTTTAGGAACTTTCAAGCGGTTATTGGATAAGCACATGGAGCACACCAGAGTGATAGGGAGTGTGATAGCTTGATCTTGATCTCGGACAATGCTCGGCACAACATCGAGGGCCGAAGGGCCTGTACTGTGCTGTACTGTTCTATGTTTCTATGTTTCTACATTGCTTTCCTTCAGTATGCAGTACCTTCCTTCAATGTGTAGTGCATTCCTTCAGTGTGCTGTGCATTCCTTCAACGTGCACTGCATTCCTTCAGTGCGCAGTGCGTTCCTTCAACGTGCAACTCATTTCTTCAGTGTGCAGTGCATTCCTTAAGTGTGCAGTGAATTTCTTCAGCGTGCAGTTCATTCCTTCAGCCTGCAGTGCATTCTTTCAGAATGCAGTGCATTCCTTCAGCGTGCAGTGCATTTCTTCAGTGTGCAGTGCGTTCCTTTAGACTGCAGCACATTCCATAAGAGCGCAGTGCATTCCTTCAGCCTGCAGTGTTTTCCTTTGGCTTGAAATGCATTACTTCAGCGAGCAGTGCATTCCTTCAGCTTGCAGTGCATTCCTTCATCGTGCAGTGCATTTCTTCAGTGGGCAGTGCATTCCTAAGACTACAGCTCATTCCTTCAGAGCGCAATGCATTCCTTCAACGTGCAGTGCATTTGTTCAGCGTGCAATGCATTCCTTCAGCCTGCTGCGTATTCCTTCAGCGTGCAGTGCATTCCATAAGTGTGCAGTGCATTCTTTCAGCGTGCAATGCATTACCTCAGCCTGCTGTGCATTCCTCCAGCTTGCAGTGCATTCCTTCAGCATGCAGTGCATTCCTTCAGTGTGCAGTGCATTCCTTCAGCGTGCAGTGCATTCCTTCAACGTGCATTGCTTCAGCGTGCAGTGCATTCCTTCAATGTGCATTCCTAAAGTGTGCAGTGCATTCCTTCAGAGTGCACTGCATTCCTTCAGTGTGCAGTGCATTGCTTCAGCGTGCAGTGCATTCCTTCAATGTGCATTCCTTCAGCATACATTGCATTCCTTCAGCCTGCAGTGCATTCTTTCAGAATGCAGAGCATTTCTTCAGCGTGCAGTGCATTCCTGAGTGTGCAGTGCGTTCCTTTAGCCTGCAGTGCATTCCTTCAGGGCACAGTTCATTCCTTCAGCCTGCAGTGCCTTCCTTCAGTGTTCACTGCATTCCTTTAGTGTACAGTGCATTCCTTCAGCGTGCAGTGCATTCCTTCAGCGTGCAGTGCATTCCTTCAGTGTGCAGTGCATTCCTGTAGCCTGCAGTGCATTTCTTCAGCATGCAGTGCATTCCTTCAGACTGCAGCACATTCCTTCGGAGCGCAGTACATTCCTTCAGCCTGCAGTGTATTCCTTCGGCTTGAAATGCATTACTTCAGCAAGCAGTGCATTCCTTCAGCTTGCTGTGCATTCCTTCAGTATGCAGTGTGTTCCTGCAGCCTGCAGTGAATTCCTTCAGCGTGCAGTGCATTCCTAGAGTGGGCAGTGCATTCCTTCAGACTGCAGCACATTCCTTCAGAGCGCAGTGCATTCCTTCAGCCTGCAGTGTTTTCCTTTGGCTTGAAATGCATTCCTTCAGCGAGCAGTGCATTCCTTCAGCATGCAGTGCATTTCTTCAGTGGGCAGTGCATTCCTAAGACTGCAGCTCATTCCTTCAGAGCGCAATGCATTCCTTTAGCATGCAGTGCATTCATTCAGCGTGCAATGCATTCCTTCAGCCTGCTGTGTATTCCTTCAGCGTGCAGTGCATTCCTTCAGCGTGCAGTGCATTCTTTCAGCGTGCAGTGCATTCTTTCAGCTTGCAGTGCATTCCTTCAGCATGCAGTGCATTCCTTCAGCGTGCAGTGCATTCCTTCAGTGTGCAGTGCATTCCTTCAGCGTGCAGTGCATTCCTTCAATGTACATTGCTTCAGTGTGCAGTGCATTCCTTCAACGTGCATTCCTTCAGTGTGCAGTGAATTCCCTCAGAGTGCACTGCATTCCTCCAGTGTGTAGTGCATTGCTTCAGCGTGCAGTGCATTCTTTCAACGTGCATTCCTTCAGCATACATTGCATTCCTTCAGCCTGCAGTGCATTCTTTCAGAATGTTGTGCATTCCTTAAGCGTGTAGTGCATTCCTTCAGTGTGCAGTGCGTTCCTTTAGCCTGCAGTGCATTCCTTCAGTGTGCAGTGCATTCCTTTAGACTGCAGTGCATTCCTTCAGTGTTCAGTGCATTCCTGTAGTCTGCGGTGCATTCGTTCAGCATGCAGTGCATTCCTTCAGATTGCTGCACATTCCTTCAGAGCGCAGTGCATTCCTTCAGCCTGCAGTGTTTTCCTTTGGCTTGAAATGAATTCCTTCAGTGAGCAGTTCATTCCTTCAGCATGCAGTGCATTCCTTCAGCGTGCAGTGCATTTCTTGAGTGGCAGTGCATTCCTAAGACTGCAGCTCATTCCTTCAGAGCGCAATGCATTCCTTCAGCCTGCAGTGCATTCCTTCAGTGTGCACTGCTTTCCTTTAGCCTGCAGTGCATTCCTTCAGTGTTCAGTGCATTCCTTTAGCCTGCAGTGCATTTCTTCAGTGTGCAGTGTATCCCTGTAGCCTGCAGTACATTCCTTCAGCATGCAGTGCGTTCCTTCAGACTGCAGCACATTCCTTCGAAGCGCAGTACATTCCTACAGCGTGCAGTGCATTCCTTCAGTGTGCAGTGCGTTCCTTTAGCCTGCTGTGCATTCCTTCAGTGTTCAGTGCATTCCTGTAGCCTGCAGTGCATTCCTTCAGCATGCAGTGCATTCCTTCAGACTGCAGCACATTCCTTCAGAGCGCAGTGCATTCCTTCAGCCTGCAGTGTTTTCCTTTGGCTTGAAATGCATTCCTTCAGCGAGCAGTGCATTCCTTCAGCATGCAGTGCATTTCTTCAGTGGGCAGTGCATTCCTAAGACTGCAGCTCATTCCTTCAGAGCGCAATGCATTCCTTTAGCATGCAGTGCATTCATTCAGCGTGCAATGCATTCCTTCAGCCTGCTGTGTATTCCTTCAGCGTGCAGTGCATTCCTTCAGCGTGCAGTGCATTCTTTCAGCGTGCAGTGCATTCTTTCAGCTTGCAGTGCATTCCTTCAGCATGCAGTGCATTCCTTCAGCGTGCAGTGCATTCCTTCAGTGTGCAGTGCATTCCTTCAGCGTGCAGTGCATTCCTTCAATGTACATTGCTTCAGTGTGCAGTGCATTCCTTCAACGTGCATTCCTTCAGTGTGCAGTGAATTCCCTCAGAGTGCACTGCATTCCTCCAGTGTGTAGTGCATTGCTTCAGCGTGCAGTGCATTCTTTCAACGTGCATTCCTTCAGCATACATTGCATTCCTTCAGCCTGCAGTGCATTCTTTCAGAATGTTGTGCATTCCTTAAGCGTGTAGTGCATTCCTTCAGTGTGCAGTGCGTTCCTTTAGCCTGCAGTGCATTCCTTCAGTGTGCAGTGCATTCCTTTAGACTGCAGTGCATTCCTTCAGTGTTCAGTGCATTCCTGTAGTCTGCGGTGCATTCGTTCAGCATGCAGTGCATTCCTTCAGACTGCTGCACATTCCTTCAGAGCGCAGTGCATTCCTTCAGCCTGCAGTGTTTTCCTTTGGCTTGAAATGAATTCCTTCAGTGAGCAGTTCATTCCTTCAGCATGCAGTGCATTCCTTCAGCGTGCAGTGCATTTCTTGAGTGGCAGTGCATTCCTAAGACTGCAGCTCATTCCTTCAGAGCGCAATGCATTCCTTCAGCCTGCAGTGCATTCCTTCAGTGTGCACTGCTTTCCTTTAGCCTGCAGTGCATTCCTTCAGTGTTCAGTGCATTCCTTTAGCGTGCAGTGCATTCCTTCAGTGTGCAGTGTATCCCTGTAGCCTGCAGTACATTCCTTCAGCATGCAGTGCGTTCCTTCAGACTGCAGCACATTCCTTCGGAGCGCAGTACATTCCTACAGCGTGCAGTGCATTCCTTCAGTGTGCAGTGCATTCCTTCAGCGTGCAGTGCATTCCTTCAATGTACATTGCTTCAGTGTGCAGTGCATTCCTTCAACGTGCATTCCTTCAGTGTGCAGTGAATTCCCTCAGAGTGCACTGCATTCCTTCAGTGTGTAGTGCATTGCTTCAGCGTGCAGTGCATTCTTTCAACGTGCATTCCTTCAGCATACATTGCATTCTTTCAGAATGTTGTGCATTCCTTCAGCGTGTAGCGCATTCCTTCAGTGTGCAGTGCGTTCCTTTAGCCTGCAGTGCATTCCTTCAGTGTGCAGTGCGTTCCTTTAGACTGCAGTGCATTCCTTCAGTGTTCAGTGCATTCCTGTAGTCTGCAGTGCATTCGTTCAGCCTGCGGTGCATTCCTTCAGACTGCAGCACATTCCTTCAGAGCGCAGTGCATTCCTTCAGCATGCAGTGCATTTCTTGAGTGGCAGTGCATTCCTAAGACTGCAGCTCATTCCTTCAGAGCGCAATGCATTCCTTCAGCATGCAGTGCATTCGTTCAGCGTGCAATGCATTCCTTCAGCCTGCTGTGTATTCCTTCAGCGTGCAGTGCATTCCTTCAACGTGCAGTGCATTCTTTCAGCGTGCAATGCATTCCTTCAGCCTGCTGTGTACTCCTTCAGCGTGCAGTGCATTCATTCAACGTGCAGTGCATTCTTTCAGCGTGCAAAGCATTCCTTCAGCCGGTTGTGTATTCCTTCAGTGTGCAGTTCATTTCCTTCAGCGTGCAGTGCATTCCTTCAGTGTGCAGTGCATTCCTTCAACGTGCAGTGCATTCCTTCAACGAGCATTGCTTCAGTGTGCAGTGCATTCCTTCAACGTGCATTCCTTCAGCGTCCAGTGCATTCCTTCAGCGTCCATTGCATTCCTTCCACATGCAGTGGATTTTTTCAGCCTGCACTGCATTCCTTCCATGTGCAGTGCATTCCTTCAGCGTTCAGTGCATTCCTTCCATGTGCAGTGCATTCTTTCAGCATGCAGTGCATTCCTTCAGCGTGCAGCGCTTTCCTTCAGCATGCCGTGCATTACATCAGAGTGCAGCACATTCCTTCAGCCTGCAGTGGATTCCTTCAGTCTGCAGTGCGTTCTTTCAGTGTGCAATGCATTCATCCGTGTGCAGTGCATTCCTTCAGAGTGCAGTGCATTCTTTCAGCATGCTGTGCATTCCTTCAGCATACATTCAGGTTCAGTTGGGTCGATTGAGGGGTACAAGGTAGCAAGGAATGATCTAAAAAAAGAGCTTAGGAGAGCTAGGAGGGGGCATGAGAAGTCCTTGGCGGGTCGGATCAAGAAAAACCCCAAGGCCTTTTACTCTTATGTGAGAAATAAAAGAATGACCAGGGTGAGGGTAGGGCCGGTCAAGGACAGTAGTGGGAACTTGTGCATGGAGTCAGAAGAAATAGGAGAGGTGATGAATGAATACTTTTCGTCAGTGTTCACCGAGGAGAGGGGCCATGTTCTTGAGGATGAGAGTGTGATAAAGGTGGATAGGCTGGAGGTGGTAGATGTTCTGAGGGAAGATGTTTTAGCAATTTTGAAGAACCTGAGGGTCGATAAGTCCCCTGGGCCAGATGGGATATATCCTAGGATTCTTTGGGAGGCAAGGGAGGAGATTGCAGAGCCTCTGGCTTTGATCTTTGGGTCCTCACTGTCCACGGGAATGGTGCCAGAGGACTGGAGAGTGGTGTATGTTGTTCCTCTCTTCAAGAAAGGAAATAGGAATGACCCTGGTAATTATAGGCCGGTTAGTCTTACTTCGGTGGTTGGTAAGATAATGGAAAAGGTCCTGAGGGATAGGATTTATGACCATTTGGAAAGGGGCAACTTAATCAGGGATAGTCAACACGGATTCGTGAAGGGTAAGTCTTGCCTAACAAATTTGATTGAATTCTTTGAGGAGGTAACTAAGTGTGTAGATGAAGGTAGAGCAGTTGATGTCGTATACATGGATTTTAGTAAGGCGTTTGATAAGGTTCCCCATGGTCGGCTCATGAAGAAAGTAAGGAGTTGTGGGATAGAGGGAAATTTGGCCGATTGGATAAGTAACTGGCTATCTCATAGAAGGCAGAGGGTGGTGGTGGATGGAACATTTTCGGACTGGAGACCAGTTACCAGCAGTGTGCCACAGGGGTCTGTAGAATTCGCAATTATCGCGATTTGATTAATAAGGAGAAAACACAAAGTTTCGTTCAAACAGCTTTTATTTCAGCAGAATGCTGGCAGGTTTAAATTGGACACAAGCAGCCTGTAAAATGGCCGCCGCACCGCGTGACAGAACATTCTAGACTTTTCAACAGGCAGACAAGATGGCGTTCCAATAAACATTTTTGCAGGATCGATAACGATTCAGCACAGTGAAGACAATACCCGAGACATTATGGGTTTACAGTATAAACATAGTTACTGGAATCGGTCTCCCAGGTACAAAGGAAAGCCATTGCACCGAGTAATCAAGGGCCCATCCAAAGGACATTAATATGTAAACTCCCAACGGCTCTACGATGAGAGAGCCGTTAGCAGGTAGTTATACAGGACACTTGGAAGCCCCAAACCCCTCCAGGGAGAACACCGACCGATTTAACAATGGGAGAAGTATTAACAGGTACTCAAACATTCATGAGTAGCCCCGAAACCCATTAAGAACGGAGATCACCCATACAGGACATTTTGGGCGCCAAACCTTAAACAAAAGAATGGACATTATAGTTGGGCGGGAAACGGAAGATTTTTGCACTATAATTGCAGGCCCCAAACCGTCCATTCTCTCTCTTGACTCTTGCCCTTGCTCCTGCATTCGCTCGCTTGCTCCTGTGTCTTATCCGGTCGATTCGTAACCTCGTGGCTGCTCCTGTGTAAAAGACTGTTGAACTTTCTGATCCGTTCGGATCTACCTCGTGTCGCGTAACGAAGACCTATGTTGGTAACTGGCAGCGGAACCAAAGGCCCGAGATGAGATGAGATGAGAGGAGAAGAGAAGAAGACCATATCCATCGCCACGGTCAGTAAATCCCGACCGCGCCTGTAGGTCGATCAGCCAAGTCTTCTCGACAGGAAGTTTTCTTCTTTAAACTTCTAACAAGACATATTGCATCAACGATAACTGGACTGTGCAAACACATCGTATCAGTGATATTGACAACGGGGCTCCTCAACTAAACTGTGAAGTCAACCAACAGAGGTCTTCACTACAGCAGACGGTCCAGCCTACTAGCCCGAGCAGCAGAAGCAGTAAACAAGTGGGACCAGGAGATCTCCTGACCGACACGTGGGTGCTGCGGTGAAAGACATCCGATCAGCTATTCGGGATTTCTCCGAGTTATTACGAGTGGTGAGCATGAGTCTCGAGATCCTACGAAGCTAGTTTAGGATAGATATTGATAGGGGAGGGTTTAAAGATTAAGGATATTTGTAATGTGTGCCCTATTCACGTTGTGCCGTTCGTTCCTCGTTTCCCTAAGAGTGATTATAACCGTTTGTAAGATTGTACTGTCATTAATCTGTGCGTATGACATGTATTTCATAATTTTAAGTATCATGCAATAAAGATTTTCCATTTCGTACCATTCAAACCAAGTCTACATGAGTTTTATCTCCATTACTGCTCTCGCATCTAAGTCCAGTGTCTAGAACCGTAAGGGAGAGTGATTCGAACCACTCACAGGTGTGTCTAGTGTTCCCAGACTGGCTGGAGACCAGGCCTAGACCCGCACTGACATACAGGCTGCACAGAGCCGCGTGAATCTCACAGGCTACGAGACACGCAGGGTCAGGAGAGAATCCCTTACAGAAAATGGCGACCGCGGCAGGACACTGGCAGCGAGAGGGTAGTGTGTTAGATTTTGGAATGACTGTACGAAATGTTATGCAGGAAAAGATAGCGGATTATGTGTTTGGAAAGGTTAATCTAACTAAAAGTGGATAAGTGAGTTGTTAGCGGATAAGAGCCCACTAGAGGCAGCTGAAAGGTGGACTGATAGTAAGGAGCATAAAAAGGCAGTTGAGAAAGCAGTCTGGCTTATGTGCTACAAAAGGCAGGTTCAGATTTCAAACCAGACCAATACAGCGCTAACAGCTCGAATCAAGCATTTAGAGGAGGAAATGGAGGAGAAGGTTTCTGGAGGGGAGGTGCTCATTAAGAGTTTAAATGAGTTACGCCAGGAAAGCCAGGAAGTCTCCAGTTACCTTAAAACAAGGGTAGAGTATCTCGAGTGCCAGATCACTGAAGCAAAATTGAACGAGAGTAGGATGAAGGAAAGATGTAACCGCCAAGCTGCCCAGATAAGAACTCAAGAAGAGAGCTTAATGGGGGTTAGGTCGGCGTATAAGTTGGCCCTTGAGGATAAGTTTCAGGGAGCCGACCATAGCGCCTGCCAAAAAGAGATAGAGAGCCTCAAAAAGGCCGTGAATAATGCGAACGGCATGGTGTGCCTTATCAATCCGTCGGCGCGCCAGCCGCTAGTAAATGAGAGATTTAGAAATTCCCCACCAAGTAAAGCAGAAGAAGTAGTAGCCACTGCGCCCTCCGCGCCACCCAGCTATTCAGAAACCTGGGTTAGGGAGGAAGCAACGGAAGAAACAAAAGAGCCCGTTGAAAAGGAAGTAGAAAAGGGATCGTTGTATCCAGTAACGGGGATTAAAAGGGGCCCAAGCAGAAACGGTGGGGAAGAACCGGGGGATCTCCTCGGACAGCTGGTGTTGCCTCACAGTTCACATCAGCTGAGAGCTATGATAAACCACGTAAGGAAGTTGACCGAGATAGACGACCCTTCCGTACATTTCAGGGAGGTTGAGCAAGCCGCAGCCATCAACGGCTGCGATGATGGGGAGACAGCAAAAATGCTGCTGTTCTCGTTAGACAGCTCGGTCCTTCAGTGTCTCTCAGGCGAGAGCAAGAGGGGAAACAAAAGTTATGAGGAATTGAAAAATGAGGTCCTAGAAGTAGTGGGAGCGAACGACGGAGGTCCGTTTGCTAGAGTGGGACAGACAGTGCAGATGGAGGGAGAACCCCCGAAGGTTTTTGCCGACAGGCTGTGGCCAGTATATGAGCGCAGCTGTCTAGGTGCGCCCGAGCGCGAAGATGTGGAAGGCGCCGCTTTAATTCATTGGCTTAGGTGCATAATAGCCAACAGTTTACCAGCCGTTAGAGAGCAGGCAAAAGCCTGGTTCGATCCCAATGACCTCAACCTTACGGAAGAGTCGGTCTTGAATCGACTCACGTTAGGTTACCGTAACATAAGGGGTATGACGACACGTCCCTTTAAGGGAAGAGTACATGAGGTACGACCCGCAGCCCCGGCTCAAAGAGAGTGGCATCAGGAGGGTAATCGCGCCCCACAGGCGAGTAATGCCTGTTACGGGTGTGGGAAGACAGGGCACTGGCGCAAGCACTGCAGGAACCCTTGGAAGGATTCCAAGGATAAAAATCCCGCGGTCCGAGCCCAGGCGCCTGTCCCGCCTAAGGAAGCAAAGGCACCCACCTCTCCCGAAGACCTCGAAGCAGTGTTAGGAGTCATGCGCAAGATGGTTTTGAATGCGCGTGGACAGGTGGCGGTCGCAACCGGCCCCGTAGGTGCCGCAGGACCGTCTAATAGTGCCCCATGACTAGAACCAGCACAGCCCGTCTACCTGTGTCCGCTCAGCTATGATGCGTGGAGGCGACCTGTGGTGGAGATGGAGGTAGAGAAACAGAAGGGCAGTTATTTGTTGGATACGGGAGCTTCTTGCACCATAATCCATACAGATGACCCTTTTGACTCGCCGCTATCTACCAAGGTCCCATTCACGCTAGCAGGGTTCACAGGGAAAGAACAGGCTGGCACGTTTTCCCTCCCGCTATCCATTCGTTTAGGAACACTTCGCCTTAAGTGGAAGTGTATACTGATGGCATGGCAAAAGGGGGGTGGAAGAGGTATTCTCGGGTCCGATCTCCTAGCGGGACACGGGATCCTCGTGGACCTCAGAAATCACTGTCTCTGGGGGGCTAAAGGTGAAAAAGGCGAGGTAATGGTAATTCAAGGAGAGGAAGAAACGGGGGTCCTGTGTACCGTACAGCCATCCGGAGGCTACGACCTCAGGCTTATGGTCGCAGATGTCCCAACGGACATGCAAACGTACGTGTCAGATAACATGCACGCGTTTGCAACCCACAAGCACGATTGTGGGAGGGTGGTCGGGTTTGAGGTCAGCGTAGATGGGGACCCCATGACCCGACCCCAAAAGCAGTATAACTTCCCCAAAGAAGCAGAACCCGATATGGAGGCAGCAATGTCTTCCTTGGTGCAGCAGGGTGTGTTGAGGCCGATAGCCACACACGTGAACTCCCCATTATGGCCGGTTAGGAAGCCGGATAATTCGTGGAGAGCCACGGTGGACTACAGAGTCCTTAACAGTAACATTCCCGCCTGCGCGCCCACAGTAGCAGCAGTTGCTGACCTAATAGGGAGCATCCCAGCGTCCGCGACCACGTTCACGGTGCTGGATATCTCGAACGGTTTTTGGTCCATCCCGCTGCGGCGAGAGGACCAGTACAAGTTTGCCTTTACGTTTAAAGGGCAACAGTACACGTGGAACTGTTTGCCACAGGGTTTCCACAATAGCCCCAGTATTTTTCACCAGTGTATGGCAGGAAGTTTAAAGGAGTTTAGTCAGCCCAATCAGATAGTACAGTATGTGGATGATTTGCTCCTATTTACGGACTCAAGGGAGGAGCACGGACCACTACTGGACGAGTTATTGGAGCTGTTAGCGAGAAAGGGTTTTAAAGTAAACCCAAAGAAAGCACGTATCGGTCAGCAGGAAGTAAAATTCCTGGGACTGACCCTACGCGCTGGGGAAAGAGCCATAGACAAAGCAAGGAGGGAGTCGGTGCAAGAATTACCGATTCCCAACAACGTAAGGGGTGTGAGGTCCTTCTTGGGACTGACCGGTTACTGCAGGGATTTTATCGAAGATTATGCGGCCACAGCGGCGCCGCTCCTCCGACTCCTCCATAAGGGAGTGGAGTGGTCTTGGGACGAGGGCTGCCAAGCAGCCTTCGAGAAGTTAAAAAGGGATCTGCAGACCGCGCCAGCCTTAGGGGCCATAGATGGGGGGAAGGAGTTTTTCCTGGAGGTAGCTGCCAGCGGGGACAGCTTAAGCGCCGTGCTGCTCCAAGAGCGTCACGGCAAGCTGAGGCCGGTTGTCTATTCATCCAGGGTATTAACGGATGTGGAGAGAAGTTTTTCCAATTGCGAAAGGCACCTTTTAGCCACGCATTGGGCTGTGAAAAGATCAGCGATCTTCACAGGGCTCTCTCCCATCACTCTCCTCACACATCACACACCAACTAAGATGCTTCTGGATGGGAGGATTAAAGACGGGACCGTAAGCAGCGCACGCATTGCGCGTTGGACCCTTCTTCTCTCCCAGTTGGATCTTAGAGTGAAAGGTCTTTGCGAGCCCAGGCTTGCGGCCAATTTGGTATACCCCGGTACAGCCCACCGATGTTCGGTGGAAGGGGTGTGGGACGTCAACATAGGTTTGCGGGCCGGGATACATCCCACTGGGCGCGAGATTTATGTTGATGGGTCTAGCACAGTGTCTGCTGGCGAGCGACTCACAGGGTGTGGAGTTTATGACCCTGCGGCAGACCTTGCCCTGGCGATCAAGCTCCCTAGCACCATGAGCGCGCAGCAAGCTGAGCTGTCTGCCGTGGTGTACGTTGTGACCCACCCAGACATTTTCCCAACCCCATACACGATTTGCTCGGACAGTATGTTCACCTGCAATTCGTGTACGGAATACCTGGCCATTTGGTCCCGCCGCGGATACACCTCCGCGGACGGGCGACCTTTAACGGTGAAGCCCTTGCTGGAAAAGATCCTAGCAGCAGCAGTAGGGGAGGAAGGGGAGATTTTCATCCATAAGGTGAAAGCTCACTCCTCCGCAGAGCCCCGTGGGGAGGGCAACCGGCAGGCAGATGCGCTAGCCAGGGAGGGTGCCCGCGACGGCACTTTCTGGAACCCCTATAGGACCGGACCCATAGCAGCGGTCCGAGGCGGGGACGGGAATACCGGGAACACCAGGGTAGCATTGCCCCTAGACCTTAAGACCGTCCAAGCCCAGGATCCCGCCCTAAAAGCAGTCCTAAAAACGATTGCTGAGGGGAGGCAGGTAGAAGGTCCGTACAGTACGGCAACCCTCTCAGTTAAGGAAGGCATGCTGTTCCGCGGGGAGCAGTGGGTTGTGCCGCAGCAGCACAGGAGGGAATTCCTCCAGTTGGCTCACGAGGGACCAGGGGCAGGGCACCCCGGGCCCGAGGTTACCTGGCAACGGGTAGAGCAAGCGGGATGGTGGCCAGGGCTCAGGGAACAAGTCCGCGAGTTCTGTGCAAACTGTCTTGTGTGCGCTGCAAACAACCCAGACCCCCAGAAAAGGAAGGTGCCCATGGGACACGTAAGAAGGGTAGAGGGACCATGGCAGTCGATACAGATCGACTATATAGGACCCCTGCCCACCACCCAGGGAGGTTATAAGTACTGCCTCGTCCTGGTGGATGTGTTTTCCAAGTGGGTGGAAGCCTTCCCTTGTCGAACAGCTACGGCACTGGGTACAGCAAAAATCTTGGTCCGGGAAGTGTTCTCGCGGTGGGGACTCCCCCGTTTCGTAGAGTCAGACCAAGGGAGTCATTTCACCGGCCAGGTGATGCAGAACACCCTCATGCTTTTGGGCATTGAAGGGAAGTGGCACGTAGCACACAATCCCCAGTCATCCGGGATTGTTGAACGTATGAACCGGACCCTGAAGGAGAAATTGAGGAAAGAGACTAGGAACTCGCCCCAAAAATGGGCGGAAGTTCTGCCTTTAGTCCTCATGGGGGTCCGGGCCAGTCAGTCAAAAAGTACGGGGTACTCCCCGCACGAGGTAATGACCGGCAGGCTCATGCGAACCCCCACCCATGTGCTAGCCCCGGTGCTCACTGAGGGTCAGCTTCAAGAGATCAGCAGGGACAAGTTCGCCCAAACTCTCTTGGAGCGCCTGAAGCAAGTTTATGAGCAGGCGGCTGGGAACATGGGAAGGCAGCATCAGGGCAATCGCTTGTTGCTGGAACCCCGCAAAACGCGGGAGTGGGAAGTAGGAGACCAGGTCATGGTCAGAAACTACGCCAGAGTAGGGAGTCTGGAACCACTGTATATGGGACCCTACAACATTGTAGACAAGGCGAGTCCCATGGTTTACGCCGTAAAAGTGCCTCGGCGCACTAAGTGGTTCCACATAAACCAATGTAAACTGTACCAGCCGGGTGCGCAGGGGAAAACTACAGGGGTAAATCCCGCCAATGGGAAAACACAGCCCCAGGTAGGACCACAAGGCACACAGGCAGGCGTAGCAGCTTGCATCAGGGGAAGGGACATCCCGGACGATCATGCAGCGTTTTTCTGGAGTTGGGGGTTAGATGACGAAGAACCCAGGGTACCCTGGTCAGATGAGGATAGTGCAGATGAGCATAGTGATGATGACGGGTGGTTCCTGAGGAACGGTCTGGGAGGATTGGGGCCGATAGGTAGAGATCCACACGGGGTGGACACACAAGCTGCAGGTCCCGACAACAGGAGGGAGGAGCTAGAGGAGGCAGGGCCAGCCGCTATAGGAGCACAGAGAGTACCAATGTGGTTCCCAGAGGGGTGGCCGCCCGCTTTGAACGTCCAGTCCTCAGGGGAGGCAGAGATCACGAGTGAAGGGCCGCCTGCTGGGCCGAGCAGGGCGGAGCCACGAAATGCCAGCCCCGGGGTTAGGGAGGCGGAGTCAGCGGAGGCGGAGCCGGCGACTGTGATGGAACCCCAGGTCGTCCCGTTGGAGGTCTCGGAACCCGGTCCGTCCGTCACGGAACCCCCGCCCATAGCAACTCCCCGTAGGTCTAGCAGAGAACCCCAGCCCAGGAGGATGTGGTCATGTCCCCAGACTGCCCCAAGGCGTAAAATTCAGGTTAAGATAACCCGGGTAGAGACAGGCCACATCGCAGCAGTAACAGGCTGCGGCAGATCAGAGGAAAGGGTCAGCGCAGCAACAGGCTGCGGCAGATCAGAGGGAAGGGTCAGTGCCCTCCCACCGTCGGGAAGAGCTCGCAGCAGCCTTCTCAGAATTTAAAGGGGCCGCCCTGAGAACGGGCGGCACTGTAAAGTTGTTAGTTTAAGGTTTTAAGTTTATAGTTCAAGGTTAAGTTTTAAGTTTATTAGTTCAAGGTTAAGTTTGTAGTGTTTTAACAGATAACGATAAAATGGTGGGAGTTTTAAGGCTAGGTTTTAGAGGAAGTCTATTCAGCAAACGTTGAAGTTTACGTGAGGCGAGGTCAGGGGACCCGCTCACCCTTCACAAAAGCCAGAGACTTTTTGCGAGGCTGGCTACCTCATTCTATCTGATCACAGGAACCAAGGAAGGATGGAACGACTTCTAGTATTGCTCGTGGCAATCGGATGTGGATTGGCCTATCGAGGCCACACCAAGGATGTCGTGGTGTTTGGATGTTCCGGGGACACGGCCCCCATCGCGGTGGATGGGACCGGAAGACGGAAGGCAGAGGGGACCAGCACCTATTTCCACAAGGGAAGGTGGCCAGGATGGCTGGGAACGAACTCAACGGAGTATTCCAGCACATCGGGGTTCGCCTACAAAGAGACTTCTTTAATGTGCCCCAAAGTACGGATCATCGCACCCAGGATCAGCGTCACCGTCGGCAAACGGATTTGTTTGACCTGTAGTGGGGATGTCCCATTGAGCCGATGGTGGTGGCTGCGAAAGCTGAGCAAAACTATGAGGAACTCTTCGGTCGAGTGGGAACGACTGGGTAATAATACCCATCGGACAATTACGGGGACAAACGGACAAGTGAAAGTCTGTTGGGACAAATGGTGGGAACCGGATGAGGGGATTTATGTTTGTATGTGGGGGTCAAAGTACGTTTGCCCCAAAGGCATCTCCATATTTTTTATTAATCAGTGGCAGGATAACGGACAGGGGATGAGGTGGGATGCGAGCACCAGGGGGTGCGGAGCCCCATTCTCCCCGATCCCAGTAAATGCCACTGAGCTCATTACGCGCCCACGCAAAGCCCCGCCCACGATTCCGGTGGTTCTAACTGAGGAAGAAGGGTGCCCTAAAACTAGTAAGGGACCCGGGAACGGTTTGGTACTGGTCCCCACAGACCAGATACTATTTCAGGGGGTACATTACGCGGTGGCCTCAGTGATTTTAAATCTCACTGAGGTACGGTTACCAGAGTGGTGCCCCAAAAAGACGGAACAGTTGTATCAGGTCCTGTTGACCAAGATGTTCAGGCAATTTTACGAGTTTGATTTTGCAGAAATTGATAAGACAAGTTTATACACCGCACCGCAGGAAGTTTTGGATCAAGTAGGGAGGCAAAGAAGGGGTTTGGTGAACGATGCGTTCACTGCTTTTAATACAGGGACATCTGTGGTCAACGCTCTAGACAGTGTGGAGCTGCAGACCCAGATTAATGGTTTAAAAACACAGTTAAAAGACATTCTAACAGATGAGAATAAAGTGGTAGGGTCAGGTCTGCATGAGGACCAAGCCATGACTCTCCATTTAAAGGAGATCATAGCAGAGCTGGAGAAACATGCGCGTACGGTAAATGCCCTGATCAGGGAAGATCGGAATGCATCCGATCAAGCTGCGCAGAACGAGGTGTGCGTGCTTTACGGGGCGTGGTTACTGGGCGAGGGCCGCAGTAATTTGGAGGATTTAAAACAAGGTTTGGTTCCGTCCTGGATAAGTAACAAACACCTGCGGGCGCTCCACCCTTTTCAGAACGCATTAAGTCCGTGCCAGCTCAGGCTAGCTTCAGAAGCTTACCCAGTCCCCGTGGACTGCGGATGTTCAAACCATACTATTATGGGAATAGTATTACGCATGCCGGTTTTGGGCAACACAGCAAAGCCCGCCCCGGTATATCGGGTAGAGAACATTGGTGTCATTCAGTGGGGAGCCCACATTCGTTATGCAGCGGTTCCACCTTACGTCATCCGCTGGGAGCAAACGATGACAGGTACAGATCTCTCTGGTTGTCGTGGCAGGGGAGCACACATAATACTGTGCCCCCAGCACTTGAATGCCTTTTTAACACCACAGTGCGGGTTCAGAACGGCTGGCGCCAAGTCCATGAATTGCACCATGGAGGCAATGGCACAAGATCATGTGCCTCCGCAGGTAGCATACATCGGGGGTGGAACATACTGTGTTACCACTGCAGCGCAACACTACCAGCATGGAAACCGTAGCCGGTGTCCGGTGAGTGACAGCAGTTTCTGTTTTAAACCCAGGGCTGAAGTTCAAGTAGCACAACAGCGAATTATCCCAATCCCTGAACCATCCACTGTTCATCTCACAGTAAAAGAGAATTTCACCGACTTGCAGCGATTTGTCGCGCATTTTGGATACCTCATTCCCCCTCTCCCTGAGCATTTAACCAAACTTCTGAAAGCCGTCGCGGTATCACAGAAGCATTTTTATACGTTAGAGCAGAAAACTGTCGAAATTGGAACAGACATTTTGGACATAGTGGTTCCACCGTGGTGGAATCTGTTCACTAATATTGAAGTGCCCTCATGGGTCAGAATAGCCTCCCACATTTTAGTCGTCTGTCAAGTGTTTATTGTAGTGTACCTATTGTTCATACATTGTAAAAGAGACAAGCGCCTCACCAAGCATGAGAACACGGGAGAGTGGCGAGAACGTTACGTGCGCGTGCACGATGAGAGCACCGTGTAATAGGAAAATGGCGTCACTCCCGCTCGCCACGTGCGCCGCGGAAGTTTGTACTCATTGTAAATACGTTGGAAACTCGACATGTTTAAGAGTTGGGATTTGTTTATTTTGGTGATGGTGTTGATTGTTTGGTTGTGGGTTTTGTTTTTCCTTTCCCTGAATAAAAGACAAATATACAGGTGATGCGTGAGGTATCGGCCTGGTTACGCCGGGAAGGAAAACAAGTGGTGTAAGTTTAAGGGCAAATGATGCCTACGGTGATAAAAAATGTGATTTTCTTGGGAAATAAGGACGACACAGAGACCCTAGTTAAGTTAAAATTTATGGGATTAATTTACTGGATTCGGAGTGAAATCGAGATAAGATTGCTCACCACTGAGTTTTTGATACGATAAGCGGAGTTATTCGCATCAACAGGAGGGACTGTAGAATTCGCAATTATCGCGATTTGATTAATAAGGAGAAAACACAAAGTTTCGTTCAAACAGCTTTTATTTCAGCAGAATGCTGGCAGGTTTAAATTGGACACAAGCAGCCTGTAAAATGGCCGCCGCACCGCGTGACAGAACATTCTAGACTTTTCAACAGGCAGACAAGATGGCGTTCCAATAAACATTTTTGCAGGATCGATAACGATTCAGCACAGTGAAGACAATACCCGAGACATTATGGGTTTACAGTATAAACATAGTTACTGGAATCGGTCTCCCAGGTACAAAGGAAAGCCATTGCACCGAGTAATCAAGGGCCCATCCAAAGGACATTAATATGTAAACTCCCAACGGCTCTACGATGAGAGAGCCGTTAGCAGGTAGTTATACAGGACACTTGGAAGCCCCAAACCCCTCCAGGGAGAACACCGACCGATTTAACAATGGGAGAAGTATTAACAGGTACTCAAACATTCATGAGTAGCCCCGAAACCCATTAAGAACGGAGATCACCCATACAGGACATTTTGGGCGCCAAACCTTAAACAAAAGAATGGACATTATAGTTGGGCGGGAAACGGAAGATTTTTGCACTATAATTGCAGGCCCCAAACCGTCCATTCTCTCTCTTGACTCTTGCCCTTGCTCCTGCATTCGCTCGCTTGCTCCTGTGTCTTATCCGGTCGATTCGTAACCTCGTGGCTGCTCCTGTGTAAAAGACTGTTGAACTTTCTGATCCGTTCGGATCTACCTCGTGTCGCGTAACGAAGACCTATGTTGGTAACTGGCAGCGGAACCAAAGGCCCGAGATGAGATGAGATGAGAGGAGAAGAGAAGAAGACCATATCCATCGCCACGGTCAGTAAATCCCGACCGCGCCTGTAGGTCGATCAGCCAAGTCTTCTCGACAGGAAGTTTTCTTCTTTAAACTTCTAACAAGACATATTGCATCAACGATAACTGGACTGTGCAAACACATCGTATCAGTGATATTGACAACGGGGCTCCTCAACTAAACTGTGAAGTCAACCAACAGAGGTCTTCACTACAGCAGACGGTCCAGCCTACTAGCCCGAGCAGCAGAAGCAGTAAACAAGTGGGACCAGGAGATCTCCTGACCGACACGTGGGTGCTGCGGTGAAAGACATCCGATCAGCTATTCGGGATTTCTCCGAGTTATTACGAGTGGTGAGCATGAGTCTCGAGATCCTACGAAGCTAGTTTAGGATAGATATTGATAGGGGAGGGTTTAAAGATTAAGGATATTTGTAATGTGTGCCCTATTCACGTTGTGCCGTTCGTTCCTCGTTTCCCTAAGAGTGATTATAACCGTTTGTAAGATTGTACTGTCATTAATCTGTGCGTATGACATGTATTTCATAATTTTAAGTATCATGCAATAAAGATTTTCCATTTCGTACCATTCAAACCAAGTCTACATGAGTTTTATCTCCATTACTGCTCTCGCATCTAAGTCCAGTGTCTAGAACCGTAAGGGAGAGTGATTCGAACCACTCACAGGTGTGTCTAGTGTTCCCAGACTGGCTGGAGACCAGGCCTAGACCCGCACTGACATACAGGCTGCACAGAGCCGCGTGAATCTCACAGGCTACGAGACACGCAGGGTCAGGAGAGAATCCCTTACAGGTCGGTGCTGGGTCCTCTGCTGTTTGTGATTTTTATCAATGACTTGGAGGAGAGGACTGAAGGGTGGATCAGTAAATTTGCTGATGACACCAAGATTGGTGGAGCAGTGGATGAGGTGGAGGGCTGTTGTCGGCTGCAAAGAGACATTGATAGGATGCAGAGCTGGGCCGAAAAATGGCAGATGGAATTTAACCCTGATAAGTGCGAGGTGATTCATTTTGGTAGGGCAAATTTGAATAAGGATTACAGGGTCAACGGCAGGGTTCTGAGGAACGTGGAGGAGCAGAGGGATCTGGGGGTTCATATCCACAGATCTCTGAAGGTTGCCACTCAAGTGGATAGAGCAGTAAAGAAGGCCTATGGTGTGTTGGCGTTTATTAACAGAGGGTTTGAGTTTAAGAACCGTGAGGTTATGCTGCAACTGTACAGGACCTTGGTGAGACCACATTTGGAATATTGTGTGCAGTTCTGGACACCTCACTATAGGAAGGACGTGGAAGCATTGGAAAGAGTGCAAAGGAGATTTACCAGGATGCTGCCTGGTTTGGGGGGGAGGTCTTATGAGGAAAGATTGAGGGAGTTGGGGCTTTTCTCTTTAGAGCGGAGGAGGATGAGAGGCGACTTAATAGAGGTTTATAAGATGATGAGGGGGATAGATAGAGTGGATGTTCAGAGACTATTTCCTCGGGTAGAGGCAGCTGTTACAAGGGGGCATAACTATAAGGTGCATGGGGGGAGATATAGAAGGGATGTCCGAGGTAGATTCTTTACTCAGAGAGTGGTTGGGGTGTGGAATGGACTGCCTGCTGTGATAGTGGAGTCGGACACTTTAGGAACTTTCAAGCGGTTATTGGATAAGCACATGGAGCACACCAGAGTGATAGGGAGTGTGATAGCTTGATCTTGATCTCGGACAATGCTCGGCACAACATCGAGGGCCGAAGGGCCTGTACTGTGCTGTACTGTTCTATGTTTCTATGTTTCTACATTGCTTTCCTTCAGTATGCAGTACCTTCCTTCAATGTGTAGTGCATTCCTTCAGTGTGCTGTGCATTCCTTCAACGTGCACTGCATTCCTTCAGTGCGCAGTGCGTTCCTTCAACGTGCAACTCATTTCTTCAGTGTGCAGTGCATTCCTTAAGTGTGCAGTGAATTTCTTCAGCGTGCAGTTCATTCCTTCAGCCTGCAGTGCATTCTTTCAGAATGCAGTGCATTCCTTCAGCGTGCAGTGCATTTCTTCAGTGTGCAGTGCGTTCCTTTAGACTGCAGCACATTCCATAAGAGCGCAGTGCATTCCTTCAGCCTGCAGTGTTTTCCTTTGGCTTGAAATGCATTACTTCAGCGAGCAGTGCATTCCTTCAGCTTGCAGTGCATTCCTTCATCGTGCAGTGCATTTCTTCAGTGGGCAGTGCATTCCTAAGACTACAGCTCATTCCTTCAGAGCGCAATGCATTCCTTCAGCGTGCAGTGCATTTGTTCAGCGTGCAATGCATTCCTTCAGCCTGCTGCGTATTCCTTCAGCGTGCAGTGCATTCCATAAGTGTGCAGTGCATTCTTTCAGCGTGCAATGCATTACCTCAGCCTGCTGTGCATTCCTCCAGCTTGCAGTGCATTCCTTCAGCATGCAGTGCATTCCTTCAGTGTGCAGTGCATTCCTTCAGCGTGCAGTGCATTCCTTCAACGTGCATTGCTTCAGCGTGCAGTGCATTCCTTCAATGTGCATTCCTAAAGTGTGCAGTGCATTCCTTCAGAGTGCACTGCATTCCTTCAGTGTGCAGTGCATTGCTTCAGCGTGCAGTGCATTCCTTCAATGTGCATTCCTTCAGCATACATTGCATTCCTTCAGCCTGCAGTGCATTCTTTCAGAATGCAGAGCATTTCTTCAGCGTGCAGTGCATTCCTGAGTGTGCAGTGCGTTCCTTTAGCTTGCAGTGCATTCCTTCAGGGCACAGTTCATTCCTTCAGCCTGCAGTGCCTTCCTTCAGTGTTCACTGCATTCCTTTAGTGTACAGTGCATTCCTTCAGCGTGCAGTGCATTCCTTCAGCGTGCAGTGCATTCCTTCAGTGTGCAGTGCATTCCTGTAGCCTGCAGTGCATTTCTTCAGCATGCAGTGCATTCCTTCAGACTGCAGCACATTCCTTCGGAGCGCAGTACATTCCTTCAGCCTGCAGTGTATTCCTTCAGCTTGAAATGCATTACTTCAGCAAGCAGTGCATTCCTTCAGCTTGCTGTGCATTCCTTCAGTATGCAGTGCGTTCCTGCAGCCTGCAGTGAATTCCTTCAGCGTGCAGTGCATTCCTAGAGTGGGCAGTGCATTCCTTCAGACTGCAGCACATTCCTTCAGAGCGCAGTGCATTCCTTCAGCCTGCAGTGTTTTCCTTTGGCTTGAAATGCATTCCTTCAGCGAGCAGTGCATTCCTTCAGCATGCAGTGCATTTCTTCAGTGGGCAGTGCATTCCTAAGACTGCAGCTCATTCCTTCAGAGCGCAATGCATTCCTTTAGCATGCAGTGCATTCATTCAGCGTGCAATGCATTCCTTCAGCCTGCTGTGTATTCCTTCAGCGTGCAGTGCATTCCTTCAGCGTGCAGTGCATTCTTTCAGCGTGCAGTGCATTCTTTCAGCTTGCAGTGCATTCCTTCAGCATGCAGTGCATTCCTTCAGCGTGCAGTGCATTCCTTCAGTGTGCAGTGCATTCCTTCAGCGTGCAGTGCATTCCTTCAATGTACATTGCTTCAGTGTGCAGTGCATTCCTTCAACGTGCATTCCTTCAGTGTGCAGTGAATTCCCTCAGAGTGCACTGCATTCCTCCAGTGTGTAGTGCATTGCTTCAGCGTGCAGTGCATTCTTTCAACGTGCATTCCTTCAGCATACATTGCATTCCTTCAGCCTGCAGTGCATTCTTTCAGAATGTTGTGCATTCCTTAAGCGTGTAGTGCATTCCTTCAGTGTGCAGTGCGTTCCTTTAGCCTGCAGTGCATTCCTTCAGTGTGCAGTGCATTCCTTTAGACTGCAGTGCATTCCTTCAGTGTTCAGTGCATTCCTGTAGTCTGCGGTGCATTCGTTCAGCATGCAGTGCATTCCTTCAGACTGCTGCACATTCCTTCAGAGCGCAGTGCATTCCTTCAGCCTGCAGTGTTTTCCTTTGGCTTGAAATGAATTCCTTCAGTGAGCAGTTCATTCCTTCAGCATGCAGTGCATTCCTTCAGCGTGCAGTGCATTTCTTGAGTGGCAGTGCATTCCTAAGACTGCAGCTCATTCCTTCAGAGCGCAATGCATTCCTTCAGCCTGCAGTGCATTCCTTCAGTGTTCAGTGCATTCCTTTAGCGTGCAGTGCATTCCTTCAGTGTGCAGTGTATCCTTGTAGCCTGCAGTACATTCCTTCAGCATGCAGTGCGTTCCTTCAGACTGCAGCACATTCCTTCGGAGCGCAGTACATTCCTACAGCGTGCAGTGCATTCCTTCAGTGTGCAGTGCATTCCTTCAGCGTGCAGTGCATTCCTTCAATGTACATTGCTTCAGTGTGCAGTGAATTCCCTCAGAGTGCACTGCATTCCTTCAGTGTGTAGTGCATTCCTTCAGTGTGCAGTGAATTCCCTCAGAGTGCACTGCATTCCTTCAGTGTGTAGTGCATTGCTTCAGCGTGCAGTGCATTCTTTCAACGTGCATTCCTTCAGCATACATTGCATTCTTTCAGAATGTTGTGCATTCCTTCAGCGTGTAGCGCATTCCTTCAGTGTGCAGTGCGTTCCTTTAGCCTGCAGTGCATTCCTTCAGTGTGCAGTGCGTTCCTTTAGACTGCAGTGCATTCCTTCAGTGTTCAGTGCATTCCTGTAGTCTGCAGTGCATTCGTTCAGCCTGCAGTGCATTCCTTCAGACTGCAGCACATTCCTTCAGAGCGCAGTGCATTCCTTCAGCGTGCAGTGCATTTCTTGAGTGGCAGTGCATTCCTAAGACTGCAGCTCATTCCTTCAGACCGCAATGCATTCCTTCAGCATGCAGTGCATTCGTTCAGCGTGCAATGCATTCCTTCAGCCTGCTGTGTATTCCTTCAGCGTGCAGTGCATTCCTTCAACGTGCAGTGCATTCTTTCAGCGTGCAATGCATTCCTTCAGCCTGCTGTGTATTCCTTCAGCGTGCAGTGCATTCATTCAACGTGCAGTGCATTCTTTCAGCGTGCAAAGCATTCCTTCAGCCGGTTGTGTATTCCTTCAGTGTGCAGTTCATTTCCTTCAGCGTGCAGTGCATTCCTTCAGTGTGCAGTGCATTCCTTCAACGTGCAGTGCATTCCTTCAACGAGCATTGCTTCAGTGTGCAGTGCATTCCTTCAACGTGCATTCCTTCAGCGTCCAGTGCATTCCTTCAGCGTCCATTGCATTCCTTCCACATGCAGTGGATTTTTTCAGCCTGCACTGCATTCCTTCCATGTGCAGTGCATTCCTTCAGCGTTCAGTGCATTCCTTCCATGTGCAGCGCATTCTTTCAGCATGCAGTGCATTCCTTCAGCGTGCAGCGCTTTCCTTCAGCATGCCGTGCATTACATCAGAGTGCAGCACATTCCTTCAGCCTGCAGTGGATTCCTTCAGTCTGCAGTGCGTTCTTTCAGTGTGCAATGCATTCATCCATGTGCAGTGCATTCCTTCAGAGTGCAGTGCATTCTTTCAGCATGCTGTGCATTCCTTCAGCATACATTCAGGTTCAGTTGGGTCGATTGAGGGGTACAAGGTAGCAAGGAATGATCTAAAAAAAGAGCTTAGGAGAGCTAGGAGGGGGCATGAGAAGTCCTTGGCGGGTCGGATCAAGAAAAACCCCAAGGCCTTTTACTCTTATGTGAGAAATAAAAGAATGACCAGGGTGAGGGTAGGGCCGGTCAAGGACAGTAGTGGGAACTTGTGCATGGAGTCAGAAGAAATAGGAGAGGTGATGAATGAATACTTTTCGTCAGTGTTCACCGAGGAGAGGGGCCATGTTCTTGAGGATGAGAGTGTGATAAAGGTGGATAGGCTGGAGGTGGTAGATGTTCTGAGGGAAGATGTTTTAGCAATTTTGAAGAACCTGAGGGTCGATAAGTCCCCTGGGCCAGATGGGATATATCCTAGGATTCTTTGGGAGGCAAGGGAGGAGATTGCAGAGCCTCTGGCTTTGATCTTTGGGTCCTCACTGTCCACGGGAATGGTGCCAGAGGACTGGAGAGTGGTGTATGTTGTTCCTCTCTTCAAGAAAGGAAATAGGAATGACCCTGGTAATTATAGGCCGGTTAGTCTTACTTCGGTGGTTGGTAAGATAATGGAAAAGGTCCTGAGGGATAGGATTTATGACCATTTGGAAAGGGGCAACTTAATCAGGGATAGTCAACACGGATTCGTGAAGGGTAAGTCTTGCCTAACAAATTTGATTGAATTCTTTGAGGAGGTAACTAAGTGTGTAGATGAAGGTAGAGCAGTTGATGTCGTATACATGGATTTTAGTAAGGCGTTTGATAAGGTTCCCCATGGTCGGCTCATGAAGAAAGTAAGGAGTTGTGGGATAGAGGGAAATTTGGCCGATTGGATAAGTAACTGGCTATCTCATAGAAGGCAGAGGGTGGTGGTGGATGGAACATTTTCGGACTGGAGACCAGTTACCAGCAGTGTGCCACAGGGGTCGGTGCTGGGTCCTCTGCTGTTTGTGATTTTTATCAATGACTTGGAGGAGAGGACTGAAGGGTGGATCAGTAAATTTGCTGATGACACCAAGATTGGTGGAGCAGTGGATGAGGTGGAGGGCTGTTGTCGGCTGCAAAGAGACATTGATAGGATGCAGAGCTGGGCCGAAAAATGGCAGATGGAATTTAACCCTGATAAGTGCGAGGTGATTCATTTTGGTAGGGCAAATTTGAATAAGGATTACAGGGTCAACGGCAGGGTTCTGAGGAACGTGGAGGAGCAGAGGGATCTGGGGGTTCATATCCACAGATCTCTGAAGGTTGCCACTCAAGTGGATAGAGCAGTAAAGAAGGCCTATGGTGTGTTGGCGTTTATTAACAGAGGGTTTGAGTTTAAGAACCGTGAGGTTATGCTGCAACTGTACAGGACCTTGGTGAGACCACATTTGGAATATTGTGTGCAGTTCTGGACACCTCACTATAGGAAGGACGTGGAAGCATTGGAAAGAGTGCAAAGGAGATTTACCAGGATGCTGCCTGGTTTGGGGGGGAGGTCTTATGAGGAAAGATTGAGGGAGTTGGGGCTTTTCTCTTTAGAGCGGAGGAGGATGAGAGGCGACTTAATAGAGGTTTATAAGATGATGAGGGGGATAGATAGAGTGGATGTTCAGAGACTATTTCCTCGGGTAGAGGCAGCTGTTACAAGGGGGCATAACTATAAGGTGCATGGGGGGAGATATAGAAGGGATGTCCGAGGTAGATTCTTTACTCAGAGAGTGGTTGGGGTGTGGAATGGACTGCCTGCTGTGATAGTGGAGTCGGACACTTTAGGAACTTTCAAGCGGTTATTGGATAAGCACATGGAGCACACCAGAGTGATAGGGAGTGTGATAGCTTGATCTTGATCTCGGACAATGCTCGGCACAACATCGAGGGCCGAAGGGCCTGTACTGTGCTGTACTGTTCTATGTTTCTATGTTTCTACATTGCTTTCCTTCAGTATGCAGTACCTTCCTTCAATGTGTAGTGCATTCCTTCAGTGTGCTGTGCATTCCTTCAACGTGCACTGCATTCCTTCAGTGCGCAGTGCGTTCCTTCAACGTGCAACTCATTTCTTCAGTGTGCAGTGCATTCCTTAAGTGTGCAGTGAATTTCTTCAGCGTGCAGTTCATTCCTTCAGCCTGCAGTGCATTCTTTCAGAATGCAGTGCATTCCTTCAGCGTGCAGTGCATTTCTTCAGTGTGCAGTGCGTTCCTTTAGACTGCAGCACATTCCATAAGAGCGCAGTGCATTCCTTCAGCCTGCAGTGTTTTCCTTTGGCTTGAAATGCATTACTTCAGCGAGCAGTGCATTCCTTCAGCTTGCAGTGCATTCCTTCATCGTGCAGTGCATTTCTTCAGTGGGCAGTGCATTCCTAAGACTACAGCTCATTCCTTCAGAGCGCAATGCATTCCTTCAGCGTGCAGTGCATTTGTTCAGCGTGCAATGCATTCCTTCAGCCTGCTGCGTATTCCTTCAGCGTGCAGTGCATTCCATAAGTGTGCAGTGCATTCTTTCAGCGTGCAATGCATTACCTCAGCCTGCTGTGCATTCCTCCAGCTTGCAGTGCATTCCTTCAGCATGCAGTGCATTCCTTCAGTGTGCAGTGCATTCCTTCAGCGTGCAGTGCATTCCTTCAACGTGCATTGCTTCAGCGTGCAGTGCATTCCTTCAATGTGCATTCCTAAAGTGTGCAGTGCATTCCTTCAGAGTGCACTGCATTCCTTCAGTGTGCAGTGCATTGCTTCAGCGTGCAGTGCATTCCTTCAATGTGCATTCCTTCAGCATACATTGCATTCCTTCAGCCTGCAGTGCATTCTTTCAGAATGCAGAGCATTTCTTCAGCGTGCAGTGCATTCCTGAGTGTGCAGTGCGTTCCTTTAGCCTGCAGTGCATTCCTTCAGGGCACAGTTCATTCCTTCAGCCTGCAGTGCCTTCCTTCAGTGTTCACTGCATTCCTTTAGTGTACAGTGCATTCCTTCAGCGTGCAGTGCATTCCTTCAGCGTGCAGTGCATTCCTTCAGTGTGCAGTGCATTCCTGTAGCCTGCAGTGCATTTCTTCAGCATGCAGTGCATTCCTTCAGACTGCAGCACATTCCTTCGGAGCGCAGTACATTCCTTCAGCCTGCAGTGTATTCCTTCGGCTTGAAATGCATTACTTCAGCAAGCAGTGCATTCCTTCAGCTTGCTGTGCATTCCTTCAGTATGCAGTGCGTTCCTGCAGCCTGCAGTGAATTCCTTCAGCGTGCAGTGCATTCCTAGAGTGGGCAGTGCATTCCTTCAGACTGCAGCACATTCCTTCAGAGCGCAGTGCATTCCTTCAGCCTGCAGTGTTTTCCTTTGGCTTGAAATGCATTCCTTCAGCGAGCAGTGCATTCCTTCAGCATGCAGTGCATTTCTTCAGTGGGCAGTGCATTCCTAAGACTGCAGCTCATTCCTTCAGAGCGCAATGCATTCCTTTAGCATGCAGTGCATTCATTCAGCGTGCAATGCATTCCTTCAGCCTGCTGTGTATTCCTTCAGCGTGCAGTGCATTCCTTCAGCGTGCAGTGCATTCTTTCAGCGTGCAGTGCATTCTTTCAGCTTGCAGTGCATTCCTTCAGCATGCAGTGCATTCCTTCAGCGTGCAGTGCATTCCTTCAGTGTGCAGTGCATTCCTTCAGCGTGCAGTGCATTCCTTCAATGTACATTGCTTCAGTGTGCAGTGCATTCCTTCAACGTGCATTCCTTCAGTGTGCAGTGAATTCCCTCAGAGTGCACTGCATTCCTCCAGTGTGTAGTGCATTGCTTCAGCGTGCAGTGCATTCTTTCAACGTGCATTCCTTCAGCATACATTGCATTCCTTCAGCCTGCAGTGCATTCTTTCAGAATGTTGTGCATTCCTTAAGCGTGTAGTGCATTCCTTCAGTGTGCAGTGCGTTCCTTTAGCCTGCAGTGCATTCCTTCAGTGTGCAGTGCATTCCTTTAGACTGCAGTGCATTCCTTCAGTGTTCAGTGCATTCCTGTAGTCTGCGGTGCATTCGTTCAGCATGCAGTGCATTCCTTCAGACTGCTGCACATTCCTTCAGAGCGCAGTGCATTCCTTCAGCCTGCAGTGTTTTCCTTTGGCTTGAAATGAATTCCTTCAGTGAGCAGTTCATTCCTTCAGCATGCAGTGCATTCCTTCAGCGTGCAGTGCATTTCTTGAGTGGCAGTGCATTCCTAAGACTGCAGCTCATTCCTTCAGAGCGCAATGCATTCCTTCAGCCTGCAGTGCATTCCTTCAGTGTGCACTGCTTTCCTTTAGCCTGCAGTGCATTCCTTCAGTGTTCAGTGCATTCCTTTAGCGTGCAGTGCATTCCTTCAGTGTGCAGTGTATCCCTGTAGCCTGCAGTACATTCCTTCAGCATGCAGTGCGTTCCTTCAGACTGCAGCACATTCCTTCGGAGCGCAGTACATTCCTACAGCGTGCAGTGCATTCCTTCAGTGTGCAGTGCATTCCTTCAGCGTGCAGTGCATTCCTTCAATGTACATTGCTTCAGTGTGCAGTGCATTCCTTCAACGTGCATTCCTTCAGTGTGCAGTGAATTCCCTCAGAGTGCACTGCATTCCTTCAGTGTGTAGTGCATTGCTTCAGCGTGCAGTGCATTCTTTCAACGTGCATTCCTTCAGCATACATTGCATTCTTTCAGAATGTTGTGCATTCCTTCAGCGTGTAGCGCATTCCTTCAGTGTGCAGTGCGTTCCTTTAGCCTGCAGTGCATTCCTTCAGTGTGCAGTGCGTTCCTTTAGACTGCAGTGCATTCCTTCAGTGTTCAGTGCATTCCTGTAGTCTGCAGTGCATTCGTTCAGCCTGCGGTGCATTCCTTCAGACTGCAGCACATTCCTTCAGAGCGCAGTGCATTCCTTCAGCGTGCAGTGCATTTCTTGAGTGGCAGTGCATTCCTAAGACTGCAGCTCATTCCTTCAGAGCGCAATGCATTCCTTCAGCATGCAGTGCATTCGTTCAGCGTGCAATGCATTCCTTCAGCCTGCTGTGTATTCCTTCAGCGTGCAGTGCATTCCTTCAACGTGCAGTGCATTCTTTCAGCGTGCAATGCATTCCTTCAGCCTGCTGTGTATTCCTTCAGCGTGCAGTGCATTCATTCAACGTGCAGTGCATTCTTTCAGCGTGCAAAGCATTCCTTCAGCCGGTTGTGTATTCCTTCAGTGTGCAGTTCATTTCCTTCAGCGTGCAGTGCATTCCTTCAGTGTGCAGTGCATTCCTTCAACGTGCAGTGCATTCCTTCAACGAGCATTGCTTCAGTGTGCAGTGCATTCCTTCAACGTGCATTCCTTCAGCGTCCAGTGCATTCCTTCAGCGTCCATTGCATTCCTTCCACATGCAGTGGATTTTTTCAGCCTGCACTGCATTCCTTCCATGTGCAGTGCATTCCTTCAGCGTTCAGTGCATTCCTTCCATGTGCAGTGCATTCTTTCAGCATGCAGTGCATTCCTTCAGCGTGCAGCGCTTTCCTTCAGCATGCCGTGCATTACATCAGAGTGCAGCACATTCCTTCAGCCTGCAGTGGATTCCTTCAGTCTGCAGTGCGTTCTTTCAGTGTGCAATGCATTCATCCGTGTGCAGTGCATTCCTTCAGAGTGCAGTGCATTCTTTCAGCATGCTGTGCATTCCTTCAGCATACATTCAGGTTCAGTTGGGTCGATTGAGGGGTACAAGGTAGCAAGGAATGATCTAAAAAAAGAGCTTAGGAGAGCTAGGAGGGGGCATGAGAAGTCCTTGGCGGGTCGGATCAAGAAAAACCCCAAGGCCTTTTACTCTTATGTGAGAAATAAAAGAATGACCAGGGTGAGGGTAGGGCCGGTCAAGGACAGTAGTGGGAACTTGTGCATGGAGTCAGAAGAAATAGGAGAGGTGATGAATGAATACTTTTCGTCAGTGTTCACCGAGGAGAGGGGCCATGTTCTTGAGGATGAGAGTGTGATAAAGGTGGATAGGCTGGAGGTGGTAGATGTTCTGAGGGAAGATGTTTTAGCAATTTTGAAGAACCTGAGGGTCGATAAGTCCCCTGGGCCAGATGGGATATATCCTAGGATTCTTTGGGAGGCAAGGGAGGAGATTGCAGAGCCTCTGGCTTTGATCTTTGGGTCCTCACTGTCCACGGGAATGGTGCCAGAGGACTGGAGAGTGGTGTATGTTGTTCCTCTCTTCAAGAAAGGAAATAGGAATGACCCTGGTAATTATAGGCCGGTTAGTCTTACTTCGGTGGTTGGTAAGATAATGGAAAAGGTCCTGAGGGATAGGATTTATGACCATTTGGAAAGGGGCAACTTAATCAGGGATAGTCAACACGGATTCGTGAAGGGTAAGTCTTGCCTAACAAATTTGATTGAATTCTTTGAGGAGGTAACTAAGTGTGTAGATGAAGGTAGAGCAGTTGATGTCGTATACATGGATTTTAGTAAGGCGTTTGATAAGGTTCCCCATGGTCGGCTCATGAAGAAAGTAAGGAGTTGTGGGATAGAGGGAAATTTGGCCGATTGGATAAGTAACTGGCTATCTCATAGAAGGCAGAGGGTGGTGGTGGATGGAACATTTTCGGACTGGAGACCAGTTACCAGCAGTGTGCCACAGGGGTCGGTGCTGGGTCCTCTGCTGTTTGTGATTTTTATCAATGACTTGGAGGAGAGGACTGAAGGGTGGATCAGTAAATTTGCTGATGACACCAAGATTGGTGGAGCAGTGGATGAGGTGGAGGGCTGTTGTCGGCTGCAAAGAGACATTGATAGGATGCAGAGCTGGGCCGAAAAATGGCAGATGGAATTTAACCCTGATAAGTGCGAGGTGATTCATTTTGGTAGGGCAAATTTGAATAAGGATTACAGGGTCAACGGCAGGGTTCTGAGGAACGTGGAGGAGCAGAGGGATCTGGGGGTTCATATCCACAGATCTCTGAAGGTTGCCACTCAAGTGGATAGAGCAGTAAAGAAGGCCTATGGTGTGTTGGCGTTTATTAACAGAGGGTTTGAGTTTAAGAACCGTGAGGTTATGCTGCAACTGTACAGGACCTTGGTGAGACCACATTTGGAATATTGTGTGCAGTTCTGGACACCTCACTATAGGAAGGACGTGGAAGCATTGGAAAGAGTGCAAAGGAGATTTACCAGGATGCTGCCTGGTTTGGGGGGGAGGTCTTATGAGGAAAGATTGAGGGAGTTGGGGCTTTTCTCTTTAGAGCGGAGGAGGATGAGAGGCGACTTAATAGAGGTTTATAAGATGATGAGGGGGATAGATAGAGTGGATGTTCAGAGACTATTTCCTCGGGTAGAGGCAGCTGTTACAAGGGGGCATAACTATAAGGTGCATGGGGGGAGATATAGAAGGGATGTCCGAGGTAGATTCTTTACTCAGAGAGTGGTTGGGGTGTGGAATGGACTGCCTGCTGTGATAGTGGAGTCGGACACTTTAGGAACTTTCAAGCGGTTATTGGATAAGCACATGGAGCACACCAGAGTGATAGGGAGTGTGATAGCTTGATCTTGATCTCGGACAATGCTCGGCACAACATCGAGGGCCGAAGGGCCTGTACTGTGCTGTACTGTTCTATGTTTCTATGTTTCTACATTGCTTTCCTTCAGTATGCAGTACCTTCCTTCAATGTGTAGTGCATTCCTTCAGTGTGCTGTGCATTCCTTCAACGTGCACTGCATTCCTTCAGTGCGCAGTGCGTTCCTTCAACGTGCAACTCATTTCTTCAGTGTGCAGTGCATTCCTTAAGTGTGCAGTGAATTTCTTCAGCGTGCAGTTCATTCCTTCAGCCTGCAGTGCATTCTTTCAGAATGCAGTGCATTCCTTCAGCGTGCAGTGCATTTCTTCAGTGTGCAGTGCGTTCCTTTAGACTGCAGCACATTCCATAAGAGCGCAGTGCATTCCTTCAGCCTGCAGTGTTTTCCTTTGGCTTGAAATGCATTACTTCAGCGAGCAGTGCATTCCTTCAGCTTGCAGTGCATTCCTTCATCGTGCAGTGCATTTCTTCAGTGGGCAGTGCATTCCTAAGACTACAGCTCATTCCTTCAGAGCGCAATGCATTCCTTCAGCGTGCAGTGCATTTGTTCAGCGTGCAATGCATTCCTTCAGCCTGCTGCGTATTCCTTCAGCGTGCAGTGCATTCCATAAGTGTGCAGTGCATTCTTTCAGCGTGCAATGCATTACCTCAGCCTGCTGTGCATTCCTCCAGCTTGCAGTGCATTCCTTCAGCATGCAGTGCATTCCTTCAGTGTGCAGTGCATTCCTTCAGCGTGCAGTGCATTCCTTCAACGTGCATTGCTTCAGCGTGCAGTGCATTCCTTCAATGTGCATTCCTAAAGTGTGCAGTGCATTCCTTCAGAGTGCACTGCATTCCTTCAGTGTGCAGTGCATTGCTTCAGCGTGCAGTGCATTCCTTCAATGTGCATTCCTTCAGCATACATTGCATTCCTTCAGCCTGCAGTGCATTCTTTCAGAATGCAGAGCATTTCTTCAGCGTGCAGTGCATTCCTGAGTGTGCAGTGCGTTCCTTTAGCCTGCAGTGCATTCCTTCAGGGCACAGTTCATTCCTTCAGCCTGCAGTGCCTTCCTTCAGTGTTCACTGCATTCCTTTAGTGTACAGTGCATTCCTTCAGCGTGCAGTGCATTCCTTCAGCGTGCAGTGCATTCCTTCAGTGTGCAGTGCATTCCTGTAGCCTGCAGTGCATTTCTTCAGCATGCAGTGCATTCCTTCAGACTGCAGCACATTCCTTCGGAGCGCAGTACATTCCTTCAGCCTGCAGTGTATTCCTTCGGCTTGAAATGCATTACTTCAGCAAGCAGTGCATTCCTTCAGCTTGCTGTGCATTCCTTCAGTATGCAGTGCGTTCCTGCAGCCTGCAGTGAATTCCTTCAGCGTGCAGTGCATTCCTAGAGTGGGCAGTGCATTCCTTCAGACTGCAGCACATTCCTTCAGAGCGCAGTGCATTCCTTCAGCCTGCAGTGTTTTCCTTTGGCTTGAAATGCATTCCTTCAGCGAGCAGTGCATTCCTTCAGCATGCAGTGCATTTCTTCAGTGGGCAGTGCATTCCTAAGACTGCAGCTCATTCCTTCAGAGCGCAATGCATTCCTTTAGCATGCAGTGCATTCATTCAGCGTGCAATGCATTCCTTCAGCCTGCTGTGTATTCCTTCAGCGTGCAGTGCATTCCTTCAGCGTGCAGTGCATTCTTTCAGCGTGCAGTGCATTCTTTCAGCTTGCAGTGCATTCCTTCAGCATGCAGTGCATTCCTTCAGCGTGCAGTGCATTCCTTCAGTGTGCAGTGCATTCCTTCAGCGTGCAGTGCATTCCTTCAATGTACATTGCTTCAGTGTGCAGTGCATTCCTTCAACGTGCATTCCTTCAGTGTGCAGTGAATTCCCTCAGAGTGCACTGCATTCCTCCAGTGTGTAGTGCATTGCTTCAGCGTGCAGTGCATTCTTTCAACGTGCATTCCTTCAGCATACATTGCATTCCTTCAGCCTGCAGTGCATTCTTTCAGAATGTTGTGCATTCCTTAAGCGTGTAGTGCATTCCTTCAGTGTGCAGTGCGTTCCTTTAGCCTGCAGTGCATTCCTAAGTGTGCAGTGCATTCCTTTAGACTGCAGTGCATTCCTTCAGTGTTCAGTGCATTCCTGTAGTCTGCGGTGCATTCGTTCAGCATGCAGTGCATTCCTTCAGACTGCTGCACATTCCTTCAGAGCGCAGTGCATTCCTTCAGCCTGCAGTGTTTTCCTTTGGCTTGAAATGAATTCCTTCAGTGAGCAGTTCATTCCTTCAGCATGCAGTGCATTCCTTCAGCGTGCAGTGCATTTCTTGAGTGGCAGTGCATTCCTAAGACTGCAGCTCATTCCTTCAGAGCGCAATGCATTCCTTCAGCCTGCAGTGCATTCCTTCAGTGTGCACTGCTTTCCTTTAGCCTGCAGTGCATTCCTTCAGTGTTCAGTGCATTCCTTTAGCGTGCAGTGCATTCCTTCAGTGTGCAGTGTATCCCTGTAGCCTGCAGTACATTCCTTCAGCATGCAGTGCGTTCCTTCAGACTGCAGCACATTCCTTCGGAGCGCAGTACATTCCTACAGTGTGCAGTGCATTCCTTCAGTGTGCAGTGCATTCCTTCAGCGTGCAGTGCATTCCTTCAATGTACATTGCTTCAGTGTGCAGTGCATTCCTTCAACGTGCATTCCTTCAGTGTGCAGTGAATTCCCTCAGAGTGCACTGCATTCCTTCAGTGTGTAGTGCATTGCTTCAGCGTGCAGTGCATTCTTTCAACGTGCATTCCTTCAGCATACATTGCATTCTTTCAGAATGTTGTGCATTCCTTCAGCGTGTAGCGCATTCCTTCAGTGTGCAGTGCGTTCCTTTAGACTGCAGTGCATTCCTTCAGTGTTCAGTGCATTCCTGTAGTCTGCAGTGCATTCGTTCAGCCTGCAGTGCATTCCTTCAGACTGCAGCACATTCCTTCAGAGCGCAGTGCATTCCTTCAGCGTGCAGTGCATTTCTTGAGTGGCAGTGCATTCCTAAGACTGCAGCTCATTCCTTCAGAGCGCAATGCATTCCTTCAGCATGCAGTGCATTCGTTCAGCGTGCAATGCATTCCTTCAGCCTGCTGTGTATTCCTTCAGCGTGCAGTGCATTCCTTCAACGTGCAGTGCATTCTTTCAGCGTGCAATGCATTCCTTCAGCCTGCTGTGTATTCCTTCAGCGTGCAGTGCATTCATTCAACGTGCAGTGCATTCTTTCAGCGTGCAAAGCATTCCTTCAGCCGGTTGTGTATTCCTTCAGTGTGCAGTTCATTTCCTTCAGCGTGCAGTGCATTCCTTCAGTGTGCAGTGCATTCCTTCAACGTGCAGTGCATTCCTTCAACGAGCATTGCTTCAGTGTGCAGTGCATTCCTTCAACGTGCATTCCTTCAGCGTCCAGTGCATTCCTTCAGCGTCCATTGCATTCCTTCCACATGCAGTGGATTTTTTCAGCCTGCACTGCATTCCTTCCATGTGCAGTGCATTCCTTCAGCGTTCAGTGCATTCCTTCCATGTGCAGTGCATTCTTTCAGCATGCAGTGCATTCCTTCAGCGTGCAGCGCTTTCCTTCAGCATGCCGTGCATTACATCAGAGTGCAGCACATTCCTTCAGCCTGCAGTGGATTCCTTCAGTCTGCAGTGCGTTCTTTCAGTGTGCAATGCATTCATCCGTGTGCAGTGCATTCCTTCAGAGTGCAGTGCATTCTTTCAGCATGCTGTGCATTCCTTCAGCATACATTCAGGTTCAGTTGGGTCGATTGAGGGGTACAAGGTAGCAAGGAATGATCTAAAAAAAGAGCTTAGGAGAGCTAGGAGGGGGCATGAGAAGTCCTTGGCGGGTCGGATCAAGAAAAACCCCAAGGCCTTTTACTCTTATGTGAGAAATAAAAGAATGACCAGGGTGAGGGTAGGGCCGGTCAAGGACAGTAGTGGGAACTTGTGCATGGAGTCAGAAGAAATAGGAGAGGTGATGAATGAATACTTTTCGTCAGTGTTCACCGAGGAGAGGGGCCATGTTCTTGAGGATGAGAGTGTGATAAAGGTGGATAGGCTGGAGGTGGTAGATGTTCTGAGGGAAGATGTTTTAGCAATTTTGAAGAACCTGAGGGTCGATAAGTCCCCTGGGCCAGATGGGATATATCCTAGGATTCTTTGGGAGGCAAGGGAGGAGATTGCAGAGCCTCTGGCTTTGATCTTTGGGTCCTCACTGTCCACGGGAATGGTGCCAGAGGACTGGAGAGTGGTGAATGTTGTTCCTCTCTTCAAGAAAGGAAATAGGAATGACCCTGGTAATTATAGGCCGGTTAGTCTTACTTCGGTGGTTGGTAAGATAATGGAAAAGGTCCTGAGGGATAGGATTTATGACCATTTGGAAAGGGGCAACTTAATCAGGGATAGTCAACACGGATTCGTGAAGGGTAAGTCTTGCCTAACAAATTTGATTGAATTCTTTGAGGAGGTAACTAAGTGTGTAGATGAAGGTAGAGCAGTTGATGTCGTATACATGGATTTTAGTAAGGCGTTTGATAAGGTTCCCCATGGTCGGCTCATGAAGAAAGTAAGGAGTTGTGGGATAGAGGGAAATTTGGCCGATTGGATAAGTAACTGGCTATCTCATAGAACATGCCTTCAACATGTCATCGATGACGACAAACACCTCGCTAAGGCCATCCCCACGCCTCCACTACTTGCCTTCAAACAGCCGCCTAACCTCAGAAGTACCATCGTTCGCAGCAAATTACCCAGCTTTCAGGATAACAGCGACCACGACACCACACAACCCTGCCATGGCAAACTCTGCAAGACATGCCAGATCATCAACACAGATACCACCATCACACGTGAGGACACTACCCACCAGGTACATGGTACATACTCATGTGACTCGGCCAACGTTGTCTACCTCATACGTTGCAGGAAAGAATGCACCGCGGCATGGTACATCGGCGAGACCATGCAGACACTGAGACAACGTATGAACGAGCACCGCGCAACAATCGCCAGGCAGGATTGTTACCTCCCAGTCGGGGAACACTTCAGCAGTCAAGGACATTCAGCCTCGGATCTGCGGGTAAGCGTTCTCCAAGGCAACCTTAGAAACACACGACAACGCAAAATCATCGAGCAGAAACTGATAGCCAAGTTCTGCACTCATGAAGACGGTCTCAGTCGAGATCTTGGGTTTATGTCACGATACATGACGTGATCCGGACTCGAGTCGTCGTTAGCTTGTTCACAGATGTGATTCCCAGTAAAAAAGTAAAAATTTTCCCAGTAAAAAAGTAAAGTTTTTTTTTAAAGCTTTTCGTTTTACATACAGACAGCAGCTTTTGACACGTTAGAACCCCTGCGACTTCACCTCATTGTCTCAGTTGTATCTTGCTATGTCTTTTGATGTGGTACCTTCCTGGCTGACTTAATTAACTTTATCACACCTCGGCAGATAGTCAGGATGATTTAATTTATTGGTCTGCAATTGTAAAGTACACATGCTTTTTTTTTCCATCTATATATGCTCTGACGATTCTGTATCCAATTTACTTCACCTGAGGAAGGAGCGATAGTTCCGAAAGCTTGTGATTTCAAATAAAACTGTTGGACTATAACCTGGTGTTGTGCGACCTCTCAATTTTGTCCACCCCAGTCCAACACCGGCATCTCCGCATCATGACCACTATCGACACCACAAACTGCCGGCTCAAAGTGGAGAGAATCGCCAAGAAGATCGCGCATATCGACACCGACATCAAGTATCTACAGAGATGCAAGAAAGCAGACAAGATCCCGAAAGGACTACAGATCACGAACCCACTCAAGTCGACATACAACACAGACTACGCTGAGAGACTCTGCCGTCGTACCTCTCGCACACTCCTCAACCATCTCGTACACCAGCTCTACAGCAAACGCCACAACCTCGAAACCAAGATAGAGTCCATGCTCTCAGCCTGTGCTCAGGACACAGCAGACCAGTTACGAGACACCACCAAACAGACGAGGCAGCGGAACTACGCTGCCTACATGCGCATCAAGAACAGGAAGCTTGAGAAACTCGGCATCACCACCAGCAGCAACCAAGCCTCCCCCGGTACCACGGCTGCAACCACAGGGAAGTCCATCGTCAACTTGTCCGACCATACCCTTCAACCAGACGAAATCGAAGTTCTCGCCCTAGGGCTCAAGTTCTGCCCAACCACCAAAATGGACCCCATCGGTCTCGCGGCAGACACGGAGGAATTCATCAGGAGAATGAGGCTCCGGGAATACTTCCACAAATCCCAAGATGTCAGCAACAAACCCAATGAGACAATCAATGATCCAGAACAGCAGACAGAGGGACTCGCAGTGCAGCAACCGAAGAAAAAAGAGTCAAACTGGACCCCTCCGGAGGGTCGCTGCCCCAAGCTTGACATGTATGCTCAAGCTGTCAGGAAATGCATCAACGCCAGATTCATCAGCCGCACTCACAAGACAGTCCAGAATGTCACCCGAGCACAACGCAACGCCATCCACGCTCTCAAGACCAACCGCAACATTGTCATCAAACCAGCGGACAAAGGAGGAGCCATCGTCATACAGAACAGAACGGACTATTGTAAAGAAGCATACCGACAACTGGACAACCAGGAACACTACAGACAGCTACCCGCAGATCCGACCAAAGAACACACCCGCCAACTCAATAGACTGATCAAGACCTTCGATCCAGACCTTCAAAACATCCTACGCGCTCTCATCCCACGTACTCCCCGCGTGGGAGACTTCTACTGCCTCCCAAAGATACACAAAGCCAACACACCCGGACGTCCTATCGTATCAGGCAATGGAACCCTGTGTGAGAACCTCTCTGGATACGTCGAGGGCATTCTGAAACCCATCGTACAGGGAACCCCCAGCTTCTGTCGCGACACTACAGACTTCTTACAGAAACTCAGCACCCACGGACCAGTTGAACCAGGAACACTCCTTGCCACGATGGACGTATCGGCACTCTACACCAGTATCCCCCACGATGACGGCATCGCTGCAACAGCCTCAGTACTCAACATCAACAACAGCCAATCTCCAGACGCCATCCTACAACTCATCCGCTTCATCCTTGACCACAATGTCTTCACCTTCGACAACCATTTTTTTACCCAAACACACGGAACAGCCATGGGGACCAAATTCGCACCCCAATACGCCAACATCTTCATGCACAAGTTCGAGCAAGACTTCTTCGCTGCACAGGACCTCCAGCCAACGCTGTACACCAGATACATCGACGACATTTTCTTCCTTTGGACCCATGGCGAAGGATCACTGAAAAGACTACACGATAACATAAACAAGTTCCATCCCACCATCAAACTCACCATGGACTACTCCTCAGAATCGGTCTCATTCCTGGACACACGAATCTCCATCAAAGACGGACACCTCAGCACTTCACTCTACCGCAAGCCCACGGACAACCTCACGATGCTCCACTTCTCCAGCTTCCACCCTAACCATGTTAAAGAAGCCATCCCCTATGGACAAGCCCTGCGAATACACAGGATCTGCTCAGACGAGGAGGAACGCGATGGACACCTACGGACGCTGAAAAACGCCCTCGTAAGAACGGGATATGACGCTCGACTCATCGATCGACAGTTCCGACGGGCCACAGCGAAAAATCGCATAGACCTCCTCAGAAGGCAAACACGGGACACAACCAACAGGGTACCCTACGTCGTCCAGTACTTCCCCGGAGCGGAGAAACTACGACATGTTCTTCGCAGCCTTCAACATGTCATCGATGACGACAAACACCTCGCTAAGGCCATCCCCACGCCTCCACTACTTGCCTTCAAACAGCCGCCTAACCTCAGAAGTACCATCGTTCGCAGCAAATTACCCAGCTTTCAGGATAACAGCGACCACGACACCACACAACCCTGCCATGGCAAACTCTGCAAGACATGCCAGATCATCAACACAGATACCACCATCACACGTGAGGACACTACCCACCAGGTACATGGTACATACTCATGTGACTCGGCCAACGTTGTCTACCTCATACGTTGCAGGAAAGAATGCACCGCGGCATGGTACATCGGCGAGACCATGCAGACACTGAGACAACGTATGAACGAGCACCGCGCAACAATCGCCAGGCAGGATTGTTACCTCCCAGTCGGGGAACACTTCAGCAGTCAAGGACATTCAGCCTCGGATCTGCGGGTAAGCGTTCTCCAAGGCAACCTTAGAAACACACGACAACGCAAAATCATCGAGCAGAAACTGATAGCCAAGTTCTGCACTCATGAAGACGGTCTCAATCGAGATCTTGGGTTTATGTCACGATACATGACGTGATCCGGACTCGAGTCGTCGTTAGCTTGTTCACAGATGTGATTCCCAGTAAAAAAGTAAAAATTTTCCCAGTAAAAAAGTAAAGTTTTTTTTTAAAGCTTTTCGTTTTACATACAGACGGCAGCTTTTGACACGTTAGAACCCCTGCGACTTCACCTCATTGTCTCAGTTGTATCTTGCTATGTCTTTTGATGTGGTACCTTCCTGGCTGACTTAATTAACTTTATCACACCTCGGCAGATAGTCAGGATGATTTAATTTATTGGTCTGCAATTGTAAAGTACACATGCTTTTTTTTCCATCTATATATGCTCTGACGATTCTGTATCCAATTTACTTCACCTGAGGAAGGAGCGATAGTTCCGAAAGCTTGTGATTTCAAATAAAACTGTTGGACTATAACCTGGTGTTGTGCGACCTCTCAATTTTATCTCATAGAAGGCAGAGGGTGGTGGTGGATGGAACATTTTCGGACTGGAGGCCAGTTACCAGCAGTGTGCCACAGGGGTCGGTGCTGGGTCCTCTGCTGTTTGTGATTTTTATCAATGACTTGGAGGAGAGGACTGAAGGGTGGATCAGTAAATTTGCTGATGACACCAAGATTGGTGGAGCAGTGGATGAGGTGGAGGGCTGTTGTTGGCTGCAAAGAGACATTGATAGGATGCAGAGCTGGGCCGAAAAATGGCAGATGGAATTTAACCCTGATAAGTGCGAGGTGATTCATTTTGGTAGGGCAAATTTGAATAAGGATTACAGGGTCAACGGCAGGGTTCTGAGGAACGTGGAGGAGCAGAGGGATCTGGGGGTTCATATCCACAGATCTCTGAAGGTTGCCACTCAAGTGGATAGAGCAGTAAAGAAGGCCTATGGTGTGTTGGCGTTTATTAACAGAGGGTTTGAGTTTAAGAACCGTGAGGTTATGCTGCAACTGTACAGGACCTTGGTGAGACCACATTTGGAATATTGTGTGCAGTTCTGGACACCTCACTATAGGAAGGACGTGGAAGCATTGGAAAGAGTGCAAAGGAGATTTACCAGGATGCTGCCTGGTTTGGGGGGGAGGTCTTATGAGGAAAGATTGAGGGAGTTGGGGCTTTTCTCTTTAGAGCGGAGGAGGATGAGAGGCGACTTAATAGAGGTTTATAAGATGATGAGGGGGATAGATAGAGTGGATGTTCAGAGACTATTTCCTCGGGTAGAGGCAGCTGTTACAAGGGGGCATAACTATAAGGTGCATGGGGGGAGATATAGAAGGGATGTCCGAGGTAGATTCTTTACTCAGAGAGTGGTTGGGGTGTGGAATGGACTGCCTGCTGTGATAGTGGAGTCGGACACTTTAGGAACTTTCAAGCGGTTATTGGATAAGCACATGGAGCACACCAGAGTGATAGGGAGTGTGATAGCTTGATCTTGATCTCGGACAATGCTCGGCACAACATCGAGGGCCGAAGGGCCTGTACTGTGCTGTACTGTTCTATGTTTCTATGTTTCTACATTGCTTTCCTTCAGTATGCAGTACCTTCCTTCAATGTGAAGTGCATTCCTTCAGTGTGCTGTGCATTCCTTCAACGTGCACTGCATTCCTTCAGTGCGCAGTGCGTTCCTTCAACGTGCAACTCATTTCTTCAGTGTGCAGTGCATTCCTTAAGTGTGCAGTGAATTCCTTCAGCGTGCAGTTCATTCCTTCAGCCTGCAGTGCATTCTTTCAGAATGCAGTGCATTCCTTCAGCGTGCAGTGCATTTCTTCAGTGTGCAGTGCGTTCCTTTAGACTGCAGTGCATTCCTTCAGCATGCAGTGCATTCCTTCAGACTGCAGCACATTCCATAAGAGCGCAGTGCATTCCTTCAGCCTGCAGTGTTTTCCTTTGGCTTGAAATGCATTACTTCAGCGAGCAGTGCATTCCTTCAGCTTGCAGTGCATTCCTTCATCGTGCAGTGCATTTCTTCAGTGGGCAGTGCATTCCTAAGACTACAGCTCATTCCTTCAGAGCGCAATGCATTCCTTCAGCGTGCAGTGCATTTGTTCAGCGTGCAATGCATTCCTTCAGCCTGCTGCGTATTCCTTCAGCGTGCAGTGCATTCCATAAGTGTGCAGTGCATTGTTTCAGCGTGCAATGCATTACCTCAGCCTGCTGTGCATTCCTCCAGCTTGCAGTGCATTCCTTCAGCATGCAGTGCATTCCTTCAGTGTGCAGTGCATTCCTTCAGCGTGCAGTGCATTCCTTCAACATGCATTGCTTCAGCGTGCAGTGCATTCCTTCAATGTGCATTCCTAAAGTGTGCAGTGCATTCCTTCAGAGTGCACTGCATTCCTTCAGTGTGCAGTGCAATGATTCAGCGTGCAGTGCATTCCTTCAATGTGCATTCCTTCAGCATACATTGCATTCCTTCAGCCTGCAGTGCATTCTTTCAGAATGCAGAGCATTTCTTCAGTGTGCAGTGCATTCCTGAGTGTGCAGTGCGTTCCTTTAGCCTGCAGTGCATTCCTTCAGGGCACAGTTCATTCCTTCAGCCTGCAGTGCCTTCCTTCAGTGTTCACTGCATTCCTTTAGTGTGCAGTGCATTCCTTCAGCGTGCAGTGCATTCCTTCAGCGTGCAGTGCATTCCTTCAGTGTGCAGTGCATTCCTGCAGCCTGCAGTGCATTTCTTCAGCATGCAGTGCATTCCTTCAGACTGCAGCACATTCCTTCGGAGCGCAGTACATTCCTTCAGCCTGCAGTGTATTCCTTCGGCTTGAAATGCATTACTTCAGCAAGCAGTGCATTCCTTCAGCTTGCTGTGCATTCCTTCAGTATGCAGTGCGTTCCTGCAGCCTGCAGTGAATTCCTTCAGCGTGCAGTGCATTCCTAGAGTGGGCAGTGCATTCCTAAGCCTGCAGCACATTCCTTCAGAGCGCAATGCATTCCTTCAGCGTGCAGTGCATTCTTTCAGCGTGCAATGCATTCCTTCATTGTGCAGTGCATTCCTTCAGCGTGCAGTGCATTCCTTCAGTGTGCAGTGCATTCCTTCAGCGTGCAGTGCATTCCTTCAACGTGCATTGCTTCAGTGTGCAGTGCATTCCTTCAAAGTGAATTCCTTCAGCGTCCAGTGCATTCCTTCAGCGTCCATTGCATTCCTTCCACGTACAGTGGATTCCTACAACATGCACTGCATTCCTTCCATGTGCAGTGCATTACTTCAGTGTTCAGTGCATTCCTTCCATGTGCAGTGCATTCCTTCAGCATGCAGTGCATTCCTTCAGCGTGCAGCGCATTCCTTCAGTCTGCAGTGCGTTCTTTCAGTGTGCAATGCATTCATCCGTGTGCAGTGCATTCCTTCAGAGTGCAGTGCATTCTTTCAGCGGGCAGTGCATTCCTTCAGCATACATTGTTTTCCTACAGTATGCAGTACCTTCCTTTAATGTGCAGTGCATTCCTTCAGTGTGCTGTACATTCCTTCAGCGTGCAGTGCATTCCTTCAGTGTGCACTGCATTCCTGCAGTGTGTAGCGAATTCCTTCAGCGTGCAGTTCATTCCTTCAGCCTGCAGTGCATTCCTTCAGTGTGCACTGCATTCCTTCAGTGTGTAGCAAATTCCTTCAGCGTGCAGTTCATTCCTTCAGCCTGCAGTGCATTCGTTCAGTGTGCACTGCGTTCCTTTAGCCTGCAGTGCATTCCTTCAGTGTTCAGTGCATTCCTTTAGCGTGCAGTACATTCCTTCAGTGTGCAGTGCATCCCTGTAGCCTGCAGTGCATTCCTTCAGCATGCAGTGCGTTCCTTCAGACTGCAGCACATTTCGTCAGAGCGCAGTGCATTCCTTCAGCCTGCAGTGTATTCCTTCAGCCTGCAGTGTATTCCTTTGGCTTGAAATGCATTACTTCAGCGAGCAGTGCATTCCTTCAGCGAGCAGTTTATTCCTTCAGCATGCAGTGCGTTCCTGCAGCCTGCAGTGCATTCCTTCAGCGTGCAGTGCATTTCTTCAGTGGGCAGTGCATTCCTTCAGTGTGCAGTGCGTTCCTTTAGACTGCAGAGTATTCCTCCAGTGTTCAGTGCATTCCTTCAGCATGCAGTGTTTTCCTTTGGCTTGAAATGCATTCCTTCAGCGTGCAGTGCATTTCTTCAGTGGGCAGTGCATTCCTAAGACTGCAGCTCATTCCTTCAGAGTGCAATGCATTCCTTCAGGATGCAGTGCATTCGTTCAGCGTGCAATGCATTCCTTTAGCCTGTTGTGTATTCCTTCAGCGTGTAGTGCATTCCTTCAGCGTGCAGTGCATTCTTTCAGCGTGCAATGCATTCCTTCAGCCTGCTCTGCATTCTTTCAGCTTGCAGTGCATTCCTTCAGCATGCAGTGCATTCCTTCAGCGTGCAGTGCATTCCTTCAATGTACATTGCTTCAGTGTGCAGTGCATTCCTTCAACGTGCATTGCTTCAGTGTGCAGTGAATTCCCTCAGAGTGCACTGCATTCCTTCAGCGTGGAGTGCATTCCTTCAACGTGCATTCCTTCAGCATACATTGCATTCCTTCAGCCTGCAGTGCATTCGTTCAGAATGCTGTGCATTCCTTCAGCGTGCAGTGCATTCCTTCTGTATGCAGGGCATTCCTTCAGCTTGCACTGCATTCCTAAGTGCGCAGTGCATTCCTTCAGTGTGCAGTGCATTCGTTCAGCGTGCAATGCATTCCTTCAGCCTGCTGTGTATTCCTTCAGCGTGCAGTGCATTCCTTCAGCGTGCAGTGCATTCTTTCAGCGTGCAAAGCATTCCTTCAGCCAGTTGTGTATTCCTTCAGTGTGCAGTGCATTTCCTTCAGCGTGCAGTGCATTCCTTCAGCGTGCAGTGCATTCCTTCAGCGTGCAGTGCATTCCTTCAACGTGCATTGCTTCAGTCTGCAGTGCATTCCTTCAACATGCATTCCTTCAGCGTCCAGTGCATTCCTTCAGCGTCCATTGCATTCCTTCCACATGCAGTGGATTTTTTCAGCCTGCACTGCATTCCTTCCATGTGCAGTGCATTCCTTCAGCGTTCAGTGCATTCCTTCCATGTGCAGTGCATTCCTTCAGCATGCAGTGCATTCCTTCAGCGTGCAGCGCATTCCTTCAGCGTGCAGTGCATTCCATCAGAGTGCAGCGCATTCCTTCAGTGTGCAGTGCATTCCATCAGCTTGCAGTGCATTCCTTCAACGTGCATTGCTTCAGTGTGCAGTGCATTCCTTCAACGTGCATTCCTTCAGCGTCCAGTGCATTCCTTCAGCGTCCATTGCATTCCTTCCACGTGCAGTGGATTCCTACAACATGCACTGCATTCCTTCCATGTGCAGTGCATTACTTCAGCGTTCAGTGCATTCCTTCCATGTGCAGTGCATTCCTTCAGCATGCAGTGCATTCCTTCAGCGTGCAGCGCATTCCTTCAGCGTGCAGTGCATTCCAAAAGAGTGCAGCGCATTCCTTCAGCCTGCAGTGGATTCCTTCAGTCTGCAGTGCGTTCTTTCAGTGTGCAATGCATTCATCCGTGTGCAGTGCATTCCTTCAGAGTGCAGTGCATTCTTTCAGCGGGCAGTGCATTCCTTCAGCATACATTGTTTTCCTTCAGTATGCAGTACCTTCCTTTAATGTGCAGTGCATTCCTTCAGTGTGCTGTACATTCCTTCAGCGTGCAGTGCATTCCTTCAGTGTGCACTGCATTCCTGCAGTGTGTAGCGAATTCCTTCAGCGTGCAGTTCATTCCTTCAGCCTGCAGTGCATTCCTTCAGTGTGCACTGCATTCCTTCAGTGTGTAGCAAATTCCTTCAGCGTGCAGTTCATTCCTTCAGCCTGCAGTGCATTTGTTCAGTGTGCAGTGCGTTCCTTTAGCCTGCAGTGCATTCCTTCAGTGTTCAGTGCATTCCTTTAGCGTGCAGTACATTCCTTCAGTGTGCAGTGCATCCCTGTAGCCTGCAGTGCATTCCTTCAGCATGCAGTGCGTTCCTTCAGACTGCAGCACATTCCTTCAGCCTGCAGTGTATTCCTTTGGCTTGAAATGCATTACTTCAGCGAGCATTGCATTCCTTCAGCGAGCAGTTTATTCCTTCAGCATGCAGTGCGTTCCTGCAGCCTGCAGTGCATTCCTTCAGCGTGCAGTGCATTTCTTCAGTGGGCAGTGCATTCCTTCAGTGTGCAGTGCGTTCCTTTAGACTGCAGAGTATTCCTTCAGTGTTCAGTGCATTCCTTCAGCATGCAGCGCATTCCTTCAGACTGCAGCACATTCCTTCAGAGCGCAGTGCATTCCTTCAGCCTGCAGTGTTTTCCTTTGGCTTGAAATGCATTCCTTCAGCGAGCAGTGCATTCCTTCAGCGTGCAGTGCATTTCTTCAGTGGGCAGTGCATTCCTAAGACTGCAGCTCATTCCTTCAGAGTGCAGTGCATTCTTTCAGCGGGCAGTGCATTCCTTCAGCATACATTGTTTTCCTACAGTATGCAGTACCTTCCTTTAATGTGCAGTGCATTCCTTCAGTGTGCTGTACATTCCTTCAGCGTGCAGTGCATTCCTTCAGTGTGCACTGCATTCCTTCAGTGTGCACTGCATTCCTGCAGTGTGTAGCGAATTCCTTCAGCGTGCAGTTCATTCCTTCAGCCTGCAGTGCATTCCTTCAGTGTGCACTGCATTCCTTCAGTGTGTAGCAAATTCCTTCAGCGTGCAGTTCATTCCTTCAGCCTGCAGTGCATTCGTTCAGTGTGCACTGCGTTCCTTTAGCCTGCAGTGCATTCCTTCAGTGTTCAGTGCATTCCTTTAGCGTGCAGTACATTCCTTCAGTGTGCAGTGTATCCCTGTAGCCTGCAGTGCATTCCTTCAGCATGCAGTGCGTTCCTTCAGACTGCAGCACATTTCTTCAGAGCGCAGTGCATTCCTTCAGCCTGCAGTGTATTCCTTCAGCCTGCAGTGTATTCCTTTGGCTTGAAATGCATTACTTCAGCGAGCAGTGCATTCCTTCAGCGAGCAGTTTGTTCCTTCAGCATGCAGTGCGTTCCTGCAGCCTGCAGTGCATTCCTTCAGCGTGCAGTGCATTTCTTCAGTGGGCAGTGCATTCCTTCAGTGTGCAGTGCGTTCCTTTAGACTGCAGAGTATTCCTTCAGTGTTCAGTGCATTCCTTCAGCATGCAGTGTTTTCCTTTGGCTTGAAATGCATTCCTTCAGCGTGCAGTGCATTTCTTCAGTGGGCAGTGCATTCCTAAGACTGCAGCTCATTCCTTCAGAGTGCAATGCATTCCTTCAGGATGCAGTGCATTCGTTCAGCGTGCAATGCATTCCTTTAGCCTGTTGTGTATTCCTTCAGCGTGCAGTGCATTCCTTCAGCGTGCAGTGCATTCTTTCAGCGTGCAATGCATTCCTTCAGCCTGCTCTGCATTCTTTCAGCTTGCAGTGCATTCCTTCAGCATGCAGTGCATTCCTTCAGCGTGCAGTGCATTCCTTCAATGTACATTGCTTCAGTGTGCAGTGCATTCCTTCAACGTGCATTGCTTCAGTGTGCAGTGAATTCCCTCAGAGTGCACTGCATTCCTTCAGCGTGGAGTGCATTCCTTCAACGTGCATTCCTTCAGCATACATTGCATTCCTTCAGCCTGCAGTGCATTCGTTCAGAATGCTGTGCATTCCTTCAGCGTGCAGTGCATTCCTTCTGTATGCAGGGCATTCCTTCAGCTTGCACTGCATTCCTAAGTGCGCAGTGCATTCCTTCAGTGTGCAGTGCATTCCTTCAGTGTTCAGTGCATTCGTTCAGCGTGCAATGCATTCCTTCAGCCTGCTGTGTATTCCTTCAGCGTGCAGTGCATTCCTTCAGCGTGCAGTGCATTCTTTCAGCGTGCAAAGCATTCCTTCAGCCAGTTGTGTATTCCTTCAGTGTGCAGTGCATTTCCTTCAGCGTGCAGTGCATTCCTTCAGCGTGCAGTGCATTCCTTCAGCGTGCAGTGCATTCCTTCAACGTGCATTGCTTCAGTCTGCAGTGCATTCCTTCAACATGCATTCCTTCAGCGTCCAGTGCATTCCTTCAGCGTCCATTGCATTCCTTCCACATGCAGTGGATTTTTTCAGCCTGCACTGCATTCCTTCCATGTGCAGTGCATTCCTTCAGCGTTCAGTGCATTCCTTCCATGTGCAGTGCATTCCTTCAGCATGCAGTGCATTCCTTCAGCGTGCAGCGCATTCCTTCAGCGTGCAGTGCATTCCATCAGAGTGCAGCGCATTCCTTCAGTGTGCAGTGCATTCCATCAGCTTGCAGTGCATTCCTTCAACGTGCATTGCTTCAGTGTGCAGTGCATTCCTTCAACGTGCATTCCTTCAGCGTCCAGTGCATTCCTTCAGCGTCCATTGCATTCCTTCCACGTGCAGTGGATTCCTACAACATGCACTGCATTCCTTCCATGTGCAGTGCATTACTTCAGCGTTCAGTGCATTCCTTCCATGTGCAGTGCATTCCTTCAGCATGCAGTGCATTCCTTCAGCGTGCAGCGCATTCCTTCAGCGTGCAGTGCATTCCAAAAGAGTGCAGCGCATTCCTTCAGCCTGCAGTGGATTCCTTCAGTCTGCAGTGCGTTCTTTCAGTGTGCAATGCATTCATCCGTGTGCAGTGCATTCCTTCAGAGTGCAGTGCATTCTTTCAGCGGGCAGTGCATTCCTTCAGCATACATTGTTTTCCTTCAGTATGCAGTACCTTCCTTTAATGTGCAGTGCATTCCTTCAGTGTGCTGTACATTCCTTCAGCGTGCAGTGCATTCCTTCAGTGTGCACTGCATTCCTGCAGTGTGTAGCGAATTCCTTCAGCGTGCAGTTCATTCCTTCAGCCTGCAGTGCATTCCTTCAGTGTGCACTGCATTCCTTCAGTGTGTAGCAAATTCCTTCAGCGTGCAGTTCATTCCTTCAGCCTGCAGTGCATTTGTTCAGTGTGCAGTGCGTTCCTTTAGCCTGCAGTGCATTCCTTCAGTGTTCAGTGCATTCCTTTAGCGTGCAGTACATTCCTTCAGTGTGCAGTGCATCCCTGTAGCCTGCAGTGCATTCCTTCAGCATGCAGTGCGTTCCTTCAGACTGCAGCACATTCCTTCAGCCTGCAGTGTATTCCTTTGGCTTGAAATGCATTACTTCAGCGAGCATTGCATTCCTTCAGCGAGCAGTTTATTCCTTCAGCATGCAGTGCGTTCCTGCAGCCTGCAGTGCATTCCTTCAGCGTGCAGTGCATTTCTTCAGTGGGCAGTGCATTCCTTCAGTGTGCAGTGCGTTCCTTTAGACTGCAGAGTATTCCTTCAGTGTTCAGTGCATTCCTTCAGCATGCAGCGCATTCCTTCAGACTGCAGCACATTCCTTCAGAGCGCAGTGCATTCCTTCAGCCTGCAGTGTTTTCCTTTGGCTTGAAATGCATTCCTTCAGCGAGCAGTGCATTCCTTCAGCGTGCAGTGCATTTCTTCAGTGGGCAGTGCATTCCTAAGACTGCAGCTCATTCCTTCAGAGTGCAGTGCATTCTTTCAGCGGGCAGTGCATTCCTTCAGCATACATTGTTTTCCTACAGTATGCAGTACCTTCCTTTAATGTGCAGTGCATTCCTTCAGTGTGCTGTACATTCCTTCAGCGTGCAGTGCATTCCTTCAGTGTGCACTGCATTCCTGCAGTGTGTAGCGAATTCCTTCAGCGTGCAGTTCATTCCTTCAGCCTGCAGTGCATTCCTTCAGTGTGCACTGCATTCCTTCAGTGTGTAGCAAATTCCTTCAGCGTGCAGTTCATTCCTTCAGCCTGCAGTGCATTCGTTCAGTGTGCACTGCGTTCCTTTAGCCTGCAGTGCATTCCTTCAGTGTTCAGTGCATTCCTTTAGCGTGCAGTACATTCCTTCAGTGTGCAGTGTATCCCTGTAGCCTGCAGTGCATTCCTTCAGCATGCAGTGCGTTCCTTCAGACTGCAGCACATTTCTTCAGAGCGCAGTGCATTCCTTCAGCCTGCAGTGTATTCCTTCAGCCTGCAGTGTATTCCTTTGGCTTGAAATGCATTACTTCAGCGAGCAGTGCATTCCTTCAGCGAGCAGTTTATTCCTTCAGCATGCAGTGCGTTCCTGCAGCCTGCAGTGCATTCCTTCAGCGTGCAGTGCATTTCTTCAGTGGGCAGTGCATTCCTTCAGTGTGCAGTGCGTTCCTTTAGACTGCAGAGTATTCCTTCAGTGTTCAGTGCATTCCTTCAGCATGCAGTGTTTTCCTTTGGCTTGAAATGCATTCCTTCAGCGTGCAGTGCATTTCTTCAGTGGGCAGTGCATTCCTAAGACTGCAGCTCATTCCTTCAGAGTGCAATGCATTCCTTCAGGATGCAGTGCATTCGTTCAGCGTGCAATGCATTCCTTTAGCCTGTTGTGTATTCCTTCAGCGTGCAGTGCATTCCTTCAGCGTGCAGTGCATTCTTTCAGCGTGCAATGCAGTCCTTCAGCCTGCTCTGCATTCTTTCAGCTTGCAGTGCATTCCTTCAGCATGCAGTGCATTCCTTCAGCGTGCAGTGCATTCCTTCAATGTACATTGCTTCAGTGTGCAGTGCATTCCTTCAACGTGCATTGCTTCAGTGTGCAGTGAATTCCCTCAGAGTGCACTGCATTCCTTCAGCGTGGAGTGCATTCCTTCAACGTGCATTCCTTCAGCATACATTGCATTCCTTCAGCCTGCAGTGCATTCGTTCAGAATGCTGTGCATTCCTTCAGCGTGCAGTGCATTCCTTCTGTATGCAGGGCATTCCTTCAGCTTGCACTGCATTCCTAAGTGCGCAGTGCATTCCTTCAGTGTGCAGTGCATTCCTTCAGTGTTCAGTGCATTCGTTCAGCGTGCAATGCATTCCTTCAGCCTGCTGTGTATTCCTTCAGCGTGCAGTGCATTCCTTCAGCGTGCAGTGCATTCTTTCAGCGTGCAAAGCATTCCTTCAGCCAGTTGTGTATTCCTTCAGTGTGCAGTGCATTTCCTTCAGCGTGCAGTGCATTCCTTCAGCGTGCAGTGCATTCCTTCAGCGTGCAGTGCATTCCTTCAACGTGCATTGCTTCAGTCTGCAGTGCATTCCTTCAACATGCATTCCTTCAGCGTCCAGTGCATTCCTTCAGCGTCCATTGCATTCCTTCCACATGCAGTGGATTTTTTCAGCCTGCACTGCATTCCTTCCATGTGCAGTGCATTCCTTCAGCGTTCAGTGCATTCCTTCCATGTGCAGTGCATTCCTTCAGCATGCAGTGCATTCCTTCAGCGTGCAGCGCATTCCTTCAGCGTGCAGTGCATTCCATCAGAGTGCAGCGCATTCCTTCAGTGTGCAGTGCATTCCATCAGCTTGCAGTGCATTCCTTCAACGTGCATTGCTTCAGTGTGCAGTGCATTCCTTCAACGTGCATTCCTTCAGCGTCCAGTGCATTCCTTCAGCGTCCATTGCATTCCTTCCACGTGCAGTGGATTCCTACAACATGCACTGCATTCCTTCCATGTGCAGTGCATTACTTCAGCGTTCAGTGCATTCCTTCCATGTGCAGTGCATTCCTTCAGCATGCAGTGCATTCCTTCAGCGTGCAGCGCATTCCTTCAGCGTGCAGTGCATTCCAAAAGAGTGCAGCGCATTCCTTCAGCCTGCAGTGGATTCCTTCAGTCTGCAGTGCGTTCTTTCAGTGTGCAATGCATTCATCCGTGTGCAGTGCATTCCTTCAGAGTGCAGTGCATTCTTTCAGCGGGCAGTGCATTCCTTCAGCATACATTGTTTTCCTTCAGTATGCAGTACCTTCCTTTAATGTGCAGTGCATTCCTTCAGTGTGCTGTACATTCCTTCAGCGTGCAGTGCATTCCTTAATGTGCACTGCATTCCTGCAGTGTGTAGCGAATTCCTTCAGCGTGCAGTTCATTCCTTCAGCCTGCAGTGCATTCCTTCAGTGTGCACTGCATTCCTTCAGTGTGTAGCAAATTCCTTCAGCGTGCAGTTCATTCCTTCAGCCTGCAGTGCATTTGTTCAGTGTGCAGTGCGTTCCTTTAGCCTGCAGTGCATTCCTTCAGTGTTCAGTGCATTCCTTTAGCGTGCAGTACATTCCTTCAGTGTGCAGTGCATCCCTGTAGCCTGCAGTGCATTCCTTCAGCATGCAGTGCGTTCCTTCAGACTGCAGCACATTCCTTCAGCCTGCAGTGTATTCCTTTGGCTTGAAATGCATTACTTCAGCGAGCAGTGCATTCCTTCAGCGAGCAGTTTATTCCTTCAGCATGCAGTGCGTTCCTGCAGCCTGCAGTGCATTCCTTCAGCGTGCAGTGCATTTCTTCAGTGGGCAGTGCATTCCTTCAGTGTGCAGTGCGTTCCTTTAGACTGCAGAGTATTCCTTCAGTGTTCAGTGCATTCCTTCAGCATGCAGCACATTCCTTCAGACTGCAGCACATTCGTTCAGAGCGCAGTGCATTCCTTCAGCCTGCAGTGTTTTCCTTTGGCTTGAAATGCATTCCTTCAGCGAGCAGTGCATTCCTTCAGCGTGCAGTGCATTTCTTCAGTGGGCAGTGCATTCCTAAGACTGCAGCTCATTCCTTCAGAGCGCAATGCATTCCTTCAGGATGCAGTGCATTCGTTCAGCGTGCAATGCATTCCTTTAGCCTGTTGTGTATTCCTTCAGCGTGCAGTGCATTCCTTCAGCGTGCAGTGCATTCTTTCAGCGTGCAATGCATTCCTTCAGCCTGCTCTGCATTATTTCAGCTTGCAGTGCATTCCTTCAGCATGCAGTGCATTCCTTCAGCGTGCAGTGCATTCCTTCAATGTACATTGCTTCAGTGTGCAGTGAATTCCCTCAGAGTGCACTGCATTCTTTCAGCGTGGAGTGCATTCCTTCAACGTGCATTCCTTCAGCATACATTGCATTCCTTCAGCCTGCAGTGCATTCGTTCAGAATGCTGTGCATTCCTTCAGCGTGCAGTGCATTCCTTCTGTATGCAGGGCATTCCTTCAGCTTGCACTGCATTCCTAAGTGCGCAGTGCATTCCTTCAGTGTGCAGTGCATTCCTTCAGTGTTCAGTGCATTCGTTCAGCGTGCAATGCATTCCTTCAGCCTGCTGTGTATTCCTTCAGCGTGCAGTGCATTCCTTCAGCGTGCAGTGCATTCTTTCAGCGTGCAAAGCATTCCTTCAGCCAGTTGTGTATTCCTTCAGTGTGCAGTGCATTTCCTTCAGCATGCAGTGCATTCCTTCAGCGTGCAGTGCATTCCTTCAGCGTGCAGTGCATTCCTTCAACGTGCATTGCTTCAGTCTGCAGTGCATTCCTTCAACATGCATTCCTTCAGCGTCCAGTGCATTCCTTCAGCGTCCATTGCATTCCTTCCACATGCAGTGGATTTTTTCAGCCTGCACTGCATTCCTTCCATGTGCAGTGCATTCCTTCAGCGTTCAGTGCATTCCTTCCATGTGCAGTGCATTCCTTCAGCATGCAGTGCATTCCTTCAGCGTGCAGCGCATTCCTTCAGCGTGCAGTGCATTCCATCAGAGTGCAGCGCATTCCTTCAGCGTGCAGTGCATTCCATCAGAGTGCAGTGCATTCTTTCAGCGTGCTGTGCATTCCTTCAGCATACATTGCTTTCCTTCAGTATGCAGTACCTCCCTTCAATGTGTAGTGCATTCCTTCAGCGTGCAGTGCATTCCTTCAGTGTGCACTGCATTCCTGCAGTGTGTAGCGAATTCCTTCAGCGTGCAGTTCATTCCTTCAGCCTGCAGTGCATTCCTTCAGTGTGCACTGCATTCCTTCAGTGTGTAGCAAATTCCTTCAGCGTGCAGTTCATTCCTTCAGCCTGCAGTGCATTCGTTCAGTGTGCACTGCGTTCCTTTAGCCTGCAGTGCATTCCTTCAGTGTTCAGTGCATTCCTTTAGCGTGCAGTACATTCCTTCAGTGTGCAGTGTATCCCTGTAGCCTGCAGTGCATTCCTTCAGCATGCAGTGCGTTCCTTCAGACTGCAGCACATTTCTTCAGAGCGCAGTGCATTCCTTCAGCCTGCAGTGTATTCCTTCAGCCTGCAGTGTATTCCTTTGGCTTGAAATGCATTACTTCAGCGAGCAGTGCATTCCTTCAGCGAGCAGTTTATTCCTTCAGCATGCAGTGCGTTCCTGCAGCCTGCAGTGCATTCCTTCAGCGTGCAGTGCATTTCTTCAGTGGGCAGTGCATTCCTTCAGTGTGCAGTGCGTTCCTTTAGACTGCAGAGTATTCCTTCAGTGTTCAGTGCATTCCTTCAGCATGCAGTGTTTTCCTTTGGCTTGAAATGCATTCCTTCAGCGTGCAGTGCATTTCTTCAGTGGGCAGTGCATTCCTAAGACTGCAGCTCATTCCTTCAGAGTGCAATGCATTCCTTCAGGATGCAGTGCATTCGTTCAGCGTGCAATGCATTCCTTTAGCCTGTTGTGTATTCCTTCAGCGTGCAGTGCATTCCTTCAGCGTGCAGTGCATTCTTTCAGCGTGCAATGCAGTCCTTCAGCCTGCTCTGCATTCTTTCAGCTTGCAGTGCATTCCTTCAGCATGCAGTGCATTCCTTCAGCGTGCAGTGCATTCCTTCAATGTACATTGCTTCAGTGTGCAGTGCATTCCTTCAACGTGCATTGCTTCAGTGTGCAGTGAATTCCCTCAGAGTGCACTGCATTCCTTCAGCGTGGAGTGCATTCCTTCAACGTGCATTCCTTCAGCATACATTGCATTCCTTCAGCCTGCAGTGCATTCGTTCAGAATGCTGTGCATTCCTTCAGCGTGCAGTGCATTCCTTCTGTATGCAGGGCATTCCTTCAGCTTGCACTGCATTCCTAAGTGCGCAGTGCATTCCTTCAGTGTGCAGTGCATTCCTTCAGTGTTCAGTGCATTCGTTCAGCGTGCAATGCATTCCTTCAGCCTGCTGTGTATTCCTTCAGCGTGCAGTGCATTCCTTCAGCGTGCAGTGCATTCTTTCAGCGTGCAAAGCATTCCTTCAGCCAGTTGTGTATTCCTTCAGTGTGCAGTGCATTTCCTTCAGCGTGCAGTGCATTCCTTCAGCGTGCAGTGCATTCCTTCAGCGTGCAGTGCATTCCTTCAACGTGCATTGCTTCAGTCTGCAGTGCATTCCTTCAACATGCATTCCTTCAGCGTCCAGTGCATTCCTTCAGCGTCCATTGCATTCCTTCCACATGCAGTGGATTTTTTCAGCCTGCACTGCATTCCTTCCATGTGCAGTGCATTCCTTCAGCGTTCAGTGCATTCCTTCCATGTGCAGTGCATTCCTTCAGCATGCAGTGCATTCCTTCAGCGTGCAGCGCATTCCTTCAGCGTGCAGTGCATTCCATCAGAGTGCAGCGCATTCCTTCAGTGTGCAGTGCATTCCATCAGCTTGCAGTGCATTCCTTCAACGTGCATTGCTTCAGTGTGCAGTGCATTCCTTCAACGTGCATTCCTTCAGCGTCCAGTGCATTCCTTCAGCGTCCATTGCATTCCTTCCACGTGCAGTGGATTCCTACAACATGCACTGCATTCCTTCCATGTGCAGTGCATTACTTCAGCGTTCAGTGCATTCCTTCCATGTGCAGTGCATTCCTTCAGCATGCAGTGCATTCCTTCAGCGTGCAGCGCATTCCTTCAGCGTGCAGTGCATTCCAAAAGAGTGCAGCGCATTCCTTCAGCCTGCAGTGGATTCCTTCAGTCTGCAGTGCGTTCTTTCAGTGTGCAATGCATTCATCCGTGTGCAGTGCATTCCTTCAGAGTGCAGTGCATTCTTTCAGCGGGCAGTGCATTCCTTCAGCATACATTGTTTTCCTTCAGTATGCAGTACCTTCCTTTAATGTGCAGTGCATTCCTTCAGTGTGCTGTACATTCCTTCAGCGTGCAGTGCATTCCTTAATGTGCACTGCATTCCTGCAGTGTGTAGCGAATTCCTTCAGCGTGCAGTTCATTCCTTCAGCCTGCAGTGCATTCCTTCAGTGTGCACTGCATTCCTTCAGTGTGTAGCAAATTCCTTCAGCGTGCAGTTCATTCCTTCAGCCTGCAGTGCATTTGTTCAGTGTGCAGTGCGTTCCTTTAGCCTGCAGTGCATTCCTTCAGTGTTCAGTGCATTCCTTTAGCGTGCAGTACATTCCTTCAGTGTGCAGTGCATCCCTGTAGCCTGCAGTGCATTCCTTCAGCATGCAGTGCGTTCCTTCAGACTGCAGCACATTCCTTCAGCCTGCAGTGTATTCCTTTGGCTTGAAATGCATTACTTCAGCGAGCAGTGCATTCCTTCAGCGAGCAGTTTATTCCTTCAGCATGCAGTGCGTTCCTGCAGCCTGCAGTGCATTCCTTCAGCGTGCAGTGCATTTCTTCAGTGGGCAGTGCATTCCTTCAGTGTGCAGTGCGTTCCTTTAGACTGCAGAGTATTCCTTCAGTGTTCAGTGCATTCCTTCAGCATGCAGCACATTCCTTCAGACTGCAGCACATTCGTTCAGAGCGCAGTGCATTCCTTCAGCCTGCAGTGTTTTCCTTTGGCTTGAAATGCATTCCTTCAGCGAGCAGTGCATTCCTTCAGCGTGCAGTGCATTTCTTCAGTGGGCAGTGCATTCCTAAGACTGCAGCTCATTCCTTCAGAGCGCAATGCATTCCTTCAGGATGCAGTGCATTCGTTCAGCGTGCAATGCATTCCTTTAGCCTGTTGTGTATTCCTTCAGCGTGCAGTGCATTCCTTCAGCGTGCAGTGCATTCTTTCAGCGTGCAATGCATTCCTTCAGCCTGCTCTGCATTATTTCAGCTTGCAGTGCATTCCTTCAGCATGCAGTGCATTCCTTCAGCGTGCAGTGCATTCCTTCAATGTACATTGCTTCAGTGTGCAGTGAATTCCCTCAGAGTGCACTGCATTCTTTCAGCGTGGAGTGCATTCCTTCAACGTGCATTCCTTCAGCATACATTGCATTCCTTCAGCCTGCAGTGCATTCGTTCAGAATGCTGTGCATTCCTTCAGCGTGCAGTGCATTCCTTCTGTATGCAGGGCATTCCTTCAGCTTGCACTGCATTCCTAAGTGCGCAGTGCATTCCTTCAGTGTGCAGTGCATTCCTTCAGTGTTCAGTGCATTCGTTCAGCGTGCAATGCATTCCTTCAGCCTGCTGTGTATTCCTTCAGCGTGCAGTGCATTCCTTCAGCGTGCAGTGCATTCTTTCAGCGTGCAAAGCATTCCTTCAGCCAGTTGTGTATTCCTTCAGTGTGCAGTGCATTTCCTTCAGCGTGCAGTGCATTCCTTCAGCGTGCAGTGCATTCCTTCAGCGTGCAGTGCATTCCTTCAACGTACATTGCTTCAGTCTGCAGTGCATTCCTTCAACATGCATTCCTTCAGCGTCCAGTGCATTCCTTCAGCGTCCATTGCATTCCTTCCACATGCAGTGGATTTTTTCAGCCTGCACTGCATTCCTTCCATGTGCAGTGCATTCCTTCAGCGTTCAGTGCATTCCTTCCATGTGCAGTGCATTCCTTCAACATGCAGTGCATTCCTTCAGCGTGCAGCGCATTCCTTCAGCGTGCAGTGCATTCCATCAGAGTGCAGCGCATTCCTTCAGCGTGCAGTGCATTCCATCAGAGTGCAGTGCATTCTTTCAGCGTGCTGTGCATTCCTTCAGCATACATTGCTTTCCTTCAGTATGCAGTACCTCCCTTCAATGTGTAGTGCATTCCTTCAGTGTGCTGTGCATTCCTTCAACGTGCACTGCATTCCTTCAGTGCGCAGTGCGTTCCTTCAATGTGCAACTCATTTCTTCAGTGTGCAGTGCATTCCTTAAGTGTGCAGTGTATTCCTTCAGTGTGCAGTGAATTCCTTCAGCATGCTGTTCATTCCTTCAGCCTGCAGTGCATTCTTTCAGAATGCAGTGCATTCCTTCAGCGTGCAGTGCATTCCTTCAGTGTGCAGTGCGTTCCTTTAGACTGCAGAGCATTCCTTCAGCATGCAGTGCATTCCTTCAGACTGCAGCACATTATTCAGAGGGCAGTGCATTCCTTCAGCCTGATGTATATTCCTTTGGCTTGAACTGCATTACTTCAGCGAGCAGTGCATTCCTTCAGCTTGCAGTGCATTCCTTCATTGTGCAGTGCATTTCTTCAGTGGGCAGTGCATTCCTAAGACTGCAGCTCATTCCTTCAGAGCGCAATGCATTCCTTCAGCGTGCAGTGCATTTGTTCAGCGTGCAATGCATTCCTTCAGCCTGCTGTGTATTCCTTCAGCGTGCAGTGCATTCCAAGAGCGTGCAGTGCATTCTTTCAGCGTGCAATGCATTACTTCAGCCTGCTGTGCATTCCTTCAGCTTGCAGTGCATTCCTTCAGCATGCAGTGCATTCCTTCAGCATGCAGTGCATTCCTTCACCGTGCAGTGCATTCCTTCAGTGTGCAGTGCATTCCTTCAGTGTGCAGTGCATTCCTTTAGCGTACAGTGCATTCCTTGAACGTGCATTGCTTCAGCGTGCAGTACATTCCTTCAACGTGCATTGCTTCAGTGTGCAGTGCATTCCTTCAGAGTGCACTGCATTCCTTCAGTGTGTAGTGCATTGCTTCAGCGTGCAGTGCATTCCTTCAACGTGAATTCCGTAAGCATACATTGCATTCCTTCAGCCTGCAGTGCATTCTTTCAGAATGCAGAGCATTCCTTCAGCGTGCAGTGCATTCATTCAGTGTGCAGTGCGTTCCTTTAGCCTGCAGTGCATTCCTTCAGGGCGCAGTGCATTCCTTCAGCCTGCAGTGCCTTCCTTCAGTGTTCACTGCATTCCTTTAGTGTGCAGTGCATTCCTTCAGCGTGCAGTGCATTCCTTCAGCATGCAGTGCATTCCTTCAGTGTGCAGTGCATTCCTGTAGCCTGCAGTGCATTCCTTCAGCATGCAGTGCATTCCTTCAGACTGCAGCACATTCCTTCGGAGCGCAGTGCATTCCTTCAGCCTGCAGTGTATTCCTTTGGCTTGAAATGCATTACTTCAGCAAGCAGTGCATTCCTTCAGCTTGCTGTGCATTCCTTCAGTATGCAGTGCGTTCCTGCAGCCTGTAGTGAATTCCTTCAGCGTGCAGTGCATTCCTTCAGTGGGCAGTGCATTCCTAAGCCTGCAGCACATTCCTTCAGAGCGCAATGCATTCCTTCAGCGTGCAGTGCATTCTTTCAGTGTGCAATGCATTCCTTCAGCCTGCTGTGTATTCCTTCATTGTGCAGTCCATTCCTTCAGCGTGCAGTGCATTCTTTCAGCGTGCAATGCATTCCTTCAGCCTGCTGTGTATTCCTTCAGCGTGCAGTGCATTCCTTCAGTGTGCAGTGCATTCCTTCAGCGTGCAGTGCATTCCTTCAACGTGCATTGCTTCAGTGTGCAGTGCATTCCTTCAACGTGCATTCCTTCAGCGTCCAGTGCATTCCTTCAGCGTCCATTGCATTCCTTCCACGTGCAGTGGATTCCTAAAACATGCACTGCATTCCTTCCATGTGCAGTGCATTACTTCAGCGTTCAGTGCATTCCTTCCATGTGCAGTGCATTCCTTCAGCATGCAGTGCATTCCTTCAGCGTGCAGCGCATTCCTTCAGCGTGCAGTGCATTCCAAAAGAGTGCAGCGCATTCCTTCAGCCTGCAGTGGATTCTTTCAGTCTGCAGTGCGTTCTTTCAGTGTGCAATGCATTAATCCGTGTGCAGTGCATTCCTTCAGAGTGCAGTGCATTCTTTCAGCGTGCAGTGCATTCCTTCAGCATACTTTGTTTTCCTTCAGTATGCAGTACCTTCCTTTAATGTGCAGTGCATTCCTTCAGTGTGCTGTACATTCCTTCAGCGTGCAGTGCATTCCTTCAGTGTGCACTGCATTCCTTCAGTGTGTAGCGAATTCCTTCAGCGTGCAGTTCATTCCTTCAGCCTGCAGTGCATTCCTTCAGTGTGCAGTGTGTTCCTTTAGCCTGCAGTGCATTCCTTCAGTATTCAGTGCATTCCTTTAGCGTGCAGTACATTCTTTCAGTATGCAGTGCATTCCTTCAGCATGCAGTGCGTTCCTTCAGACTGCAGCACATTTCTTCAGAGTGCAGTGCATTCATTCAGCCTGCAGTGTATTCCTTTGGCTTGAAATGCATTACTTCAGCGAGCAGTGCATTCCTTCAGCGAGCAGTTCATTCCTTCAGCATGCAGTGCGTTCCTGCAGCCTGCAGTGCATTCCTTCAGCGAGCAGTGCATTCCTTCAGTGTGTAGCGAATTCCTTCAGCGTGCAGTTCATTCCTTCAGCATGCAGTGCGTTCCTGCAGCCTGCAGTGCATTCCTTCAGCGAGCAGTGCATTCCTTCAGTGTGTAGCGAATTCCTTCAGCGTGCAGTTCATTCCTTCAGCCTGCAGTGCATTCCTTCAGTGTGCAGTGTGTTCCTTTAGCCTGCAGTGCATTCCTTCAGTATTCAGTGCATTCCTTTAGCGTGCAGTACATTCTTTCAGTATGCAGTGCATTCCTTCAGCATGCAGTGCGTTCCTTCAGACTGCAGCACATTTCTTCAGAGTGCAGTGCATTCATTCAGCCTGCAGTGTATTCCTTTGGCTTAAAATGCATTACTTCAGCGAGCAGTGCATTCCTTCAGCGAGCAGTTCATTCCTTCAGTGGGCAGTGCATTCCTAAGACTGCAGCTCATTCCTTCAGAGCGCAATGCATTCCTTCAGGATGCAGTGCATTCGTTCAGCGTGCAATGCATTCCTTCAGCCTGCTGTGTATTCCTTCAGCGAGCAGTGCATTCCTTCAGCGTGCAGTGCATTTCTTCAGTGGGCAGTGCATTCCTAAGACTGCAGCTCATTCCTTCAGAGCGCAATGCATTCCTTCAGGATGCAGTGCATTCCTTCAGCGTGCAGTGCATTCCTTCAGCGTGCAGTGCGTTCCTTTAGCCTGCAGTGCATTCCTTCAGTGTTCTTCCTTTGGCTGGAAATGCATTACTTCAGCGAGCAGTGCATTCCTTCAGCGAGCAGTTCATTCCTTCAGCATGCAGTGCATTCCTGCAGCCTGCAGTGCATTCCTTCAGCGAGCAGTGCATTCCATCAGTGTGTAGCGAATTCCTTCAGCGTGCAGTTCATTCCTTCAGCCTGCAGTGCATTCCTTCAGTGTGCAGTGTGTTCCTTTAGCCTGCAGTGCATTCCTTCAGTATTCAGTGCATTCCTTTAGCGTGCAGTACATTCTTTCAGTATGCAGTGCATTCCTTCAGCATGCAGTGCGTTCCTTCAGACTGCAGCACATTTCTTCAGAGTGCAGTGCATTCCTTCAGCGAGCAGTGCATTCCTTCAGCGTGCAGTGCATTTCTTCAGTGGGCAGTGCATTCCTAAGACTGCAGCTCATTCCTTCAGAGCGCAATGCATTCCTTCAGGATGCAGTGCATTCGTTCAGCGTGCAATGCATTCCTTCAGCCTGCTGTGTATTCATTCAGCGTGCAGTGCATTCCTTCAGCGTGCAGTGCATTCTTTCAGCGTGCAATGCATTCCTTCAGCCTGCTCTGCTTTCTTTCAGCTTGCAGTGCATTCCTTCAGCATGCAGTGCATTCCTTCAGCGTGCAGTGCATTCCTTCAATGTACATTGGTTCAGTGTGCAGTGCATTCCTTCAACGTGCATTCCTTCAGTGTGCAGTGAATTCCCTCAGAGTGCACTGCATTCCTTCAGCGTGCAGTGCATTCCTTCAACGTGCATTCCTTCAGCATACATTGCATTCCTTCGGCCTGCAGTGCATTCTTTCAGAATGCTGTGCATTCCTTCAGCGTGCAGTGCATTCCTATGGTCTGCAGTGGATTCCTTCAGCATGCAGTGCATTTCTTGAGTGGCAGTGCATTCCTAAGACTGCAGCTCATTCCTTCAGAGCGCAATGCATTCCTTCAGCGTGCAGTGCATTCGTTCAGCGTGCAATGCATTCCTTCAGCCTGCTGTGTATTCCTTCAGCGTGCAGTGCATTCCTTCAGCGTGCAGTGCATTCTTTCAGCGTGCAAAGCATTCCTTCAGCTGGTTGTGTATTCCTTCAGTGTGCAGTGCATTTCCTTCAGCATGCAGTGCATTCCTTCAGCGTGCAGTGCATTCCTTCAACGTGCAGTGCATTCCTTCAACGTGCATTGCTTCAGTCTGCAGTGCATTCCTTCAGCATGCATTCCTTCAGCGTCCAGTGCATTCCTTCAGCGTCCATTGCATTCGTTCCACATGCAGTGGATTTTTTCAGCCTGCACTGCATTCCTTCCATGTGCAGTGCATTCCTTCAGCGTTCAGTGCATTCCTTCCATGTGCAGTGCATTCCTTCAGCATGCAGTGCATTCCTTCAGCGTGCAGCGCATTCCTTCAGCGTGCAGTGCATTCCATCAGAGTGCAGCGCATTCCTTCAGCCTGCAGTGGATTCCTTCAGTCTGCAGTGCGTTCTTTCAGTGTGCATTGCATTCATCCGTGTGCAGTGCATTCCTTCAGAGTGCAGTGCATTCTTTCAGCGTGCTGTGCATTCCTTCAGCATACATTGCTTTCCTTCAGTATGCAGTACCTCACTTCAATGTGTAGTGCATTCCTTCAGTGTGCTGTGCATTCCTTCAACGTGCACTGCATTCCTTCAGTGCGCAGTGCGTTCCTTCAATGTGCAACTCATTTCTTCAGTGTGCAGTGCATTCCTTAAGTGGGCAGTGTATTCCTTCAGTGTGCAGTGAATTCCTTCAGCATGCTGTTCATTCCTTCAGCCTGCAGTGCATTCTTTCAGAATGCAGTGCATTCCTTCAGTGTGCAGTGCATTCCTTCAGTGTGCAGTGCGTTCCTTTAGACTGCAGAGCATTCCTTCAGCATGCAGTGCATTCCTTCAGACTGCAGCACATTATTCAGAGGGCAGTGCATTCCTTCAGCCTGATGTATATTCCTTTGGCTTGAACTGCATTACTTCAGCGAGCAGTGCATTCCTTCAGCTTGCAGTGCATTCCTTCATCGTGCAGTGCATTTCTTCAGTGGGCAGTGCATTCCTAAGACTGCAGCTCATTCCTTCAGAGCGCAATGCATTCCTTCAGCGTGCAGTGCATTTGTTCAGCGTGCAATGCATTCCTTCAGCCTGCTGTGTATTCCTTCAGCGTGCAGTGCATTCCAAGAGCGTGCAGTGCATTCTTTCAGCGTGCAATGCATTACTTCAGCCTGCTGTGCATTCCTTCAGCTTGCAGTGCATTCCTTCAGCATGCAGTGCATTCCTTCAGCATGCAGTGCATTCCTTCACCGTGCAGTGCATTCCTTCAGTGTGCAGTGCATTCCTGCAGTGTGCAGTGCATTCCTTTAGCGTACAGTGCATTCCTTGAACGTGCATTGCTTCAGCGTGCAGTGCATTCCTTCAACGTGCATTGCTTCAGTGTGCAGTGCATTCCTTCAGAGTGCACTGCATTCCTTCAGTGTGTAGTGCATTGCTTCAGCGTGCAGTGCATTCCTTCAACGTGAATTCCGTAAGCATACATTGCATTCCTTCAGCCTGCAGTGCATTCTTTCAGAATGCAGAGCATTCCTTCAGCGTGCAGTGCATTCATTCAGTGTGCAGTGCGTTCCTTTAGCCTGCAGTGCATTCCTTCAGGGCGCAGTGCATTCCTTCAGCCTGCAGTGCCTTCCTTCAGTGTTCACTGCATTCCTTTAGTGTGCAGTGCATTCCTTCAGCGTGCAGTGCATTCCTTCAGCATGCAGTGCATTCCTTCAGTGTGCAGTGCATTCCTGTAGCCTGCAGTGCATTCCTTCAGCATGCAGTGCATTCCTTCAGTGTGCAGCACATTCCTTCGGAGCGCAGTGCATTCCTTCAGCCTGCAGTGTATTCCTTTGGCTTGAAATGCATTACTTCAGCAAGCAGTGCATTCCTTCAGCTTGCTGTGCATTCCTTCAGTATGCAGTGCGTTCCTGCAGCCTGCAGTGAATTCCTTCAGCGTGCAGTGCATTCCTTCAGTGGGCAGTGCATTCCTAAGCCTGCAGCACATTCCTTCAGAGCGCAATGCATTCCTTCAGCGTGCAGTGCATTCTTTCAGTGTGCAATGCATTCCTTCAGCCTGCTGTGTATTCCTTCATTGTGCAGTCCATTCCTTCAGCGTGCAGTGCATTCTTTCAGCGTGCAATGCATTCCTTCAGCCTGCTGTGTATTCCTTCAGCGTGCAGTGCATTCCTTCAGTGTGCAGTGCATTCCTTCAGCGTGCAGTGCATTCCTTCAACGTGCATTGCTTCAGTGTGCAGTGCATTCCTTCAACGTGCATTCCTTCAGCGTCCAGTGCATTCCTTCAGCGTCCATTGCATTCCTTCCACGTGCAGTGGATTCCTACAACATGCACTGCATTCCTTCCATGTGCAGTGCATTACTTCAGCGTTCAGTGCATTCCTTCCATGTGCAGTGCATTCCTTCAGCATGCAGTGCATTCCTTCAGCGTGCAGCGCATTCCTTCAGCGTGCAGTGCATTCCAAAAGAGTGCAGCGCATTCCTTCAGCCTGCAGTGGATTCCTTCAGTCTGCAGTGCGTTCTTTCAGTGTGCAATGCATTAATCCGTGTGCAGTGCATTCCTTCAGAGTGCAGTGCATTCTTTCAGCGTGCAGTGCATTCCTTCAGCATACTTTGTTTTCCTTCAGTATGCAGTACCTTCCTTTAATGTGCAGTGCATTCCTTCAGTGTGCTGTACATTCCTTCAGCGTGCAGTGCATTCCTTCAGTGTGCACTGCATTCCTTCAGTGTGTAGCGAATTCCTTCAGCGTGCAGTTCATTCCTTCAGCCTGCAGTGCATTCCTTCAGTGTGCAGTGTGTTCCTTTAGCCTGCAGTGCATTCCTTCAGTATTCAGTGCATTCCTTTAGCGTGCAGTACATTCTTTCAGTATGCAGTGCATTCCTTCAGCATGCAGTGCGTTCCTTCAGACTGCAGCACATTTCTTCAGAGTGCAGTGCATTCATTCAGCCTGCAGTGTATTCCTTTGGCTTGAAATGCATTACTTCAGCGAGCAGTGCATCCTTCAGCGAGCAGTTCATTCCTTCAGCATGCAGTGCGTTCCTGCAGCCTGCAGTGCATTCCTTCAGCGAGCAGTGCATTCCTTCAGTGTGTAGCGAATTCCTTCAGCGTGCAGTTCATTCCTTCAGCATGCAGTGCGTTCCTGCAGCCTGCAGTGCATTCCTTCAGCGAGCAGTGCATTCCTTCAGTGTGTAGCGAATTCCTTCAGCGTGCAGTTCATTCCTTCAGCCTGCAGTGCATTCCTTCAGTGTGCAGTGTGTTCCTTTAGCCTGCAGTGCATTCCTTCAGTATTCAGTGCATTCCTTTAGCGTGCAGTACATTCTTTCAGTATGCAGTGCATTCCTTCAGCATGCAGTGCGTTCCTTCAGACTGCAGCACATTTCTTCAGAGTGCAGTGCATTCATTCAGCCTGCAGTGTATTCCTTTGGCTTAAAATGCATTACTTCAGCGAGCAGTGCATTCCTTCAGCGAGCAGTTCATTCCTTCAGCATGCAGTGCGTTCCTGCAGCCTGCAGTGCATTCCTTCAGCGAGCAGTGCATTCCTTCAGCGTGCAGTGCATTTCTTCAGTGGGCAGTGCATTCCTAAGACTGCAGCTCATTCCTTCAGAGCGCAATGCATTCCTTCAGGATGCAGTGCATTCGTTCAGCGTGCAATGCATTCCTTCAGCCTGCTGTGTATTCCTTCAGCGTGCAGTGCATTCTTTCAGAATGCTGTGCATTCCTTCAGCGTGCAGTGCATTCCTTCAGCGTGCAGTGCGTTCCTTTAGCCTGCAGTGCATTCATTCAGTGTTCTTCCTTTGGCTGGAAATGCATTACTTCAGCGAGCAGTGCATTCCTTCAGCGAGCAGTTCATTCCTTCAGCATGCAGTGCGTTCCTGCAGCCTACAGTGCATTCCTTCAGCGAGCAGTGCATTCCATCAGTGTGTAGCGAATTCCTTCAGCGTGCAGTTCATTCCTTCAGCCTGCAGTGCATTCCTTCAGTGTGCAGTGTGTTCCTTTAGCCTGCAGTGCATTCCTTCAGTATTCAGTGCATTCCTTTAGCGTGCAGTACATTCTTTCAGTATGCAGTGCATTACTTCAGCATGCAGTGCGTTCCTTCAGACTGCAGCACATTTCTTCAGAGTGCAGTGCATTCCTTCAGCGAGCAGTGCATTCCTTCAGCGTGCAGTGCATTTCTTCAGTGGGCAGTGCATTCCTAAGACTGCAGCTCATTCCTTCAGAGCGCAATGCATTCCTTCAGGATGCAGTGCATTCGTTCAGCGTGCAATGCATTCCTTCAGCCTGCTGTGTATTCATTCAGCGTGCAGTGCATTCCTTCAGCGTGCAGTGCATTCTTTCAGCGTGCAATGCATTCCTTCAGCCTGCTCTGCTTTCTTTCAGCTTGCAGTGCATTCATTCAGCATGCAGTGCATTCCTTCAGCGTGCAGTGCATTCCTTCAATGTACATTGGTTCAGTGTGCAGTGCATTCCTTCAACGTGCATTCCTTCAGTGTGCAGTGAATTCCCTCAGAGTGCACTGCATTCCTTCAGCGTGCAGTGCATTCCTTCAACGTGCATTCCTTCAGCATACATTGCATTCCTTCGGCCTGCAGTGCATTCTTTCAGAATGCTGTGCATTCCTTCAGCGTGCAGTGCATTCCTATGGTCTGCAGTGGATTCCTTCAGCATGCAGTGCATTTCTTGAGTGGCAATGCATTCCTAAGACTGCAGCTCATTCCTTCAGAGCGCAATGCATTCCTTCAGCGTGCAGTGCATTCGTTCAGCGTGCAATGCATTCCTTCAGCCTGCCGTGTATTCCTTCAGCGTGCAGTGCATTCCTTCAGCGTGCAGTGCATTCTTTCAGCGTGCAAAGCATTCCTTCAGCTGGTTGTGTATTCCTTCAGTGTGCAGTGCATTTCCTTCAGCGTGCAGTGCATTCCTTCAGCGTGCAGTGCATTCCTTCAACGTGCAGTGCATTCCTTCAACGTGCATTGCTTCAGTCTGCAGTGCATTCCTTCAGCATGCATTCCTTCAGCGTCCAGTGCATTCCTTCAGCGTCCATTGCATTCGTTCCACATGCAGTGGATTTTTTCAGCCTGCACTGCATTCCTTCCATGTGCAGTGCATTCCTTCAGCGTTCAGTGCATTCCTTCCATGTGCAGTGCATTCCTTCAGCATGCAGTGCATTCCTTCAGCGTGCAGCGCATTCCTTCAGCGTGCAGTGCATTCCATCAGAGTGCAGCGCATTCCTTCAGCCTGCAGTGGATTCCTTCAGTCTGCAGTGCGTTCTTTCAGTGTGCATTGCATTCATCCGTGTGCAGTGCATTCCTTCAGAGTGCAGTGCATTCTTTCAGCGTGCTGTGCATTCCTTCAGCATACATTGCTTTCCTTCAGTATGCAGTACCTCACTTCAATGTGTAGTGCATTCCTTCAGTGTGCTGTGCATTCCTTCAACGTGCACTGCATTCCTTCAGTGCGCAGTGCGTTCCTTCAATGTGCAACTCATTTCTTCAGTGTGCAGTGCATTCCATGAGTGTGCAGTGCATTCCTTCAGTGTGCAGTGAATTCCTTCAGCATGCTGTTCATTCCTTCAGCCTGCAGTGCATTCTTTCAGAATGCAGTGCATTCCTTCAGCGTGCAGTGCATTCCTTCAGTATGCAGTGCGTTCCTTTAGACTGCAGTGCATTCCTTCAGCATGCAGTGCATTCCTTCAGACTGCAGCACATTCCTTCAGAGGGCAGTGCATTCCTTCAGCCTGCAGTATATTCCTTTGGCTTGAACTGCATTACTTCAGCGAGCAGTGCATTCCTTCAGCTTGCAGTGCATTCCTTCATCGTGCAGTGCATTTCTTGAGTGGGCAGTGCATTCCTAAGACTGCATCTCATTCCGTCAGAGCGCAATGCATTCCTTCAGCGTGCAGTGCATTTGTTCAGCGTGCAATGCATTCCTTCAGCCCGCTGTGTATTCCTTCAGCGTGCAGTGCATTCCTTCAGCGTGCAGTGCATTATTTCAGCGTGCAATGCATTACTTCAGCCTGCTGTGCATTCCTTCAGCTTGCAGTGCATTCCTTCAGCATGCAGTGCATTCCTTCAGCATGCAGTGCATTCCTTCAGCGTGCAGTGCATTCCTTCAGTGTGCAGTGCATTCCTTCAGCGTGCAGTGCATTCCTTCAGCGTGCAGTGCATTCCTTCAACGTGCATTGCTTCAGTGTGCAGTGCATTCCTTCAGAGTGCACTGCATTCCTTCAGTGTGTAGTGCATTGCTTCAGCGTGCAGTGCATTCCTTCAACGTGCATTCCTTCAGCATACTTGCATTCCTTCAGCCTGCAGTGCATTCTTTCAGAATGCAGAGCATTCCTTCAGCGTGCAGTGCATTCCTTCAGTCTGCAGTGCGTTCCTTTAGCCTGCAGTGCATTCCTTCAGGGCGCAGTGCATTCCTTCAGCCTGCAGTGCATTCCTTCAGGGCGCAGTGCATTCCTTCAGCCTGCAGTGCCTTCCTTCAGTGTTCACTGCATTCCTTTAGTGTGCAGTGCATTCCTGTAGCCTGCAGAGCATTCCTTCAGCATGCAGTGCATTCCTTCAGAATGCAGCACATTCCTTCGGAGCGCAGTGCATTCCTTCAGCCTGCAGTGTATTCCTTTGGCTTGAAATGCATTACTTCAGCAAGCAGTGCATTCCTTCAGCTTGCTGTGCATTCCTTCAGTATGCAGTGCGTTCCTGCAGCCTGCAGTGAATTCCTTCAGCGTGCAGTGCATTCCTTCAGTGGGCAGTGCATTCCTAAGCCTGCAGCACATTCCTTCAGAGCGCAATGCATTCCTTCAGCGTGCAGTGCATTCTTTCAGCGTGCAATGCATTCATTCAGCCTGCTGTGTATTCCTTCATTGTGCAGTGCATTCCTTCAGTGTGCAGTGCATTCTTTCAGCGTGCAATGCATTCCTTCAGCCTGCTGTGTATTCCTTCAGCGTGCAGTGCATTCCTTCAGCGTGCAGTGCATTCTTTCAGCGTGCAATGCATTCCTTCAGCCTGCTGTGTATTCCTTCAGCGTGCAGTGCATTCCTTCAGTGTGCAGTGCATTCCTTCAGCGTGCAGGGCATTCCTTCAACGTGCATTCCTTCAGCGTCCAGTGCATTCCTTCAGCGTCCATTGCATTCCTTCCACGTGCAGTGGATTCCTTCAGCATGCACTGCATTCCTTCCATGTGCAGTGCATTACTTCAGCGTTCAGTGCATTCCTTCCATGTGCAGTGCATTCCTTCAGAATGCAGTGCATTCCTTCAGTGTGCAGTGCATTCCTTCAGTGTGCAGTGCGTTCCTTTAGCCTGCAGTGCATTCCGACAGTGTGCAGTGCATTCCTGTAGCCCACAGTGCATTCCTTCAGCATGCAGTGCATTCCTTCAGACTGCAGCACATTCCATAAGAGCGCAGTGCATTCCTTCAGCCTGCAGTGTATTCCTTTGGCTTGAAATGCATTACTTCAGCGAGCAGTTCATTCCTTCAGCTTGCAGTGCATTCCTTCAGCATGCAGTGCATTCCTGCAGCCTGCAGTGCATTCCTTCAGCATGCAGTGCATTTCTTCAGTGGACAGTGCATTCCTAAGACTGCAGCACATTCCTTCAGAGCGCAATGCATTCCTTCAGCGTGCAATGCATTCGTTCAGCGTGCAATGCATTCCTTCAGCCTGCTGTGTATTCCTTCAGCGTGCAGTGCATTCCTTCAGCGTGCAGTGCATTCTTTCAGCGTGCAATGCATTCCTTCAGCCTGCTGTGTATTCCTTCAGCATGCAGTGCATTCCTTCAGCATGCAGTGCATTCCTTCAGCGTGCAGTGCATTCCTTCAGAGTGCAGTGCATTCCTTCAACGTGCATTCCTTCAGTGTGCAGTGCATTGCCTTAGAGTGCACTGCATTCCTTCAGTGTGTAGTGCATTACTTCAGCGTGCAGTGCATTCCTTCAACGTGCATTCCTTCAGCATACATTGCATTCCCTCAGCGTGCAGTGCATTCCTTCAGTGTGCAGTGCTTTCTTTCAGTGTGCAATGCATTCCTATAGTGTGTAGTGCTTTCCTTCAGCGTTCAGTGGAATCGTTCCAAGTGCAGAGCATTCCTTCAGCGTGCAGTGCGTTTCTTCAGCGTGCAGTGCATTTCATCAGTCTGCAGTGCTTTCTTTCAGTGTGCAATGCATTCCTCATTTTGCAGAGCATTCCTTCAGAGTGCAGTGCATTCCTTCTGCGTGCAGTGCAGTCCTTCAGCATACATTGCATTTCTTCAGAGTGCAGTGCATTCCTTCTGTGTGCAGTGCATTCCTTCAGCGTACAGTGCATTCCTTCAGCGTGCATTGCATTCCTTGATTGTGCTGCGCATTCCTTCAGACTGCACTGCATTCCTTCCATGTGCAGGGCATTCCTTCAGTGTCCAGTGCATTCCTCTCATGTGCAGTGCATTCCTTCAGCATGCAGTGCATTCCTTCAGCGTGCAGTGCATTCCATCAGAGTGCAGCGCATTCCTTCAGCCTGCAGTGGATTCCTTCAGTCTGCAGTGCGTTCTTTCAGTGTGCAATGCATTCACCCATGTGCAGTGCATTCCTTCAGAGTGCAGTGCATTCTTTCAGCCTGCTGTGCATTCCTTCAGCATACATTGCTTTCCTTCAGTACGCAGTGCATTCCTTCAGCATGCAGCGCATTTCTAAGTGTGCAATGCAACCCTTCAGTGTGCTGTGCATTCCCACAGCGTGCAGTACCTTCCTTCAATGTGCAGTGCATTCCTTCTGTGTGCAGTGCATTTCTTCAGCGTACTGCTCATTCCTTCAGTGTGCTGTGCATTCCTTCAGCGTGCACTGCATTCCTTCAGTGGCAGTTCATTCCTTCAACGTGCAACTCATTTCTTCAGAGTGCAGTGCACGCCTTCAGCATGCACTGCATTCCTTCAGTGCGCAGTGTGTTCCTTCAACGTGCAACTCATTTCTTCAGTGTGCAGTACATTCCTTAAGTGTGCAGTACATTCCTTCAGCGTGCAGTGCATTCCTTCAACGTACATTGCTTCAGCGTGCAGTGCATTCCTTCAATGTGCATTCCTTCAGCGTACAGTGCATTCCTTCAGCATCCATTGCATTCCTTCCACGTGCAGTGGATTCCTTCAGCATGCACTGCATTCCTTCCATGTGCAGTGCATTCCTTCAGCATTCAGTGCATTCCTTCAGCATGCAGTGCATTCCTTCAGCGTACAGCGCATTCCATAAGCGTGCAGTGCATTCCGACAGAGTGCAGCGCATTCCTTCAGCCTGCAGAGGATTCCTTCAGTCTGCAGTGCGTTCTTTCAGTGTGCAATGCATTCATCCGTGTGCACTGCATTCCTTCAGAGTGCAGTGCATTCTTTCAGCGTGCAGTGCATTCCTTCAGCATACATTGCTTTCCTTCAGTATGCAGTACCTTCCTACAATGTGCAGTGCATTCCGTCAGTGTGCTGTACATTCCTTCAGCGTGCAGTGCATTCCTTCAGTGTGCACTGCATTCCTTCAGTGTGTAGCGAATTCCTTCATCGTGCAGAGCATTCCTTCAGCATACATTGCTTTCCTTCAGAGTGCAGTGCATTCCTTCAGCTTGCAGTGTATTCCTTCGGCTTGAAATGCATTACTTCAGCGAGCAGTGCATTCCTTCAGCTTGCAGTGCATTCCTTCAGCTTGCAGTGCATTCCTTCAGCGTGCAGTGCACTCCTTCAGCGTGCAGTGCTTTCCTTCAACGTGCATTGCTTGAGCGTGCAGTGCATTCCTTCAACGTGCATTGCTTCAGTGTGCAGTGCATTCCTTCAGAGTGCACTGCATTCCTACAGTGTGTAGTGCATTGCTTCAGCGTGCAGTGCATTCCTTCAACGTGCATTCCTTCAGCATACATTGCATTCCTTCAGCCTGCAGTGCATTCTTTCAGAATGCAGAGCATTCCTTCAGCGTGCAGTGCATTCCTTCAGCGTGCAGTGCATTCCTTCAGCATGCAGTGCATTCCTTCAGTGTGCAGTGCATTCCTGTAGCCTGCAGTGCATTCCTTCAGCATGCAGTGCATTCCTTCAGACTGCAGCACATTCCTTCGGAGCGCAGTGCATTCCTTCAGCCTGCAGTGTATTCCTTTGGCTTGAAATGCATTACTTCAGCAAGCAGTGCATTCCTTCAGCTTGCTGTGCATTCCTTCAGTATGCAGTGCGTTCCTGCAGCCTGCAGTGAATTCCTTCAGCGTGCAGTGCATTCCTTCAGTGGGCAGTGCATTCCTAAGCCAGCAGCACATTCCTTCAGAGCGCAATGCATTCCTTCAGCGTGCAGTGCATTCTTTCAGCGTGCAATGCATTCCTTCAGCCTGCTGTGTATTCCTTCATTGTGCAGTGCATTCCTTCAGCGTGCAGTGCATTCCTTCAGAGTGCAATGCATTCCTTCAGCCTGCTGTGCATTCCTTCAGCGTGCAGTGCATTCCTTCAGTGCGCAGTGCATTCCTTCAGCGTGCAGGGCATTCCTTCAACGTGCATTCCTTCAGCGTCCAGTGCATTCCTTCAGCATCCATTGCATTCCTTCCACGTGCAGTGGATTCCTTCAGCATGCACTGCATTCCTTCCATGTGCAGTGCATTACTTCAGCGTTCAGTGCATTCCTTCCATGTGCAGTGCATTCCTTCAGCATGCAGTGCATTCCTTCAGCGTGCAGCGCATTCCTTCAGCATGCAGTGCATTCCATCAGAGTGCAGTGCATTCCTTCAGCCTGCAGTGGATTCCTTCAGTCTGCAGTGCGTTCTTTCAGTGTGCAATGCATTCATCTGTGTGCAGTGCATTCCTTCAGAGTGCAGTGCATTATTTCAGCGTGCAGTGCATTCCTTCAGCATACATTGCTTTCCTTCAGTATGCAGTACCTTCCTTCAATGTGCAGTGCATTCCTTCAGTGTGCTGTGCATTCCTTCAACGTGCACTGCATTCCTTCAGTGCGCAGTGCGTTCCTTCAACGTGCAACTCATTTCTTCAGTGCGCAGTGCATTCCTTAAGTGTGCAGTGCATTCCTTCAGTGTGCACTGCATTCCTGCATGGTGTAGCAAATTCCTTCAGCGTGCAGTTCATTCCTTCAGCATGCAGTGCATTCTTTCAGAATGCAGTGCATTCCTTCAGTGTGCAGTGCATTCCTTCAGTGTGCAGCGCATTCCTTCAGCCTGCAGTGGATTCCTTCAGTCTGCAGTGCGTTCTTTCAGTGTGCAATGCATTCATCCGTGTGCAGTGCATTCCTTCAGAGTGCAGTGCATTCTTTCAGCGTGCTGTGCATTCCTTCAGCATACATTGCTTTCCTTCAGTATGCAGTACCTCACTTCAATGTGTAGTGCATTCCTTCAGTGTGCTGTGCATTCCTTCAACGTGCACTGCATTCCTTCAGTGCGCAGTGCGTTCCTTCAATGTGCAACTCATTTCTTCAGTGTGCAGTGCATTCCATGAGAGTGCAGTGCATTCCTTCAGTGTGCAGTGAATTCCTTCAGCATGCTGTTCATTCCTTCAGCCTGCAGTGCATTCTTTCAGAATGCAGTGCATTCCTTCAGCGTGCAGTGCATTCCTTCAGTGTGCAGTGTGTTCCTTTAGACTGCAGTGCATTCCTTCAGCATGCAGTGCATTCCTTCAGACTGCAGCACATTCCTTCAGAGGGCAGTGCATTCCTTCAGCCTGCAGTATATTCCTTTGGCTTGAACTGCATTACTTCAGCGAGCAGTGCATTCCTTCAGCTTGCAGTGCATTCCTTCATCGTGCAGTGCATTTCTTCAGTGGGCAGTGCATTCCTAAGACTGCAGCTCATTCCTTCAGAGCGCAATGCATTCCTTCAGCGTGCAGTGCATTTGTTCAGCGTGCAATGCATTCCTTCAGCCCGCTGTGTATTCCTTCAGCGTGCAGTGCATTCCTTCAGCGTGCAGTGCATTATTTCAGCGTGCAATGCATTACTTCAGCCTGCTGTGCATTCCTTCAGCTTGCAGTGCATTCCTTCAGCATGCAGTGCATTCCTTCAGCATGCAGTGCATTCCTTCAGCGTGCAGTGCATTCCTTCAGTGTGCAGTGCATTCCTTCAGCGTGCAGTGCATTCCTTCAGCGTGCAGTGCATTCCTTCAACGTGCATTGCTTCAGTGTGCAGTGCATTCCTTCAGAGTGCACTGCATTCCTTCAGTGTGTAGTGCATTGCTTCAGCGTGCAGTGCATTCCTTCAACGTGCATTCCTTCAGCATACTTGCATTCCTTCAGCCTGCAGTGCATTCTTTCAGAATGCAGAGCATTCCTTCAGCGTGCAGTGCATTCCTTCAGTGTGCAGTGCGTTCCTTTAGCCTGCAGTGCATTCCTTCAGGGCGCAGTGCATTCCTTCAGCCTGCAGTGCCTTCCTTCAGTGTTCACTGCATTCCTTTAGTGTGCAGTGCATTCCTTCAGCGTGCAGTGCATTCCTTCAGCATGCAGTGCATTCCTTCAGTGTGCAGTGCATTCCTGTAGCCTGCAGTGCATTCCTTCAGCATGCAGTGCATTCCTTCAGACTGCAGCACATTCCTTCGGAGCGCAGTGCATTCCTTCAGCCTGCAGTGTATTCCTTTGGCTTGAAATGCATTACTTCAGCAAGCAGTGCATTCCTTCAGCTTGCTGTGCATTCCTTCAGTATGCAGTGCGTTCCTGCAGCCTGCAGTGAATTCCTTCAGCGTGCAGTGCATTCCTTCAGTGGGCAGTGCATTTCTAAGCCTGCAGCACATTCCTTCAGAGCGCAATGCATTCCTTCAGCGTGCAGTGCATTCTTTCAGCGTGCAATGCATTCATTCAGCCTGCTGTGTATTCCTTCATTGTGCAGTGCATTCCTTCAGCGTGCAGTGCATTCTTTCAGCGTGCAATGCATTCCTTCAGCGTGCAGGGTATTCCTTCAACGTGCAGTGCATTCCTTCAGTGTGCAGTGCATTCCTTCAGCGTGCAGGGTATTCCTTCAACGTGCATCCCTTCAGCGTCCAGTGCATTCCTTCAGCGTCCATTGCATTCCTTCCACGTGCAGTGGATTCCTTCAGCATGCACTGCATTCCTTCCATGTGCAGTGCATTACTTCAGCGTTCAGTGCATTCCTTCCATGTGCAGTGCATTCCTTCAGCATGCAGTGCATTCCTTCAGCGTGCAGCGCATTCCTTCAGCATGCAGTGCATTCCATCAGAGTGCAGTGCATTCCTTCAGCCTGCAGTGGATTCCTTCAGTCTGCAGTGCGTTCTTTCAGTGTGCAATGCATTCATCCATGTGCTGTGCATTCCTTCAGAGTGCAGTGCAGTCTTTCAGCGTGCTGTGCATTCCTTCAGCATACATTGCTTTCCTTCAGTATGCAGTACCTTCCTTCAATGTGCAGTGCATTCCTTCTATGTGCTGTGCATTCCTTCAGCGTGCACTGCATTCCTTCAGTGCGCAGTGCGTTCCTTCAACGTGCAACTAATTTATTCAGTTGTCAGTGCATTCCTTAAGTGTGCAGTGCATTCCTTCAGTGTGCACTGCATTCCTTCATGGTGTAGCAAATTCCTTCAGCGTGCAGTTCATTCCTTCAGCATGCAGTGCATTCTTTCAGAATGCAGTGCATTCCTTAGGTGTGCAGTGCATTCCTTCAGTGTGCAGTGCGTTCCTTTAGCCTGCAGTGCATTCCGACAGTGTGCAGTGCATTCCTGTAGCCCACAGTGCATTCCTTCAGCATGCAGTGCCTTCCTTCAGACTGCAGCACATTCCATAAGAGCGCAGTGCATTCCTTCAGCCTGCAGTGTATTCCTTTGGCTTGAAATGCATTACTTCAGCGAGCAGTGCATTCCTTCAGCTTGCAGTGCATTCCTTCAGCTTGCAGTGCATTCCTTCAGCATGCAGTGCGTTCCTGCAGTGCATTCCTTCAGCATGCAGTGCATTTCTTCAGTGGACAGTGCATTCCTAAGACTGCAGCACATTCCTTCAGAGCACAATGCATTCCTTCAGCGTGCAATGCATTCGTTCAGCGTGCAATGCATTCCTTCAGCCTGCTGTGTATTCCTTCAGCGTGCAGTGCATTCCTTCAGCGTGCAGTGCATTCTTTCAGCGTGCAATGCATTCCTTCAGCCTGCTGTGTATTCCTTCAGCATGCAGTGCATTCCTTCAGCATGCAGTGCATTCCTTCAGCGTGCAGTGCATTCCTTCAGCGTGCAGTGCATTCCTTCAATGTGCATTCCTTCAGTGTGCAGTGCATTCCCTTAGAGTGCACTGCATTCCTTCAGTGTGTAGTGCATTACTTCAGCGTGCAGTGCATTCATTCAACGTGCATTCCTTCAGCATACATTGCATTCCTTCAGCGTGCAGTGCATTCCTTCAGTGTGCAGTGCTTTCTTTCAGTGTGCAATGCATTCCTATAGTGTGTAGTGCTTTCCTTCAGCGTTCAGTGGAATCGTTCCAAGTGCAGAGCATTCCTTCAGCGTGCAGTGCGTTTCTTCAGCGTGCAGTGCATTTCATCAGTCTGCAGTGCTTTCTTTCAGTGTGCAATGCATTCCTCATTTTGCAGAGCATTCCTTCAGACTGCAGTGCATTCCTTCTGCGTGCAGTGCAGTCCTTCAGCATACATTGCATTTCTTCAGAGTGCAGTGCATTCCTTCTGTGTGCAGTGCATTCCTTCAGCGTACAGTGCATTCCTTCAGCGTGCATTGCATTCCTTGATTGTGCTGCGCATTCCTTCAGACTGCACTGCATTCCTTCCATGTGCAGGGCATTCCTTCAGTGGCAGTGCATTCCTCTCATGTGCAGTGCATTCCTTCAGCATGCAGTGCATTCCTTCAGCGTGCAGTGCATTCCATCAGAGTGCAGCGCATTCCTTCAGCCTGCAGTGGATTCCTTCAGTCTGCAGTGTGTTCTTTCAGTGTGCAATGCATTCACCCATGTGCAGTGCATTCCTTCAGAGTGCAGTGCATTCTTTCAGCCTGCTGTGCATTCCTTCAGCATACATTGCTTTCCTTCAGTATGCAGTGCATTCCTTCAGCGTGCAGTGCATTCCTTCAGTGTGCAGTGCTTTCTTTCAGTGTGCTGTGCATTCCTATAGTGTGTAGTGCTTTCCTTCAGCGTTCAGTGGAATCGTTCCAAGTGCAGAGCATTCCTTCAGCGTGCAGTGCGTTTCTTCAGCGTGCAGTGCATTTCATCAGTCTGCAGTGCTTTCTTTCAGTGTGCAATGCATTCCTCATTTTGCAGAGCATTCCTTCAGAGTGCAGTGCATTCCTTCTGCGTGCAGTGCAGTCCTTCAGCATACAGTGCATTCCTTCAGCGTGCATTGCATTCCTTGATTGTGCTGCGCATTCCTTCAGACTGCACTGCATTCCTTCCATGTGCAGGGCATTCCTTCAGTGTCCAGTGCATTCCTCTCATGTGCAGTGCATTCCTTCAGCATGCAGTGCATTCCTTCAGCGTGCAGTGCATTCCATCAGAGTGCAGCGCATTCCTTCAGCCTGCAGTGGATTCCTCCAGTCTGCAGTGCGTTCTTTCAGTGTGCAATGCATTCACCCATGTGCAGTGCATTCCTTCACAGTGCAGTGCATTCTTTCAGCCTGCTGTGCATTCCTTCAGCATACATTACTTTCCTTCAGTATGCAGTGCATTCCTTCAGCATGCAGCGCATTTCTAAGTGTGCAATGCAACCCTTCAGTGTGCTGTGCATTCCCACAGCGTGCAGTACCTTCCTTCAATGTGCAGTGCATTCCTTCTGTGTGCAGTGCATTTCTTCAGCGTACTGCTCATTCCTTCAGTGTGCTGTGCATTCCTTCAGCGTGCACTGCATTCCTTCAGTGGCAGTTCATTCCTTCAACGTGCAACTCATTTCTTCAGAGTGCAGTGCACGCCTTCAGCATGCACTGCATTCCTTCAGTGCGCAGTGTGTTCCTTCAACGTGCAACTCATTTCTTCAGTGTGCAGTGCATTCCTTAAGTGTGCAGTGCATTCCTTCAGTGTGCAGTGCATTCCTTCAACGTACATTGCTTCAGTGTGCAGTGCATTCCTTCAATGTGCATTCCTTCAGCGTACAGTGCATTCCTTCAGCATCCATTGCATTCCTTCCACGTGCAGTGGATTCCTTCAGCATGCACTGCATTCCTTCCATGTGCAGTGCATTCCTTCAGCATTCAGTGCATTCCTTCAGCATGCAGTGCATTCCTTCAGCATACAGCGCATTCCATAAGCGTGCAGTGCATTCCGACAGAGTGCAGCGCATTCCTTCAGCCTGCAGAGGATTCCTTCAGTCTGCAGTGCGTTCTTTCAGTGTGCAATGCATTCATCCGTGTGCACTGCATTCCTTCAGAGTGCAGTGCATTCTTTCAGCGTGCAGTGCATTCCTTCAGCATACATTGCTTTCCTTCAGTATGCAGTAGCTTCCTACAATGTGCAGTGCATTCCGTCAGTGTGCTGTACATTCCTTCAGCGTGCAGTGCATTCCTTCAGTGTGCACTGCATTCCTTAGTGTGTAGCGAATTCCTTCATCGTGCAGTGCATTCCTTCAGCATACATTGCTTTCCTTCAGAGTGCAGTGCATTCCTACAGCTTGCAGTGTATTCCTTCGGCTTGAAATGCATTACTTCAGCGAGCAGTGCATTCCTTCAGCTTGCAGTGCATTCCTTCAGCTTGCAGTGCATTCCTTCAGCGTGCAGTGCATTCCTTCAGCGTGCAGTGCATTCCTTCAACGTGCATTGCTTGAGCGTGCAGTGCATTCCTTCAACGTGCATTGCTTCAGTGTGCAGTGCATTCCTTCAGAGTGCACTGCATTCCTTCAGTGTGTAGTGCATTGCTTCAGCGTGCAGTGCATTCCTTCAACGTGCATTCCTTCAGCATACATTGCATTCCTTCAGCCTGCAGTGCATTCTTTCAGAATGCAGAGCATTCCTTCAGCGTGCAGTGCATTCCTTCAGTGTGCAGTGCGTTCCTTTAGCCTGCAGTGCATTCCTTCAGGGCGCAGTGCATTCCTTCAGCCTGCAGTGCCTTCCTTCAGTGTTCACTGCATTCCTTTAGTGTGCAGTGCATTCCTTCAGCGTGCAGTGCATTCCTTCAGCATGCAGTGCATTCCTTCAGTGTGCAGTGCATTCCTGTAGCCTGCAGTGCATTCCTTCAGCATGCAGTGCATTCCTTCAGACTGCAGCACATTCCTTCGGAGCGCAGTGCATTCCTTCAGCCTGCAGTGTATTCCTTTGGCTTGAAATGCATTACTTCAGCAAGCAGTGCATTCCTTCAGCTTGCTGTGCATTCCTTCAGTATGCAGTGCGTTCCTGCAGCCTGCAGTGAATTCCTTCAGCGTGCAGTGCATTCCTTCAGTGGGCAGTGCATTCCTAAGCCAGCAGCACATTCCTTCAGAGCGCAATGCATTCCTTCAGCGTGCAGTGCATTCTTTCAGCGTGCAATGCATTCCTTCAGCCTGCTGTGTATTCCTTCATTGTGCAGTGCATTCCTTCAGCGTGCAGTGCATTCTTTCAGCGTGCACTGCATTCCTTCAGCCTGCTGTGCATTCCTTCAGCGTGCAGTGCATTCCTTCAGTGTGCAGTGCATTCCTTCAGCGTGCAGGGCATTCCTTCAACGTGCATTCCTTATGCGTCCAGTGCATTCCTTCAGCATCCATTGCATTCCTTCCACGTGCAGTGGATTCCTTCAGCATGCACTGCATTCCTTCCATGTGCAGTGCATTACTTCAGCGTTCAGTGCATTCCTTCCATGTGCAGTGCATTCCATCAGCATGCAGTGCATTCCTTCAGCGTGCAGCACATTCCTTCAGCGTGCAATGCATTCCATCAGAGTGCAGTGCATTCCTTCAGCCTGCAGTGGATTCCTTCAGTCTGCAGTGTGTTCTTTCAGTGTGCAATGCATTCATCCGTGTGCAGTGCATTCCTTCAGAGTGCAGTGTATTCTTTCAGCGTGCAGTGCATTCCTTCAGCATACATTGCTTTCCTTCAGTATGCAGTACCTTCCTTCAATGTGCAGTGCATTCCTTCTATGTGCTGTGCATTCCTTCAGCGTGCACTGCATTCCTTCAGTGCGCAGTGCGTTCCTTCAACGTGCAACTCATTTCTTCAGTGCGCAGTGCATTCCTTAAGTGTGCAGTGCATTCCGTCAGTGTGCACTGCATTCCTGCATGGTGTAGCAAATTCCTTCAGCGTGCAGTTCATTCCTTCAGCATGCAGTGCATTCTTTCAGAATGCAGTGCATTCCTTCAGTGTGCAGTGCATTCCTTCAGTGTGCAGTGCGTTCCTTTAGCCTGCAGTGCATTCCGACAGTGTGCAGTGCATTCCTGTAGCCCACAGTGCATTCCTTCAGCATGCAGTGCATTCCTTCAGACTGCAGCACATTCCATAAGAGCGCAGTGCATTCCTTCAGCCTGCAGTGTGTTCCTTTGGCTTGAAATGCATTACTTCAGCGAGCAGTGCATTCCTTCAGCTTGCAATGCATTCCTTCAGCTTGCAGTGCATTCCTTCAGCATGCAGTGCGTTCCTGCAGCCTGCAGTGCATTCCTTCAGCATGCAGTGCATTTCTTCAGTGGACAGTGCATTCCTAAGACTGCAGCACATTCCTTCAGAGCACAATGCATTCCTTCAGCGTGCAGTGCATTCCTTCAGTGTGCACTGCATTCCTAAAGTGTGTAGCGAATTCCTTCATCGTGCAGTGCATTCCTTCAGCATACATTGCTTTCCTTCAGAGTGCAGTGCATTCCTTCAGCCTGCAGTGTATTCCTTCGGCTTGAAATGCATTACTTCAGCGAGCAGTGCATTCCTTCAGCTTGCAGTGCATTCCTTCAGCTTGCAGTGCATTCCTTCAGCATGCAGTGCGTTCCTGCAGCCTGCAGTGCATTCCTTCAGCGTGCAGTGCATTTCTTCAGTGGGCAGTGCATTCCTAAGACTGCAGCATATTCCTTCAGAGCGCAATGCATTCCTTCAGCGTGCAGTGCATTCGTTCAGCGTGCAATGCATTCCTTCAGCCTGCTGTGTATTCCTTCAGCCTGCAGTGCATTCCTTCAGCGTGCAGTGCATTCCTTCAACGTGCATTCCTTCAGTGTGCAGTGCATTCCAAACAGAGTGCACTGCATTCCATAAGTGTGCAGTGTATTGCTTCAGCGTGCAGTGCATTCTTTCAACGTGCATTCTGTCAGCATACATTGCATTCCTGCAGCGTGCAGTGCATTCCTTCAGTGTGCAGTGCTTTTCATCAGTATGCAGTGCATTCCTTCAGTCTGCAGTGCTTTCTTTCAGTGTGCAATGCATTCCTATAGTGTGTAGTGCATTCCTTCAGCGTTCAGTGGATTCGTTCCAAGTGCAGAGCATTCCTTCAGCGTGCAGTGCATTTCATCAGTCTGCAGTGCTTTCTTTCAGTGTGCAATGCATTCCTCATTTTGCAGAGCATTCCTTCAGAGTGCAGAGCATTCCTTCTGCGTGCAGTGCTTTCCTTCAGCATACATTGCATTTCTTCAGAGTGCAGTGCATTCCTTCTGCGTGCAGTGCATTCCTTCAGCGTACCGTGCATTCCTTCAGTGTGCATTGCATTCCTTCATTGTGCTGCGCATTCCCTCAGACTGCACTGCATTCCTTCCATGTGCAGGGCATTCCAATAGTGTTCAGTGCATTCCTTCCATGTGCAGTGCATTCCTTCAGCATGCAGTGCATTCCTTCAGCGTGCAGTGCATTCCATCAGATTGCAGCAATTCCTTCAGCCTGCAGTGGATTCCTTCAGCGTGCAGTGCATTCCTTCAGCCTGCAGTGCATTCTTTCAGAATGCAGTGCATTCCTTAAGTGTGCAGTGCATTCCTTCAGCGCCCAGTGGATTACTTCCAAGTGCAGAGCATTACTTAAGCGTGCAGTGCATTCCTTCAGCGTGCAGTGCATTTCATCAGTCTGCAGTGCTTTATTTCAGTGTGCAATGCATTCATCATTTTGCAGAGCATTCCTTCAGAGTGCAGTGCATTCCTTCTGCTTGCATTGCAGTCCTTCAGCATACATTGCATTTCTTCAGAGTGCAGTGCATTCCTTTTGCGTGCAGTGCATTCCTTCAGCGTACAGTGCATTGCTTCAGCGTGCATTGCATTCCTTGATTGTGCTGCGCATTCCTTCAGTGTCCAGTGCATTCCTCTCATGTGCAGTGCGTTCCTTCAGCATGCAGTGCATTCCTTCAGCGTGCAGTGCATTCCATCAGAGTGCAGCGCATTCCTTCAGCCTGCAGTGGATTCCTTCAGTCTGCAGTGCGTTCTTTCAGTGTGCAATGCATTCACGCATTTGCAGTGCATTCCTTCAGAGTGCAGTGCATTCTTTCAGCCTGCTGTGCATTCCTTCAGCATACATTGCTTTCCTTCAGTATGCAGTGCATTCCTTCAGCATGCAGCGCATTCCTAAGTGTGCAATGCAACCCTTCAGTGTGCTGTGCATTCCCACAGCGTGCAGTACCTTCCTTCAATGTGCAGTGCATTCCTTCTGTGTGCAGTGCCTTTCTTCAGCGGACTGCTCATTCCTTCAGTGTGCTGTGCATTCCTTCAGCATGCACTGCATTCCTTCAGTGGCAGTTCATTCCTTCAACGTGCAACTCATTTCTTCAGAGTGCAGTGCACGCCTTCAGCATGCACTGCATTCCTTCAGTGCGCAGTGCGTTCCTTCAACGTGCAACTCATTTCTTCAGTGTGCAGTGCATTCCTTAAGTGTGCAGTGCATTCCTTCAGCGTGCAGTGCATTCCTTCAACGTACATTGCTTCAGCGTGCAGTGCATTCCTTCAATGTGCATTCCTTCAGCATTCAGTGCATTCCTTCAGCATGCAGTGCATTCCTTCAGCGTACAGCGCATTCCATAAGCGTGCAGTGCATTCCGACAGAGTGCAGCGCATTCCTTCATCCTGCAGAGGATTCCTTCAGTCTGCAGTGCGTTCTTTCAGTGTGCAATGCATTCATCCGTGTGCAGTGCATTCCTTCAGAGTGCAGTGCATTCTTTCAGCGTGCAGTGCATTCCTTCAGCATACATTGCTTTCCTTCAGTATGCAGTACCTTCCTTCAATGTGCAGTGCATTCCGAAGTGTGCTGTACATTCCTTCAGCGTGCAGTGCATTCCTTCAGTGTGCACTGCATTCCTTCAGCATGCAGTGCGTTCCTGCAGCCTGCAGTGCATTCCTTCAGCGTGCAGTGCATTTCTTTAGTGGGCATTGCATTCCTAAGACTGCAGCATATTCCTTCAGAGCGCAATGCATTCCTTCAGCGTGCAGTGCATTCGTTCAGCTTGCAATGCATTCCTTCAGCCTGCTGTGTATTCCTTCAGCCTGCAGTGCATTCCTTCAGCGTGCAGTGCATTCCTTCAACGTGCATTCCTTCAGTGTGCAGTGCATTCCCTCAGAGTGCACTGCATTCCATAAGTGTGTAGTGTATTGCTTCAGCGTGCAGTGCATTCTTTCAACGTGCATTCTGTCAGCATACATTGCATTCCTTCAGCGTGCAGTGCATTCCTTCATTGTGCAGTGCTTTTCATCAGTATGCAGTGCATTCCTTCAGTCTGCAGTGCTTTCTTTCAGTGTGCAATGCATTCCTATAGTGTGTAGTGCATTCCTTCAGCGTTCAGTGGATTTGTTCCAAGTGCAGAGCATTCCTTCAGCGTGCAGTGCATTTCATCCGTCTGCAGTGCTTTCTTTCAGTGTGCAATGCATTCCTCATTTTGCAGAGCATTCCTTCAGAGTGCAGAGCATTCCTTCTGCGTGCAGTGCATTCCTTCAGCATACATTGCATTTCTTCAGAGTGCAGTGCATTCCTTCTGCGTGCAGTGCATTCCTTCAGCATACAGTGCATTCCTTCAGCGTGCATTGCATTCCTTCATTGTGCTGCGCATTCCCTCAGACTGCACTGCATTCCTTCCATGTGCAGGGCATTCCACTAGTGTTCAGTGCATTCCTTCCATGTGCAGTGCATTCCTTCAGCATGCAGTGCATTCCTTCAGCGTGCAGTGCATTCCATCAGATTGCAGCGCATTCCTTCAGCCTGCAGTGGATTCCTTAGCGTGCAGTGCATTCCTTCAGCCTGCAGTGCATTCTTTCAGAATGCAGTGCATTCCTTAAGTGTGCAGTGCATTCCTTCAGCGCCCAGTGGATTACTTCCAAGTGCAGAGCATTACTTCAGCGTGCAGTGCGTTCCTTCAGCGTGCAGTGCATTTCATCAGTCTGCAGTGCTTTCTTTCAGTGTGCAATGCATTCATCATTTTGCAGAGCATTCCTTCAGTGTGCAATGCATTGCTTCAGCATACATTGCATTCCTTCAGTGTGCAGTGCATTCCTTCAGCGTGCAGTGCATTCCATCAGTATACAGTGCATTCCATCAGTCTGCAGTGCTTTCTTTCAGTGTGCAATGCATTCCTCAGTGGGCAGAGCATTCCTTCAGCATACATTGCATTCCTTCAGTGTGCAGTGCATTCCTTTAGTCTGCAGCGCATTCTTAATTGTGCAATGCATTCCTTCAGTGTGCAGTGCATTAGATCAGAGTGCAGTGTTTTCCTTATGCATGCATTGCATTCCTCCAGTGTGCAGTGCAGTACCTTAACGTGCAGCGCATTCCTGAGTTTGCAAAGCATTACTTCAGTGTGCAGTGCATTGGTTCAGCCTGCAGTGAATTCCTAAAGTGTGCAGTGCATTCCTTCAGCGTGCAGTGCATTCCTTCAGCCTGCAGTTTCTTCCTTCAGCATGCAGTGCATTCCTTCAGGGTGCTGTGTATTCCTTCACTGTGCAATGCATTCCTTCACTGCGCAATGCATTCCTTCAGCATACAGTGCATTCTTTCAGCGTGCTGTGCATTCCTTCAGCCTGCAGTGCATTCCTTCAGGCTGCAGTGTATTCCTTCAGCATCCAGTGCATTGCTTCAGCATCCATTGCATTCCTTCAACGTGCATTGCATTCCTTCAGCATACACTGCATTCCATCCGTGTGCAGTTCATTCCTTCAGCGTTCAGTGCATTCCTTCCAAGTGCAGTGCATTCCTTCAGCGTGCAGTGCATTCCTTCAGCCTGCAGTGCATTCCATCAGAATGCAGAGCATTCCTTCAGCCTCCAGTGCATTCCTTCAGACTGCAGTGCATTCCATCAGCCTGCTGGGCATTCCTTCAACGTGCAGTGCATTCCGTCAGCGTGCAGTGCATTCCATCAGCTTTCAGGGCATTCCTTCAGCGTGCAGTGCATTCTTTCAGCGTGCAGTGCATTCCTTCAGCATACATTGCTTTCCTTCAGTATGCATTACCTTCCTTCAATGTGCAGTGCATTCCTTCAGTGTGCTGTAAATTCCTTCAGCGTGCAGTGCATTCCTTCAGTGTGCACTGCATTTCTTCAGTGTGTAGCGAATTCCTTCATCGTGCAGTGCATTCCTTCAGCATACATTGCTTTCCTTCAGAGCGCAGTGCATTCCTTCAGCCTGCAGTGTATTCCTTCAGCATGAAATGCATTACTTCAGCGAACAGTGCATTCCTTCAGCTTGCAGTGCATTCCTTCAGCTTGCAGTGCATTCCTTCAGCATGCAGTGTGTTCCTGCAGCTGCAGTGCATTCCTTCAGCGTGCAGTACATTTCTTCAGTGGGCAGTGCATTCCTAAGACTGCAGCACATTCCTTCAGAGCGCAATGCATTCCTTCAGCGTGCAGTGCATTCGTTCAGCGTGCAATGCATTCCTTCAGCCTGCTGTGCATTCCTTCAGGCTGCAGTGTATTCCTTCAGCATCCAGTGCATTGCTTCAGCATCCATTGCATTCCTTCAACGTGCATTGCATTCCTTCAGCATACACTGCATTCCATCCGTGTGCAGTTCATTCCTTCAGCGTTCAGTGCATTCCTTCCAAGTGCAGTGCATTCCTTCAGCGTGCAGTGCATTCCTTCAGCCTGCAGTGCATTCTATCAGAGTGCAGAGCATTCCTTCAGCCTCCAGTGCATTCCTTCAGACTGCAGTGCATTCCATCAGCCTGCTGGGCATTCCTTCAACGTGCAGTGCATTCCGTCAGCGTGCAGTGCATTCCATCAGCTTTCAGGGCATTCCGTCAGCGTGCAGTGCATTCTTTCAGCGTGCAGTGCATTCCTTCAGCATACATTGCTTTCCTTCAGTATGCATTACCTTCCTTCAATGTGCAGTGCATTCCTTCAGTGTGTTGTAAATTCCTTCAGCGTGCAGTGCATTCCTTCAGTGTGCACTGCATTCCTTCAGTGTGTAGCGAATTCCTTCATCGTGCAGTGCATTCCTCAGCATACATTGCTTTCCTTCAGAGCGCAGTGCATTCCTTCAGCCTGCAGTGTATTCCTTCAGCATGAAATGCATTACTTCAGCGAACAGTGCATTCCTCCAGCTTGCAGTGCATTCCTTCAGCTTGCAGTGCATTCCTTCAGTGTGCACTGCATTCCCTCAGAGTGCACTGCATTCCTTCAGTGCACAGTGCGTTCCTTCAACGTGCAACTCATTTCTTCAGTGTGCAGTGCATTCCTTAAGTGTGCAGTGCATTCCTTCAGCATGCAATGCATTCCTTCAACGTGCATTGCTTCAGCGTGCAGTGCATTCCTTCAACGTGCATTCCTTCAGCGTCCAGTGCATTACTTCAGCGTCCATTGCAGTCCATCCACGTGCAGTGGATTCCTTCAGCATGCACTGCATTCCTTCCATGTGCAGCGCATTCCTTCAGCGTTCAGTGCATTCCTTCCATGTGCAGTACATTCCTTCAGCATGCAGTGCATTCCTTCAGCGTGCAGCGCATTCCTTCAGCGTGCAGTGCATTCCATCAGAGTGCAGCGCATTCCTTCAGCCTGCAGTGGATTCCGTCAGTCTGCAGTGCGTTCTTTCAGTGTGCAATGCATTCCCTCAGAGTGCACTGCATTCCTTCAGTGCACAGTGCGTTCCTTCAACGTGCAACTCATTTCTTCAGTGTGCAGTGCATTCCTTAAGTGTGCACTGCATTCCTAAAGTGTGTAGCGAATTCCTTCATCGTGCAGTGCATTCCTTCAGCATACATTGCTTTCCTTCGGAGCGCAGTGCATTCCTTCAGCCTGCATTGTATTCCTTCGGCTTGAAATGCATTACTTCAGCGAGCAGTGCATTCCTTCAGCTTGCAGTGCATTCCTTCAGCTTGCAGTGCATTCCTTCAGCATGCAGTGCGTTCCTGCAGCCTGCAGTGCATTCCTACAGTGTGCAGTGCATTTCTTCAGTGGGCAGTGCATTCCTAAGACTGCAGCACATTCCTTCAGAGCGCAATGCATTCCTTCAGCATGCAGTGCATTCCTTCAGGGTGCAATGCATTCCTTCAGCCTGCTGTGTATTCCTTCAGCCTGCAGTGCATTCCTTCAACGTGCATTGCTTCAGCGTGCAGTGCATTCCTTCAACGTGCATTCCTTCAGTGTGCAGTGCATTCCCTCAGAGTGCATTGCAGTCCTTCAGTGTGTAGTGCATCGCTTCAGCGTGCAGTGCATTCCTTCAACGTGCATTCCTTCAGCATACATTGCATTCCTTCAGCGTGCAGTGCATTCCTTCAGTGTGCAGTGCTTTTCATCAGTATGCAGTGCATTCCATCAGTCTGCAGTGCTTTCTTTCAGTGTGCAATGCATTCCTATTGTGTGCAATGCATGCCTGCAGAGTTCAGTGGATTCGTTCCAAGTGCAGAGCATTGCTTCAGTGTGCAGTGCGTTTCTTCAGCGTGCAGTGCATTTCATCAGTCTGCAGTGCTTTCTTTCAGTGTGCAATGCATTCCTCATTTTGCAGAGCATTCCTACAGAGTGCAGTGCATTCCTTCTGAGTGCAGTGCATTCCTTCAGCATACATTGCATTTCTTCAGAGTGCAGTGCATTCCTTCTGCGTGCAGTGCATTCCTTCAGCGTACAGTGCATTCTTTCAGCGTGCATTGCATTCCTTCATTGTGCTGCGCATTCCCTCAGACTGCACTGCATTCCTTCAGTGTGTAGCGAATTCCTTCATCGTGCAGTGCCTTCCTTCAGCATTCATTGCTTTCCTTCAGAGCGCAGTGCATTCCTTCAGCCTGCAGTGTATTCCTTCAGCTTGAAATGCATTACTTCAGCGAGCAGTGCATTCCTTCAGCTTGCAGTGCATTCCTTCAGCTTGCAGTGCATTCCTTCAGCATGCAGTGCGTTCCTGCAGCTGCAGTGCATTCCTTCAGCGTGCAGTACATTTCTTCAGTGGGCAGTGCATTCCTAAGACTGCAGCACATTCCTTCAGAGCACAATGCATTCCTTCAGCGTGCAGTGCATTCGTTCAGCGTGCAATGCATTCCTTCAGCCTGCTGTGTATTCCTTCAGCCTGCAGTGCATTCCTTCAGCGTGCAGTGCATTCCTTCAACGTGCATTCCTTCAGCGTGCCGTGCATTCCTTCAACGTGCATTCCTATAGTGTGCAGTGCATTCACTCAGAGTGCACTGCATTCCTTCAGTGTGTAGTGCATTGCTTCAGCATGCAGTGCATTCCTTCAACATGCATTCCTTCAGCATACATTGCATTCCTTCAGCGTGCAGTGCATTCCTAAGTGTGCAGTGCTTTTCATCAGTCTGCAGTGCTTTCTTTCAGTGTGCAATGCATTCCTATAGTGTGTAGTGCATTCCTTCAGCGTTCAGTGGATTCGTTCCAAGTGCAGAGCATTCCTTCAGCGTGCAGTGCATTTCATCAGCCTGCATTGCTTTCTTTCAGTGTGCAATGCATTCCTCATTTTGCAGAGCATTCCTTCAGAGTGCAGAGCATTCCTTCTGCGTGCAGTGCATTCCTTCAGCATACATTGCATTTCTTCAGAGTGCAATGCGTTCCTTCTGCGTGCAGTGCATTCCTTCAGCGTACAGTGCATTCCTTCAGCATGCATTGCATTCCTTCATTGTGTTGCGCATTCCCTCAGACTGCACTGCATTCCTTCCATGTGCAGGGCATTCCTTCAGTGTTCAGTGCATTCCTTCCATGTGCAGTGCATTCCTTCAGCATGCAGTGCATTCCTTCAGCGTGCAGTGCATTCCATCAGAGTGCAACGCATTCCTTCAGCCTGCAGTGGATTCCTTCAGCGTGCAGTGCATTCCTTCAGCCTGCAGTGCATTCTTTCAGAATGCAGTGCATTCCTTAAGTGTGCAGTGCCTTCCTTCAGCGCCCAGTGGATTACTTCCAAGTGCAGAGCATTACTTCAGAGTGCAGTGCGTTCCTTCTGCCTGCAGTGCATTCCTTCAGCGTACAGTGCATTCTTTCAGCGTGCATTGCATTCCTTCATTGTGCTGCGCATTCCCTCAGACTGCACTGCATTCCTTCCATGTGCAGGGCATTCCTTCAGTGTTCAGTGCATTCCTTCCATGTGCAGTGCATTCCTTCAGCATGCAGTGCATTCCTTCAGTGTGCAGTGCATTCCATCAGAGTGCAGCGCATTCCTTCAGCCTGCAGCGGATTCCTTCAGCGTGCAGTGCATTCCTTCAGCCTGCAGTGCATTCTTTCAGAATGCAGTGCATTCCTTAATTGTGCAGTGCATTCCTTCAGCGCCCAATGGATTACTTCCAAGTGCAGAGCATTACTTCAGCGTGCAGTGTGTTCCTTCAGCGTGAAGTGCATTTCATCAGTCTGCAGTGCTTTCTTTCAGTGTGCAATGAATTCCTCATTTTGCAGAGCATTCCTTCAGTGTGCAATGCATTCCTTCAGCATACATTGCATTCCTTCAGCGTGCAATGCATTCCTTCAGCGTGCAGTGCATTCCTTCAGCGTGCAGTGCATTCCATCAGTATGCAGTGCATTCCAAAAGTCTGCAGTGCTTTCTTTCAGTGTGCAATGCATTCCGCAGTGGGCATTGCATTCCTTCAGCATACATTGCATTCCTTCAGTGTGCAGTGCATTCCTTTAGTCTGCAGCGCATTCCTAATTGTGCAATGCATTCCTTCAGTGTGCAGTGCATTAGATCAGAGTGCAGTGTTTTCCTTATGCATGCATTGCATTCCTCCAGTGTGCAGTGCAGTACTTTAACGTGCAGCGCATTCCTGAGTTTGCAAAGCATTACTTCAGTGTGCAGTGCATTGGTTCAGCCTGCAGTGCATTCCTTCAGAGTGCAGTGCATTCTTTCTGCGTGCAGTGCATTCCTTCAGCATACATTGCTTTCCTTCAGTATGCAGTACCTTCCTTCAATGTGCAGTGCATTCCTTCAGCGTGCTGTACATTCCTTCAGCGTGCAGTGCATTCCTTCAGTGTGCACTGCATTCCTTCAGTGTGTATCGAATTCCTTCATCGGGCAGTGCATTCCTTCAGCATACATTGCTTTCCTTCAGAATGCAGTGCATTCCTTCAGCCTGCATTGTATTCCTTCAGCTTGAAATGCATTACTTCAGCGAGCAGTGCATTCCTTCAACTTGCAGTGCATTCCTTCAGCATGCAGTGCGTTCCTGCAGCCTGCAGTGCATTCCTTCAGTGTGCAGTGCATTTCTTCAGTGGGCAGTGCATTCCTAAGACTGCAGCACATTCGTTCAGAGCGCAATGCATTCCTTCAGCATGCAGTGCATTCGTTCAGGGTGCAATGCATTCCTTCAGCCTGCTGTGTATTCCTTCAGCCTGCAGTGCATTCCTTCAACGTGCATTGCTTCAGCGTGCAGTGCATTCCTTCAACTTGCATTCCTTCAGTGTGCAGTGCATTCCCTCAGAGTGCATTGCATTCCTTCAGTGTGTAGTGCATTGCTTCAGCATGCAGTGCATTCCTTCAACGTGCATTCCTTCAGCATACATTGCTTTCCTTCAGCGTGCAGTGCATTCCTTCAACGTGCATTACTTCAGTGTGCAGTGCATTCCCTCAGAGTGCATTGCATTCATTCAGTGTGTAGTGCATTGCTTCAGCATGCAGTGCATTCCTTCAACGTGCATTCCTTCAGCATACATTGCATTCTTCAGCGTGCAGTGCATTCCTTCAGTGTGCAGTGCTTTTCATCAGTATGCAGTGCATTCCATCAGTCTGCAGTGCTTTCTTTCAGTGTGCAATGCATTCCTATTGTGTGCAATGCATGCCTGCAGAGTTCAGTGGATTCGTTCCAAGTGCAGAGCATTCCTTCAGCGTGCAGTGCATTTCTTCAGCGTGCAGTGCATTTCATCAGTCTGCAGTGCTTTCTTTCAGTGTGCAATGCATTCCTCATTTTGCAGAGCATTCCTACAGAGTGCAGTGCATTCCTTCTGAGTGCAGTGCATTCCTTCAGCATACATAGCATTTCTTCAGAGTGCAGTGCATTCCTTCTGCGTGCAGTGCATTCCTTCAGCGTACAGTGCATTGTTTCAGCGTGCATTGCATTCCTTCATTGTGTTGCGCATTCCCTCAGACTGCACTGCATTCCTTCCATGTGCAGGGCATTCCTTCAGTGTTCAGTGCATTCCTTCCATGTGCAGTGCATTCCTTCAGCATGCAGTGCATTCCTACAGCGTGCAGTGCATTCCATCAGAGTCCAGCGCATTCCTTCAGCCTGCAGTGGATTCCTCCAGTCTGCAGTGCGTTCTTTCAGTGTGCAATGCATTCATCCATGTGCAGTGCATTTCTTCAGAGTGCAGTGCATTCTTTCAGCCTGCTGTGAATTCCTTCAGCATACATTGCTTTCCTTCAGCATGCAGCGCATTCCTAAGTGTGCAATGCAACCTTTCAGTGTGCTGTGCATTCCCACAGCGTGCAGTACCTTCCTTCAATGTGCAGTGCATTCCTTCTGTGTGCAGTGCATTTCTTCAGCGTACTGCTCATTCCTTCAGTGTGCTGTGCATTCCTTCAGCGTGCAGTGCATTCCTTCAACGTACATTGCTTCAGCGTGCAGTGCATTCCTTCAACATGCATTCCATCAGCGTCCAGTGCATTCCTTCAGCGTCCATTGCATTCCTTCCACGTGCAGTGCATTCCTTCAGCATTCAGTGCATTCCTTCAGACTGCAGTGCATTCCTTCAGCATACAGCGCATTCCATAAGCGTGCAGTGCATTCCATCAGAGTGCAGCGCATTCCTTCAGCCTGCAGTGGATTCCTTCAGTCTGCAGTGCGTTCTTTCAGTGTGCAATGCATTCATCCGTGTGCAGTGCATTCCTTCAGAGTGCAGTGCATTTTTTCAGCTTGCAGTGCATTCCTTCAGCATACATTGCTTTCCTTCAGTATGCAATACCTTCTTTCAATGTGCAGTGCATTCCTACAGTGTGCTGTAAATTCCTTCAGCGTGCAGTGCATTCATTCAGTGTGCACTGCATTCCTTCAGTGTGTAGCGAATTCCTTCATCGTGCAGTGCATTCCTTCAGCATTCATTGCTTTCCTTCAGAGCGCAGTGCATTCCTTCAGCCTGCAGTGTATTCCTTCAGCTTGAAATGCATTACTTCAGCTTGCAGTGCATTCCTTCAGCTTGCAGTGCATTCCTTCAGCATGCAGTGCGTTCCTGCAGCTGCAGTGCATTCCTTCAGCGTGCAGTAAATTTCTTCAGTGGGCAGTGCATTCCTAAGACTGCAGCACATTCCTTCAGAGCGCAATGCATTCCTTCAGTGTGCAGTGCATTCGTCCAGCGTGCAATGCATTCCTTCAGCCTGCTGTGTATTCCTTCAGCCTGCAGTGCATTCCTTCAGCGTGCAGTGCATTCCTTCAACGTGCATTCCTTCAGCGTGTCGTGCATTCCTTCAACGTGCATTCCTTCAGTGTGCAGTGCATTCTCTCAATTGCACTGCATTCCTTCAGTGTGTAGTGCATTGCTTCAGCAGGCAGTGCATTCCTTCAACGTGCATTCCTTCAGCATACATTGCATTCCTTCAGCGTGCAGTGCATTCCTTCAGTGTGCAGTGCTTTTCATCAGTCTGCAGTGCTTTCTTTCAGTGTGCAATGCATTCCTATAGTGTGTAGTGTATTCCTTCAGCGTTCAGTGGATTCGTTCCAAGTGCAGAGCATTCCTTCAGCGTGCAGTGCATTTCATCAGTCTGCATTGCTTTCTTTCAGTGTGCAGTGCGTTCCTTTAGCCTGCAGTGCATTCCTTCAGGGCGCAGTGCATTCCTTCAGCCTGCAGTGCATTCCTTCAGTTTTCAGTGCATTCCTTTAGTGTGCAGTGCATTCCTTCAGCATGCAGCGCATTCCTTCAGCGTGCAGCGCATTCCTTCAGCCCACAGTGGATTCCTTCAGTCTGCATTGCGTTCTTTCAATGTGCAATGCATTCATCCGTGTGCAGTGCATTCCTTCAGAGTGCAGTGCATTCTTTCAGCGTGCAGTGCATTCCTTCAGCATACATTGCTATCCTTCAGTATGCAGTACCTTCCTTCAATGTGCAGTGCATTCCTTCAGTGTGCTGTGCATTCCTTCAGCATGCACTGCATTCCTTCAGTGCGCAGTGCATTCCTTCAACGTGCAACTCATTTCTTCAGTGTGCAGTGCATTCCTTCAGTGTGCAGTGCATTCCTTCAGTGGCAGTGCATTCCTTCAACGTGCATTGCTTCAGCGTGCAGTGCATTCCTTCAACGTGCATTCCTTCAGCGTCCAGTGCATTCCTTCAGCGTCCATTGCATTCCTTCCACGTGCAGTTGATTCCTTCAGCATGCACTGCATTCCTTCCATGTGCAGTGCATTCCTTCAGCGTTCAGTGCATTCCTTCAGCGTGCAGCGAAGTCCTTCAGCGTGCAGTGCATTCCAATAGAGTGCAGCGCATTCCTTCCGCCTGCAGTGGATTCCTTCAGTCTGCAGTGCATTCTTTCAGTGTGCAATGCATTCATCCGTGTGCAGTGCATTCCATAAGAGTGCAGTGCATTCTTTCAGCGTGCAGTGCATTCCTTCAGCATACATTGCTTTCCTTCAGTATGCAGTAACTTCCTTCAATGTGCAGTGCATTCCTTCAGTGTGCTGTACATTCCTTCAGCGTGCAGTGCATTCCAATGTGTGCACTGCATTCCTTCAGTGTGTAGCGAATTCCTTCAGCGTGCAGTGCATTCCTTCAGCATACATTGCTTTCCTTCAGAGCGCAGTGCATTCCTTCAGCCTGCATTGTATTCCTTCGGCTTGAAATGCATTACTTCAGCGAGCAGTGCATTCCTTCAGCTTGCAGTGCATTCCTTCAGCTTGCAGTGCATTCCTTCAGCATGCAGTGCGTTCCTGCAGCCTGCAGTGCATTCCTTCAGTGTGCAGTGCATTTCTTCAGTGGGCAGTGCATTCCTAAGACTGCAGCACATTCCTTCATAAGAACATAAGAACATAAGAAATAGGAGCAGGAGTAGGCCAATCGGCCCCTCGAGCCTGCTCCGCCATTCAATAAGATCATGGCTGATCTGATCCTAACCGCCAATCTACTATCTATCACAGAACCATCTCCTGCATCTAACAGAATTGCACACACGAAATAGGAGCAGAATCAGGCTACACGGTCCCTGGGCCCGCTCCACTACCCACAGGGCCATGACCGATCCGAACCTAGACTCATGTCCAAATTCCTGCCCGCTCCCCATAACCCTTAATGCCCTTTACTTCTAGGAAACTGTCTATTCCTGTTTTAAATTTATTTAATGATGTAGCTTCTACAGCTTTTTGTGGCAGCATATTCCATGGACCTACCACCCTCTGAGTGAAGTAGTTCCTCCTCATCTCAGTTTTGAAAGAGCAGCCCCTTATTCTAAGACTATGTCCCCTAGTTCTAGTCTCACCCGTCATCGGGAACATCCTCCCCGCATCCACCCGATCCAACCCCTTCACAATCTTATATGTTTCAATAAGATCGCCTCTCATTCTTCTGAACTCCAATGAGTAGAGTCCCAATCTACCCAACCTCTCCTCATATGACCACCCCCTCATCCCCGGGATTAACCGAGTGAACCTTTTTTGCACTGCCTCGAGAGCAAGGATGTCTTTCCTTAAGTAAGGACACCAAAACTGTATGCAGTATTCCAGGTGCGGTCTCACCAATACCTTGTACAACTGAAGCAATACCTCCCTATTTTTATATTCTATCCCCCTAGCAATGAAAGCCAACATTCCATTTGCCTTCTTAATCACTTGCTGCACCTGCATACTAACCTTTTGAGTTTCGTGCACCAGGACCCCCAGATCCCTTTGCACTTCAGTACTCTCCAGTTTCTTGCCATTAAGATAATAAATTGCTCTAGGATTTTTCCTGCCAAAGTGCATCACCTCACACTTTCCAGTGTTGTATTCCATCTGCCAAATCTCTGCCCACTTACTTAGCCTGTCTATGTCCCCTTGCAGGTTTTTTATGTCCTCCTCACTCACTACTTTCCCTCCCATCTTTGTATCATCTGCAAATTTTGATATGTTACACTTGGTCCCTTCCTCCAAATCGTTAATATAGATTGTAAAGAGTTGGGGACCCAGCACTGACCCCTGTGGAACACCACTAGTTACTGATTGCCAGTCTGAGAATGAACCATTTATCCCAACTCTTTGCTTTCTGTTAGATAGCCAATCCTCTATCCATGCCAGAATATTACCCCCAATCCCGTGATTTTTTACCTTAAGCAATAATCTTTTGTGTGGCACCTTGTCAAATGCCTTTGGAAGTCTAAATACACCACGTCCACTGGTTCCCCTTTATCCACTCTATATGTTACTTCCTCAAAGAACTCCAGCAAATTTGTCAAACATGACTTCCCCTTCGTAAAACCATGCTGACTTTGTCCTATTAAATTATGATTATCCAAATGTCCTGTTACTGTTTCCTTAATAATGGACTCCAAAATTTTACCTACCACAGATGTTAGGCTAACCAGTCTATAGTTACCAGCCTTCTGTCTACTGCCCTTTTTAAATAAGGGTGTTACATTAGCAGTTTTCCAGTCTGCCGGGACCTTAGCGGAATCCAGGGAGTTTTGAAAAATTATTACCAATGCATCTACAATCCCTACCGCCACTTCCTTCAAGACTCTAGGATGTAAGCCATCAGGTCCAGGTGATTTATCCGCCTTGAGTCCCATTATTTTACCGAGTACCACTTCCTTAGTGATTTTGATCGTGTTTAGCTCCTCTCCCCCTATAGCCCCCTGTTTGTCCAGTGTTGGGATATTCTTAGTGTCCTCTACTGTAAAGACTGATACAAAATATTCATTCAGTGTTTTTGCCATCTCCATATTTCCCACCATTAATTTCCCGGTCTCATCCTCTAAGGGACCAACATTTACTTTAGCCACCCTTTTTCTTTTTATACAACTATAAAAACTCTTAGGGGTAAAACTTCAGTTGGTTGCGCCTCCCGTTAGCGCCTTAAGAGGGCGCTAATGGGGCGCAAAGCCGCTAACGCCCGGGCGCAGCGATGTTTGCGCCGCTCGGGAACTTAACTAGAGATTGTGCGGCGGCGCTAAAACTTACCGCTGCGACCACCTGCGCGCGCAGATTGTGACGTCATTCCATGGTGCAGCGCCCATGTGGCGCCCCGGAGCGGAAATTGAGTGGCGCCCCCTGCCTTACCGCCTGGCGCATCCAACGACCAGAAGACTGGAACGCTATCAATCGCTGTGGGGCTGGGGGGGGCGCTATTTAAAGGGGGCCTCTTCCTGTCTTTTATTGTTGGTGGCATTTTTGAACTACGCATTCTGAGAGAGAGAGGGAGAGACTTCTGGAAAGATTCAACGTTGTGTGAAGGAGTTTTGGGTACTGAGAAGCACTTTGCAGGTTCATTTTGATTTGCCATTCCTTGTATCGATTTAGCAGAGACTGTGGGAGCTGCACTCTGAGCTCTTTGCCTGGTACTCTCCATTGTTCTTTCCAGCACATTTGATGTGCAAGTCTCTCCAGGCCGAGATTCAAGGCTGCAATGAACAGGATGTGGATGGAAAGCAAGATTAACCATCCCCTTTAAGAACTGGCCCGTGCCATTGTGTGTGTGTTCCATTGCTGACTGACATTACATGAGCTTCGCCAGCGCTCTGAGGTAGCGCCTCACTCCTTGGCCTTTGCGCCTTAAGAGAGGTGTGCAGCGCCTGCTTTAGCGCTCCACTCACCTCCCGGGGCGGTAAAAGTGAAGTTTCCAGTCAGTGCTGATAATTAGCGCCAGGCGCTAATATTTGCGTCCAGACAATATTTGCGCCCCAAATGGGGCGCGACCTAATTTCTACCCCTTACTATCTGTTTTTATATTTTTTGCTAATTTACTTTCATAATCTATCTTCCCCTTCTTAATCAATCTTTTTGTTATTTTTTGCTGCCTTTTAAAGTTTTCCCAATCCTCTGTCCTCCCACTAGATTTCGCTACCTTATATGCCCTTGTTTTTAGTCGAATACTATCCTTAATTTCTTTACTTCGCCACGGATGACTGTCCTTCTTTTACACCCTTTTCTTTTCAGTGGAATATATATTTTTTGGAAGTTGTAAAATAACTCCTTGAATGTACACCACTGATCATGTGTCGTCTTACCCTTTAATCTATTTTCCCAATCCACTCTACTCAATTCCGCTCGCATACCTTCATAGTCTCCTTTATTCAAGCTTAGCACGCTTGTTTGAGATCCAACCTTCTCACCCTCTAATTGAATATGGAATTCAACCATGTTATGGTCACTCATTCCAAGGGGATCCTTTACTAGGACATTTTTAATTAATCCTGTCTCGTTACACAGGACCAGATCTAAGGTTGCTTGCCCCCTGGTCGGTTCAGTTACATACTGCTCAAGAAACCCATCCCTAATACACTCAATGAACTCATCCTCAAGGCAGCCCTGCCCCATTTGATTTGTCCAATTAATATGATAGTTAAAAACCCCCATAATTATAGATGTTCAGAGCGCAATGCATTCCTTCAGCATGCAGTGCATTCGTTCAGCGTGCAATGCATTGCTTCAGCCTGCTGTGTATTCCTTCAGCCTGCAGTGCATTCCTTCAACGTGCATTGCTTCAGCGTGCAGTGCATTCCTTCAACGTGCATTCCTTCAGTGTGCAGTGCATTCCCTCAGAGTGCACTGCATTCCTTCAGTGTGTAGTGCATTGCTTCAGCGTGCAGTGCATTCCTTCAACGTGTATTCCTTCAGCATACATTGCATTCCTTCCACGTGCAGTGCATTCCTTCAGCATTCAGTGCATTCCTTCAGCATGCAGTGCATTCCTTCAGCGTACAGCGCATTCCATAAGCGTGCAGTGCATTCCATCAGAGTGCAGCGCATTCCTAAGCCTGCAGTGGATTCCTTCAGTCTGCAGTGCGTTATTTCAGTGTGCAATGCATTCATCCGTGTGCAGTGCATTCCTTCAGAGTGCAGTGCATTTTTCAGCGTGCAGTGCATTCCTTCAGCATACATTGCTTTCCTTCAGTATGCAGTACCTTCCTTCAATGTGCAGTGCATTCCTTCAGTGTGCTGTAAATTCCTTCAGTGTGCACTGCATTCCAAGAGTGTGTATGAATTCCTTCATCGTGCAGTGCATTCCTTCAGCATTCATTGCTTTCCTTCAGAGCGCAGTGCATTCCTTCAGCCTGCAGTGTATTCCTTCAGCTTGAAATGCATTACTTCAGCGATCAGTGCATTCCTTCAGCTTGCAGTGCATTCCTTCAGCTTGCAGTGCATTCCTTCAGCATGCAGTGCGTTCCTGCAGCTGCAGTGCATTCCTTCAGCGTGCAGTACATTTCTTCAGTGGGCAGTGCATTCCTAAGACTGCAGCACATTCCTTCAGAGCACAATGCATTCCTTCAGCGTGCAGTGCATTCGTTCAGCGTGCAATGCATTCCTTCAGCCTGCTGTGTATTCCTTCAGCCTGCAGTGCATTCCTTCAGCGTGCAGTGCATTCCTTCAACATGCATTCCTTCAGCGTGCCGTGCATTCCTTCAACGTGCATTCCTTCAGTGTGCAGTGCACTCCCTCAGAGTGCACTGCATTCCAACAGTGTGTAGTGCATTGCTTCAGCGTGCAGTGCATTCCTTCAACGTGCATTCCTTCAGCATACATTGCATTCCTTCAGCGTGCAGTGCATTCCTTCAGTGTGCAGTGCTTTTCATCAGTCTGCAGTGCTTTCTTTCAGTGTGCAATGCATTCCTATAGTGTGTAGTGCATTCCTTCAGCGTTCAGTGGATTCGTTCCAAGTGCAGTGCATTCCTTCAGCGTGCAGTGCATTTCATCAGTCTGCATTGCTTTCTTTCAGTGTGCAATGCATTCCTCATTTTGCAGAGCATTCCTTCAGAGTGCAGAGCATTCCTTCTGCGTGCAGTGCATTCCTTCAGCATACATTGCATTTCTTCAGAGTGCAGTGCGTTCCTTCTGCGTGCAGTGCATTCCTTCAGCGTACAGTGCATTCCTTCAGCGTGCATTGCATTCCTTCATTGTGCTGCGCATTCCCTCAGACTGCACTGCATTCCTTCCATGTGCAGGGCATTCCAATAGTGTTCAGTGCATTCCTTCCATGTGCAGTGCATTCCTTCAGCATGCAGTGCATTCCTTCAGCGTGCAGTGCATTCCATCAGAGTGCAGGGCATTCCTTCAGTCTGCATTGCTTTCTTTCAGTATGCAATGCATTCCTCATTTTGCAGAGCATTCCTTCAGAGTGCAGAGCATTCCTTCTGCGTGCAGTGCATTCCTTCAGCATACATTGCATTTCTTCAGAGTGCAGTGCGTTCCTTCTGCGTGCAGTGCATTCCTTCAGCGTACAGTGCATTCCTTCAGCGTGCATTGCATTCCTTCATTGTGCTGCGCATTCCCTCAGACTGCACTGCATTCCTTCCATGTGCAGGGCATTCCAATAGTGTTCAGTGCATTCCTTCCATGTGCAGTGCATTCCTTCAGCATGCAGTGCATTCCTTCAGCGTGCAGTGCATTCCATCAGAGTGCAGGGCATTCCTTCAGCCTGCAGTGGATTCCTTCAGCGTGCAGTGCATTCCTTCAGCCTGCAGTGCATTCCTTAAGTGTGCAGTGCATTCCTTCAGCGCCCAGTGGATTACTTCCAAGTGCAGAGCATTACTTCAGCGTGCAGTGTGTTCCTTCAGCGTGCAGTGCATTTCATCAGTCTGCAGTGCTTTCTTTCAGTGTGCAATGCATTCCTCATTTTGCAGAGCATTCCTTCAGTGTGCAATGCATTCCTTCAGCATACATTGCATTCCTTCAGCGTGCAATGCATTCCTTCAGCGTGCAGTGCATTCCATTAGTATGCATTGCATTCCATCAGTCTGCAGTGCTTTCTTTCAGTGTGCAATGCATTCCTCAGTGGGCAGAGCATTCCTTCAGCATACATTGCATTCCTTCAGTGTGCAGTGCATTCCTTCAGTCTGCAGCGCATTCCTAGTTGTGCAATGCATTCCTTCAGTGTGCAGTGCATTAGATCAGAGTGCTGTGTTTTCCTTATGCATGCATTGCATTCATCCAGTGTGCAGTGCAGTACCTTAACATGCAGCGCATTCCTGAGTTTGCAAAGCATTACTTCAGTGTGCAGTGCATTGGTTCAGCCTGCAGTGAATTCCTTCAGTGTGCAGTGCATTCCTTCAGCGTGCAGTGCATTCCTTCAGCCTGCAGTTTCTTCCTTCAGCATGCAGTGCATTCCTTCAGGGTGCTGTGTATTCCTTCACCGTGCAATGCATTCCAACAGTGCACAATGCATTCCTTCAGCATACAGTGCATTATTTCAGCATGCAGTGCATTCTTTCAGCGTGTAATGCATTCCTTCAGCGTTCTGTGCATTCCTTCAGCCTGCAGTGGATTCATTCAGGCTGCAGTGTATTCCTTCAGCATGCAGTGCATTCCTTCAACCTGCAGTGTTTTCCTTCAGTGTGCAGTGCATTGCTTCAGCCTGCAGTGCATTCCTTCAGAGCGCAGTGCATTCCTACAGCCTGCAATGCATTCCTTCAGTGTGCAGTGCATTCCTTCAGTGTGCAGTGCATTCCTTCAGCGTGCAATGCATTCCTTCAGCCTGCTGGTCATTCCTTCAGCGTGCAGTGCATTCCTTCAGCGTCCAGTGCATTGCTTCAGCATCCATTGCATTCCTTCAACGTGCATTGCATTCCTTCAGCATACACTGCATTCCATCCGTGTGCAGTTCATTCCTTCAGTGTTCAGTGCATTCCTTCCATGTGCAGTGCATTCCTTCAGGGTGCAGTGCATTCCTTCAGCGTGCAGTGCATTCCATCAGAGTGCAGAACATTCCTTCAGCCTCCAGTGCATTCCGTCAGACTGCAGTGCATTCCATCAGCCTGCAGTGCATTCCTTCAGTGTCCAGTGTATTGCTTCAGCATCCATTGCATTCCTTCAACGTGCATTGCATTCCTTCAGCATACACTGCATTCCATCCGTGTGCAGTTCATTCCTTCAGCGTTCAGTGCATTCTTTCCATGTGCAGTGCATTCCCTCAACGTGCAGTGCATTCCTTCAGCGTGCAGTGCATTCCATCAGCTTTCAGGGCATTCCGTCAGCGTGCAGTGCATTCCTTCAGTGTGCAATGCATCCCTTCAGCGTGCAGTGCATTCCTTCAGTGTGCAATGCATCCCTTCAGCGTGCAGTGCATTCCTTCAGTGTGCAATGCATCCCTTCAGCGGGCAGTGCATTCCTTCAGGGCGCGGTGCATTCCTTCAGCCTGCAGTGCATTCCTTCAGTTTTCAGTGCATTCCTTTAGTGTGCAGTGCATTCCTTCAGCATGCAGCGCATTCCTTCAGCGTGCAGCGCATTCCTTCAGCCCGCAGTGGATTCCTTCAGTCTGCAGTGCGTTCTTTCAGTGTGCAATGCATTCATCCATGTGCAGTGCATTCCTTCAGAGTACAGTGCATTCTTTCAGCGTGCAGTGCATTCCTTCAGCATAGATTGCTATCCTTCAGTATGCAGTACCTTCCTTCAATATGCAGTGCATTCCTTCAGTGTGCTGTGCATTCCTTCAGCATGCACTGCAATCCTTCAGTGCGCAGTGCGTTCCTTCAACGTGCAACTAATTTCTTCAGTGTGCAGTGCATTCCTTCAGTGTGCAGTGCATTCCTTGAGCGTGCAATGCATTCCTTCAATGTGCATTCCTTCAGCGTGCAGTGCATTCCTTCAGCGTGCAGTGCATTCCTTCAACGTGCATTCCTTCAGCGTCCAGTGCATTCCTTCAGTGTCCATTGCGTTCCTTCCACGTGCAGTGGATTCCTTCCGCATGCACTGCATTCCTTCCATGTGCAGTGCATTCCTTCAGCGTTCAGTGCATTCCTTCAGCGTGCAGCGCATTCCTTCAGCGTGCAGTGGATTCCTTCAGTCTGCAGTGCGTTCTTTCAGTGTGCAATACATTCATCCGTGTGCAGTGCATTCCTTCAGAGTGCAGTGCATTCTTTCAGCATCCAGTGCATTGCTTCAGCATCCATTGCATTCCTTCAACGTGCATTACATTCCTTCAAGCATACACTGCATTCCATCCATGTGCAGTTCATTCCTTCAGCGTTCAGTGTATTCCTTCCATGTGCAGTGCATTCCTTCAGTGTGCAGTGCATTCCTTCAGCGTGCAGTGCATTCCATCAGAGTGCAGAGCATTCCTTCAGCCTCCAGTGCATTCCTTCAGACTGCAGTACATTTCATCAGCCTACTGGGCATTCCTTCAACGTGCAGTGCATTCCTTCAGCGTGCAGTGCATTCCATCAGCTTTCAGGGCATTCCGTCAGCATGCTGTGCATTCCTTCAGTTTGCAATGCATTCCTTCAGCGTGCAGTGCATTCCTTCAGCGTGCAATGCATTCCTTCAGCGTGCAGTTCATTCCTTCAGCATGCAGTGCCTTCTTTCAGCGTGCAGCGCATTCATTCAGCCTGCAGTGCATTCCTTCAGTGTGCAATGCATTCCTTCAGCGTGCAGTGCAATTCTTTAGCGTGCAGTTCCTTCTTTCAGCATGCAGAGCATTCCTGCCGCCTGCAGTGCTTTCCTTCAGTGCGCTGTGAATTCCATCAGCCTGCAGTGCATTCCTTCAACATGCAGTGCATTCCTTCGTCGTGCATTGCGTTCCTTCGTCGTGCAATGCATTCCTTCAGCGTGCAGTGCATTCCTTCAGTGTGCAATGCATTCCTTCAGCGTGCAGTTCATTCCTTCAGCATGCAGTGCCTTCTTTCAGCGTGCAGCGCATTCATTCAGCCTGCAGTACATTCCTTCAGTGTGCAATGCATTCCTTCAGCGTGCAGTGCAATCCTTTAGCGTGCAGTTCCTTCTTTCAGCATGCGGAGCATTCCTGCCGCCTGCAGTGCTTTCCTGCAGTGCGCTGTGAATTCCATCAGCCTGCAGTGCATTCCTTCAACATGCAGTGCATTCCTTCGTCGTGCATTGCGTTCCTTCGTCGTGCAATGCATTCCTTCAGCGTGCAGTGCATTCCTTCAGTGTGCAATGCATTCCTTCAGCGTGCAGTTCATTCCTTCAGCATGCAGTGCCTTCTTTCAGCATGCAGCGCATTCATTCAGCCTGCAGTGCATTCCTTCAGTGTGCAATGCATTCCTTCAGCGTGCAGTGCAATCCTTTAGCGTGCAGTTCCTTCTTTCAGCATGCAGAGCATTCCTGCCGCCTGCAGTGCTTTCCTTCAGTGCGCTGTGAATTCCATCAGCCTGCAGTGCATTCCTTCAACATGCAGTGCATTCCTTCGTCGTGCATTGCGTTCCTTCGTCGTGCATTGCATTCCTTCAGCGTGCAGTGCATTCCTTCAGCCTGCAGTGCATTCCATCTGCCTGCAGGGCTTTCCGTCAGTGTGCAGTGCATTCCTTCAGCGTGCAGCGCATTCCTTCAGCTGGCAGCGCAGTAAGATCTTAATGATCTCTGAGTTCTTGGATAAGATGCCAATAGGCAGCAGCCAGTATGTTTGAGCAATAGATCAAGATTTATTAAGCATACAGCGTAATATACTGAATATTCGGCGATAGTTTTAACGAGTAGCTCACAGCCCTTGGTCTCTGGAACCTCTCGGACACAGATGACGTTGTTTTAAGTCTGTTCCTTTGTTCTCGCAGTACGTCTGTGTAAAGTTATTCTTTGAGTATCGCGGTTTGAACCCTTTTCTTATCAAAAGTTGGTTTGGCCAGTGTCCATATATGGTCTTTAACAAAATCACCTTTTTTAATTGGTTCTAATGGTCAAAATACCATTGTCACTCAGACTAAGGTAGCATCCCGCCTTTCCAGTATTTTTCCACCAACTTTGCCATGTTCAGTGTTATCTTGTTTATAGTTTTACACCCCATTGGAATTTACTTTATCTCTTTCATTTCTAGATTCCCCGGTACAAGGCCTTTATACCAAGGACCATATCATCCTGCTGTCTCACTTGTCTTGAGGTATCCAGAGTATCTCACTTTAATCTACCAGATAAATACCTTGGGCTGGATTTTCAATGACCCGTGGAGTCGGTTTTGGAGGCGTGTGGGGGGTTAAAATAGCGAAAAGTGGCGGGCGGACCTGATCCCGACTCCATTCCGCCTCCACGCAATTTTGACAAAATCGGTCGCGGGGTTCCCGAGTCCGTCCCGCTTCCAAGAGGTGGGAGAGGCCATTAAAGCCCTTAACAAGCCCTAAATTGGCTCTGTAATGCCATTTTGAAACGTTTTAGCTAGTTTAACCCTTTTCCGACGTGAAGCACGCCTGATGTGAAACACGCCAGTGAAACCTGGTGGGAGCACAAGTGGATAGCTGACTATCAGCTGCAGGTCCACTATTACAACGGAGATGTGATGAAGGTAGTAGTCGTATTAGGTCTGAAAGTCGCCTCTGATGCTGCTGCATTGAATGTCTTCAGAGACTGCCTGGGAGGACTTGGTTGCAAAAAAAATTCTCTCTCTCTCTCTCTCTGAGATGCTGCTCATTTTGCATCCAGGTCCTCTCACAGCAAAGGCCAGGCAGTGTCTGAGACCAGGCAGTGTCTGAAAGCCTTCAATGCAGCAGCAATGATGACATCATCAGAGGCGACTTTCAGACTGAAAACACTAATTGGTTCATGGGTTCCCACATGCTGGAACTCAATTGCCCAATTAGGTGAAAATTGCATCAATCTCCCACATCCAATTGCAGTCGGGTGGATAACACGAAATGCGGATGACACGACCCCAACCCGCCCCAGTATCAAAATCCAGCCCCTTATCTCCATGATCTTTCCCATTTTATGTCCTTATCTAGATATTTTTAAAATATTGCTGCAATTAGTTTTGGTAAGCGAATTCTAATTTCTACTTAGCATCATAATATGTTATTTAATGATTTAACCTTCACTTGCAGCCTGTGACTGTTTGTTATCAAAGCTGGTCAAAACTGCTTTTGACTGTGCAGCTACATTATGGGTAATATTATTTGGTCAATGGCTACACTTGAAGTTATACATATATGATTCTCGTCTACTAAATATCTCTAAATATCAGCCTTTCGTACAAGTCCCCACCTCGAGGATGAAATGTTTTAAACATTGATTCCTCGACTATTTCAATCTGTTCTCTGACTACCGTTGCTGCAAATTGGAGTCCTCTAATTGAGGGGAACGGAGTGCTTCTCAAATGAGGTTTTATCCCCCTTTTCATTATAGGCCTGGGTGCTAACTATGAAACTCACAGGGTCCGACCGCCTATCCTCATGGATGGAGGACACCCCGGGGTCTCCCCAACCATCATGTCGGCCGTGCTGATATGTCTTGCCTTCTAGTGCATCCCAGTCTATCATTTCTCCTCCGCCTGCTGCTCCTATTGCTGCATCATACGATCTGGCAGTAACAGCCCTCATCTGACCCCTTACTTAAATTCAATTCACTGTTCCGGTGTTCCAATGCTGCCCCGCCTGGGGTATCTTCTGTTTCTTCTATCTTTCCTGATCTTACCCCGCCTGGGGTCTCCTCTACATTGCTTCGGATCTTCTCTTTCGGTGTGCTCAATTAATTTGTTAGTGCTGGTTAGTCATAGGCATGAGTATACAATTGGCTTATGTATCAAAGTCTTACTACACAGGTTACATATATCAAGTACACTATCATTACAAGTTGGAGAACTACCAGAGCGTGTGAAATAATACAAACCTAAGGGTGTGCTGATGTATTAAGCTCAATATCCCACCAGTGTGAGTTGTCCTCTATGCTGTCAATTTCAATATCCATTCTCGAGTTCTCTTGCTCCAAAACATAAAAATGCTTTAGGGAGGAGTTCAGTCGCATCATGAGCTCACTGAAACCCTCAGACAACAGGGAATGTTGTACCTGAATTGTGCCACATAATTGTTCAGCTCATACTTAAGTATCTCATTTACTGTCAGTTTCACTTGAGCATAGGTTTTGATATTGAGTAAAACGTGTTGGTTGATGGGACATGTCCTGTTAGACCCGTAAAGCATGATAGTTGTGGTAGTAGTGACACAGGAGGCACCATCAAACTAGCTTTCCCCACGCTCTGTTACCTACAAAACACAATTAAATTCAGTCTTACAATCATTTCAAGTGACATTACAGTTTAACATCTAATCAACAAATCATGGACTTAAAAGATTCTCCAGATCTCTCTTTTACTCGTATCCATCTTGTGGATAATTCTTACTAAACATGATTTCTCCTTAGCCTTCAATTGTCCCAATCCAGATTCCATGTAACTCTCCACTTCAACTTCAATTTCAATCCCTCTAACAGGAACCAGTGTGTTTAACTCTATTCGGATTGGCCCAGAAATTAAACAGTGAGGGTTCCCGCGGGGGTAAGGATTCCCCGCGATATCGCACTCCGCGCCTACCTTTTTGCTCCGGGCCCACACGAACTTTAGTTTGAAAGGCTCTCTCTCTTGGAATCGTGCAGTGCTTGCGTGACCCAGAGACGCAATTAGTTCGTGCGAGCTCTGGGATCACGTGATTCAGTTAGAGCCAATGGCAGCACACCATCTTTCATTCATAGTTTTGACAGGAAGACCTGTCAAAGCTATGAATACTACACACCCCCAAAATAACAGCTAAACCTCAATTAAATTTAAAAAAAAGCCATCACATTAATAAAATAAGTATAGTTAAATAAATTAACCACTTTAAACAAAAAATTACATTTTTGAAAAAATTTAAAATCTTTTTAAAAGTTATAAAAATAAACTTACCTTTCTTTAAAGTCTCTAAAAAAGATAAACCTGTTGAAAAAAATTTAAAATAACACTTAATTAACTACTTACCTTGTTAAAAGGGGGTCCTACGCCTGCTTTCTTTATGTGTAAAATCTTCACCACTTACCTGCGCGTTCAAAGCTGCAAAAATAACTAAGTGCACTGCGTGCGCACAGCCTGTAGCACGCACGCGGTTCACTTAGGAACCGCCCCCTTTTCAATTCACGAAGTGCCGGTTTCCCGCGCATGCGCAGTGCATGCAGGAAACCGGCAATTCGGGATCTAATACGCGAGAGTACACAGTGCGTACTCTCGCGTATTAGGTTTAATTTTCGGGCCATTGTTTCATTAATTAGATAGTTTCTCAGTGGAGTATGTGTCAATGCTTTAAAAGTTGTCTCGCTCTCCTGAGCCACATTAACCATTTCATGTCTTGCTGTTGTCAAGTAACTGAGCATGTCTGAGACCCGTTCTTCAGTGCAAATTCACCACGCATTTCCGGATGGTAATTGCTTCATACGTAACAAATCACATTTGCACACTCATATCAGTATCTCCATATTATGCCACACGTGCCATTCGATACAAGCCTTTCTCGGGCTTTCAGGTGATCTTATCAAAAGATTGTAGTCATCTAAAGATCTTTGCCCATCTTCTTCTGCATGGTCCCGATGTCTTGGGTAGTGGCCAGACTATCATTCAGTTTTCTTAAAAAGTTCATTATAGGCGAGACACAAATGTCTCCAAGAGAAAGCTATCAATTTACTATTCTTAACTACACTTTCCTGACTTTCACCAGAAAGTTTGGAAAATTCCCAATTGGTGTAATTCTCCTGTTTCTATCTCACGCCCTCAATCACTTCCTCTCTCCATTTTACACATCCCATTAATTACCATTCATATCGCATTCATGAGCCCTGGAGGAACTTTACTGTCCAGTACAATATTTAAGATTGAAAACATAGCTCAAACATTCTCACTTGGTCCAAGTTATTAACACTTTTTTATATATCATTATTTTAGAGGATCTTTTATTTTCCCAAAAGTAACCCAATATATAGTGCCTGGGTCCATTTTGTTATTTCAAAATTATCCCAAAATCCAAACAGCAGCATTGTTGAACTGAGAGGTTTGTCAATGTCCAATTTCATTTCTACCAATTTATCTTCCATTTCCAATTTCAGAAACAAGTGATTCCCAGGCTAGGTGGCTTACACAGTGTTTTAACATTAGAGACAGAAGTGCTGCAATTAGTTTACAAGGTAACTTTCATATCACAAAAGAAAGAAGATAATCCATTGTGACTCTGCTTAGAGCCCAAGGGGTTAATTTATCAAATCATAATTTTCCTTCTGTCACTGTGGGGAAATGTTAACTTAAAATTAAGAAACTTAAATTTAATAATGTCCAATATCTTTATATTTCATACTAAAGTTGTTGTTTGGTGAACTTAAACAGCTGTCAGTGGAAAGAGTTAACTTCTTTGCAGGTTTTTAAGAAGGTGGAGCGAAACATTGTCAGGCGCACGCAATTGCGTCACTTCTCGTAAATTTTATAAACTTTCCCGATCGAAAAAGACAGTTGTGTTTTCACACTTTAACTAAACACGAACAGAACAGATAAAACAAAACAAAATAGCACAATCTTGCAGAAAACAGTAAATTACATCGGCCCAGAAATTTGCCTCTCCGGCTTGCCGCGGGGGTAAGGATCGCGCGCGCCTGCCGTCTGCCATTCTGCTTCTGGCCGACGGGGACTTCAGCTCCTGGGTCTGCTCCAAGTGCCGGCGCGCAGTGCTTGCGTATCCCAGGGGAGCAGTTAGTGCGATGCGTCCCCTGGGATCACGTGGGCCATGGAGAGCCAATGGCAGCAGACCATCTTTCATTCATAGATTTGACAGGAAGACCTGTCAAATCTATGAATTGAAATCGGCCCCAAAAGAACAGCTAAACTTCAAATAATTTTTTTAAAAAACCATCACATTTTTAAAATAATTATAAGTTAAATAAATTAACTACTTTAAACAAAAATTTAAATTTTTGAAAAAATTAAAATACTTTTTAACAGTGCTAAAAATAAACTTACCTTTCTTTAAAGTATCTAAAAAAGATAAACCTGTTGAAAAAATGTTTTAAATTATAATTAATTAACCACTTACCTTGTTGAAAACGGCTCCTGCGCCTCCTTTTTAAAAGCGCAGGTTCTTCCATACTTACCCTCCCGGAGAAACCTGAAAAAAAACCTACGTTTGCTGCGTGCGCGCAGCCTCTACCGTGCACACAGTTCACCTCTGAACCGCTCCCTTCACGAGACCGGAAGTTCCAGTTTCCCGCGCATGCGCAATGCATGCAGGAAACCGGCACTTCAGGCGGCCTTACGGGTGAGTACACAGTGCGTACTCACCCGGCAAGTGCCGAATTTTTGGCCCATCATATTTCTTATTGTCCTTTCCTCAGATGCCTTTCCAAAATACTGTAAAAACATTGAATACCACTGGAGAAAAATTAGTTTTTCACATTTAAACAAATCAAATCAAACTGCTTTGGAGATTTCACCATCGCAACCGCGACTCCAAGGTTAAATCTTAGACTGAAACATAATCTTTTGTTAAACAAACTTTTTGTTGTTCTTCTCAGTTTTTACACACCAGCTTAACTTAAATTGTAGTTCAAAGTTTTTTTTCCCCAATTCTTGGGGCACAATCTTATTCGCACAGTCTTAAAACTTCCAAAATCCAAGACAAGACAAAAGTTTTAAACGCTTTTAACACAGAAAAATGGGTGGAGCTAAAACACACATAACAGAACCTTTTTTTGATAGAGAGACTTTCAGACAAAAGAAATACTGTAACTTCTTAAACATTCATAGTCAGAAAACTTACACATTTTAACACACACTTTCACACAAACTAAAATTCCAGCATTTTTTAAGGGTCCTTTCACTCAGCAAATCATGGGGGAAAAATTCAGTTGGTTTTGCGCCTTCCGTTAGCGCCTTAAGAGGGCGCTAATGGGGTGCAAAGCAACTAGCGCCCGGGTACGGCAATATCTGCGCCTCTCGCGAAATTGACCGGACATTTTGCGGCGGCACTAAACAACACCGCCCCGATCTCCTGTGCAAGCAGATCTTGACATCATTCGAGCGTGCAACGCCCTTGTGGCGCCCCGGAACGGAAATTGAGTGGCGCCCCCATCCTTTCCGCCTGGCGCAACCAACGACATGTAAACTGGAACGCTTCAGAGTCGCTGTGGGGCTGGGGGGGCACTATTTCAAGGGGGCCTCTTCCTGGCTTTTTCTGTGGTAGACATTTTTGCACCACTCGTTCTGAGAGAGAGAAAGAGAGACTTCTGCATTGAGTCAACGCTGTGCGAAGTAGTCTTGGCTACTGAGCATAACTTTGCAGGTACTTTGGTTTTTGACCTTCATAATTTTGATTGCCAAGAGACTTAGTGGGCTGCACTGATTGGGGGCGTCATCCTGCGCCAGCAGAATCGGAGGCCACAGAGACGCAGAGAGAGAGTGGCAATCATGGCCAGACGGAGGAGGGCCAACAGGCCTCTGTACAGGAGACCTTACCCTCCCAGGGTATTTCGTCAACAATTCTCCTACATTAATATGTCTGAGGAGCAGTGTTTGCGAAGGCTGCGCTTCAGCAAGGAGGTGGTCACTGAGCTCTGCCACCTGCTGCAGCCAGATCTGAAGCCTCAACTGAGGACCAGGACGTCTCTGCCGGTGGCAGTGAAGATAACAGTGGCTCTGAACATTTATGCCACCGGCTCATTTCAATCAGCTACTGGGGACATCGCCAATATCTCCCAGTTTGCGGTCCATTGCTGCATCCATCAGGTCACAAATGCCCTTATAAAAGGAGACGAGAGTACATCTCTTTCCCCATGACCCCGGCCAAGCAGCATGAACGTGCAATGGGCTTTGCGAGGATAGTGAGCTTCCCCATGGTGCAGGGCGCCATTGACTGCACGCATGTGGCTTTGCGTGCTCCGCATGAGAATGCAGAGGATTTCCGCAACCGAAAGGGGTTCCATTCCTTAAACGTGCAGTTGGTCTGTGACCACAGACAGCTGATACTCACTGTCAATGCCCACTATCCTGGCAGCAGCCACGATGCATTCATCCTGCGCCAGACTACTGTGGCAGAACTTTTCCAGGCACCGCATCACCCAGGTGGTTGGCTTCTCGGGGACAAGGGATATCCACTGTGCACCTGGCTGATGACACTGCTCCGTACGCCCAACACCCCTGCTGAGCTGCGGTACAACGAGAGCCATCTCGCTACCAGGAACATCATTGAGCACACAATCAGCGTGCTCAAGCAACGGTTCCGCTGTCTGGACCACTCAGGAGGAGCCCTGCAGTACTCGCCTGAGCGAGTCTCCCCCTTCGTAGTTGTGTGCTGCATGCTGCATAACCTGGCAATCCTCAGGACCCAGCCAATGCCACCAGGCCTTGGAGCACCACCAGAGGAGGAGGAGGAAGAGGAGGAGGAAGAGGAGGAGGATCATCATCAGCAGCACCAAGGCGGGAGGGAGGCCCACAATGTAGAAACTGGAAGGGCCGTCCGTCAACGTCTGATAGCAAACCGCTTCTAGGCCCCTGCTGAGGAAATGGCTTCTGCCATTGAGAACAACATGAATGAAACCAACCCACAACCCCTAAGCCGGCCAAGGCAGCAATGATTCCAAAGACCAAACATGTACATTTTGAATGCAAAAACTTATTTATTTTACAAACTCTGTGTGTGTCATTTCCTCATGACAAACTAATAGAAAGAAACACAAAAAATTATTCATTAACATAACTGGTTCTCACAACCTGGAGATAATGTCCAAAACACTAAACAAAAGTTTGACCACGAACCTCGGCCTTTAATAAAAAAATGACCAACATTTTGTCACACCTCCTACTTTTTGCCCTTCGAGGGTGATCTCCTTCCCTTGCGCACTTCCCCCCTTCCCACCCTACTGCTCCTCCATAATGGGACCCTAGTGACTGCAGCAAGGCTGCTGGAAGGCTGCTGATTGTCAGAACCTGAGACTGCAGATGCCCTTGAAGGACGGCCTCGACCAGCTCTGGGCCTGGAGGGCCTGGCTGCAGACTGCACCAACTCTGCATGGGCGGCAGCAGTCTGTCCTACAGGCGGTGGCAAGTGCAGTGGAGAAGTGACAGTGGTGGCAGCAGGAATGCTGTCATCTTGAGAGAGTGATGATGTGGAGATGCCGGCGTTGGACTGGGGTGGACAAAAATGAGAAGTCGCACAACACCAGGTTATAGTCCAACAGATTTATTTAATTTTACAAGCTTTCGGAGCTGTCGCTCCTTCGTCAGGTAAGTTAGCAATGAGAGAATCTCCCAGAATTCACAATTTAAACCCAGACAAAATCTATTCACATTATTCGCTACAACAAAGAGCACAGCCAAGACAATGAGATGTGTCCCAGGGGGTCCAACCTTGGGTCAATCTTGAGAGAGGACAGCAACTCCCTGCTCGACCGACACACTGGCACTCCCACGGGGCAGCACTTCAGCATCCGGAGCAATCTGCTGGAGCACAGATTACTGGCCTGTTGCGGCGCGGTGAGAGCCCCGGGGAAATGTGTCTGAACCAGCGAGAATGGCAGCAGTCAGTGCTCACGTGGCCTTAATCTGAGTCTGCATGAGAGTTGTCAGAGATGGGGTCATGGCAGCCAGTGACTGAATTGCAGCACTAAACATTTGCGTGGCATCCGCCTGTGCTACAGCGAAGTGCTCCACACTCCTTGCCAGTGATTCAATGCATTCGGGCACCCTTCCCACTGCACCCATGAGCTGTGTGTGCATGTCCACCGCCTGGGTGTTCATTTCAGCGATGAGCCGCTCCTCCTCTGCATCCAGTGCAGTAGGACTCGCTGGCATACTCTCCCTCCGGGGAGCAGGCCCCAGAGCTTCCCTACCCCCATCGCGTTGCTGCAGCCCGCTGGGTCCTGGAGCTTCACCCTCATCAGACCCTTCCCCCCTGCTCCCCTCCAGGGAAGGCGTGTTCCCAATGTGGGCATGGGCTTCCTCGGGAGAGGGTGGCGCTGATGCTCCGCCTTCATCTTCCTCCTCGCCTGAAGCTTCACTCCCACTGGCAGCTTGAGGGCCCGTCTCCTCAGCTGGTGAATCACCATCTGAAAGCAGGGAGGTACAAGAGTGGCTTTTGCATGAGGACAGGGTGGCAGTAAGGGAGGAATGAGTGCAGCGATTTAGTAAGTTGGATTGAAAGTGTCAAAGGCTGGTGTTGTGAGGGACAAGTGGAAGGAGAGGGGACAAAAAGGTGATGACCTTACCATTGCTGTCCAGAACGGGGTGGGCGTCTCCAGTGGCAATGGGACCGATCACCCGGCTTGCCACAATCGTCTGGACGCGCGCCTCAAGATCGCTGAGGGGTTGCAGCTGAGGCCGCCCTCCACCCGTCCGTTGCTGCTGTCTCCTATTATGAGATAGCTTGGCCTGCAAGAAAAAGGACGGCGTCTGAGTAAATATACAGCCATGGTCTTGCCTGATGTGCCTCCCATAGGTGAATAGCCCTTACTGTATGCAGCCATGGTCTTGCCTGATGTGCCTCCCATAGGTGACTAGCCATTACTGTATGCAGCCATGGTCTTGCCTGATGTGCCTCCCATAGGTGAATAGCCCTTACTGTATGCAGCCATGGTCTTGCCTGATATGCCTCCAATAGATGAATAGCCATTACTGTATGCAGCCATGGTTTTGCCTGATATGCCTCCCAGAGGTGAATAACCATTACTGTATGCAGCCACGGTCTTGCCTGATGTGCCTCCCATAGGTGAATAGCCATTACTGTATGCAAAGTGTGGAATGTGCATGTGTGTTTCATGAGAGGGCCATAGGTGTTGGATGAGATTTGGGCATTGGGGTTTTAAGACCCTCTGGCCATAGACTGAGGTTGAGATGGTGGGATGGAGAGGTATTGAAAAAAAGCCACTCACCCTGACGACCCAAGTGAGGTCATTGAACTTTTTTCTACATTGTATATGGGTCCTGGGCACCATGCTCCTGGTGGAGACGCTCTGAGCTACCTCCCTGCACACTCTTCTGTACTCACGCGGCAAAGGCCTCCTGCCACTCTCTGGGTACAGTATTGATCTTCTGCGCTCCACCGCGTCACCCAGAGCCTCCAAGGCCCGCTCGCTGAAGTGCTGTGCTCGCTCCCTGACCCTCTCCATAGTCCTTGGCAGCAAGATTTAGCCACAGGTCTCTCCAGGCCGAGATTCAAGGCTCCAATGAGCAGGGTGTGGCTGGAGAGCAAGATCGACCCTCCCCTTTAAGAACTGGCCGGCGCCAGTGTGTCTGTGTTCCATCGCTAACTGACAGCACCTGCACTGCGCCCGCGCTCTGAGTTAACGCCTCGCTCTTCAGCCTTTGTGCCTTAAAGAGGTGTGTAGCGCCTGATTTAGCGCTCCAACCAACTCCAGGGGCGATAAAAGCCAAGTTTGCAGTCGGAGGCGATAATTAGCACCAGGCGCTAAACTTTGCGCACGGCCGATAATCGCGCCCCAATTGGGGCGATACTGAATTTTCCCCCCCTTGTGTTTTATTTGTCTCGGCACAGACGTTAATAACTTCCATGTTGGTAAAGCTTTAAATTTCTCTTTTTTATTTCTCTTTTTACATCGCCGTCTCAGCAGCTTTTCCTGGCTTTCCAAATCCCTGTTTTTTCCCTTCCTTTGCTGAGTTTTCAGATTGGTTAGCCTGCAAATTAGATCTTTTTCCTTCTTTATCTCTCCCTCTCTCTCCTGCACTTTATGCTTAACCACCTGGCTATGTTTCTCTCGTAACCCGTTGTGTTTTTTATGAGACAGACTTTCCGGAATAAAGTTTATCACTTTTTCAAAGGGCCATGATGTGGAGATGCCGGTGTTGGACTGGGGTGGACAAATGTGAGAAGTCGCACAACACCAGGTTATAGTCCAACAGCTTTATTTGAAATCACAAGCTTTCGGAGCGCTGCTCCTTCGTCAGGTGAAGTGAAGAGATGCAGTTCGGGAGCATTTAAACTCGTATGGCAGGGGGCTAGAAACCTATGTAGTGAAATAGAGGAAAGTGAAAGGCAGACAGAAATAAATGGTAAAAGGGTGAGGAACAAAAAACAAAGGGCCAAACTAATTCATAAAAAATGTGAGCATAAAAAAAGCCTGAGGGTTTTATACCTTAATGCGAGAAGCATCAGGAACAAGGTAGATGAATTAGCTGTGGACATAGAGGTTAATAATTATGATCTAATTGGGATTACGGAAACATGGTTGCAGGGTGAGCAGGGCTGGGAGCTTAACATACAGGGGTATTCAGTATTTAGGAAGGATCGACAAAAAAGAAAGGGAGGAGGGGTAGCATTGCTGGTAAAAGAGGGATAAATGCAATTGAAAGGAAGGATATTAACTCAGTTAATACAGAATCTATATGGGTGGAGCTAAGAAATAGCGAGGGGCGAAAAACATTATTAGGAGTGGTATATAGGCCTCCAAATAGTAAAATAGAGGTTGGGGAGGGCATCACGAGGGAAATTAGAGAAGCGTGCAATAAGAGCACAGCTGTCATCATAGGTGACTTTAACTTACATATAGATTGGGCTAGCCTAATCAGTAAAAATAATGAGGAGGAGGAATTCCTTGAGTGTTTAAGGGATGGTTATCCGGATCAATATGTCGAGGAACCAACTCGGGAACAGGCTATATTGGACTGGGTACTGTGCAATGAGAAGGGACTAATTAGTAATCTTGTTGTACGGGGACCCTTGGGTCAGAGCGATCATAACATGATCGATTTCTCACTCGAAATGGAGAGCGAAGAAATTGACTCAGAGACTAAGGTCCTGAATTTAAACAAGGGGAATTATGATGCCATTAGACGGGAACTGAGTAGGTCTGATTGGACAACGTTCCTGGGAGGACTGGAGGTAGATAAATAATGGCAAGCATTTGAAGATAGAATGAAAAAATTGCAAAAATTGTTTATACCAATCTGGCATAAAAGGAAATCTAAAAAGGTGACTCAACCGTGGATAACAGGGGAAATTAGAGACAGCATAAAATCCAAAGATAGGGCGTATAAAATAGCCAAAAAAAGCGCCAGAGCGGAAGATTGGGAACAGTTTAAGATAGAGCAAAGGAGGACAAAGGGCTTAATCAAGAGGGGCAAAATAGCTTACGAAAGCAAGCTGGCGGAAAATATAAAAACTAACTCCAAAAGCTTTTATAAGTATATCAAGAGGAAAAGACTGGTGAAAACCAAAGTTGGCCCATTGTAGTCAGATACGGGGGAATATATAACGGGAAATAAGGAAATGGCAGACCAACTAAATGCATACTTTGGGTCAGTCTTTACGAAGGAAGACACAAAAAACCTCCCTGGGATATCGGGAAAAATAGGGACATTGGCAAAGGAGGAACTGACGCAAATCAATATCTCTAAGGATATGGTGTTAAGGAAGCTAAAGGGATTGAAGGCGGACAAATCCCCAGGGCCTGATAACATGCATCCTAGGGTACTGAAGGAGGTGGCCCTAGAGATAGCGGATGCACTAAGTATGATTTTTCAGAATTCATTAGACTCGGGAACAGTGCCCATGGATTGGAGGGTAGCTAACGTTACCCCACTATTCAAAAAGGGGGGTAGGGAAAAAGCAGGTAATTACAGACCTGTAAGCCTTACATCAGTTGTGGGCAAAATGCTGGAGTCCATCATTAAGGATGAAATAGCGGAGCACTTAGCAAATGGGGACAGGATAGGACAGAGTCAACATGGATTTACAAAGGGTAAATCGTGCTTGACTAATCTATTGGAATTTTTTGAGGGAGTAACTGGTAAAATAGATGGGGGAGAGCCAGTAGATGTGGTGTACCTGGACTTCCAAAAGGCCTTCGATAAGGTCCCACATAAAAGATTAGCACGGAAAATTGAAGCTCATGGGATAAAGGGGAAAGTATTGACGTGGATAGAGAACTGGCTGTCAGATAGAAAACAAAGAGTTGGAATAAACGGCTCATTTTCTGAATGGCAGGCAGTAACAAGTGGGGTACCACAGGGATCTGTCCTGGGTCCCCAGCTGTTCACAATTTACATTAATGACCTGGATCAGGGAGTCGGATGCAGCATTTCCAAATTTGCAGACGACACTAAACTAGGAGGGGGGGTGGGCTCAGAGGAGGAGACCAGGAAGCTCCAGAGCGATTTGGACAGACTGGGTGATTGGGCGGATAAATGGCAGATGCACTATAATGTGGACAAGTGCGAAGTTATCCACCTTGGGTGCAGGAACGGGAGGGCAAATTATTATTTAAATGGCAATAAATTGGGAGAGGGGGAAGTACAGAGAGACCTGGGTGTTCTTGTACACCAGTCACTGAAGGCGAGCATGCAGGTGCAACAGGCGGTCAAGAAGGCAAACAGTATGCTGGCCTTCATAGCAAAAGGGTTGGAATACAGGAACAGGGATACCTTGCTGCAGCTGTACAGGGCACTGGTGAGACCACACCTCGAGTACTGTGTACAGTTTTGGTCGCCTCATCTGAGGAAAGATGTTCTTGCCATGGAGGGGGTGCAGCGGCGATTCACCAGGCTGATACCAAGAATGGCGGGATTGACCTATGAGGAGAGACTATGTAGTTTAGGGATGTACACACTGGAGTTTAGAAGATTGAGAGGGGACCTCATAGAAGTGTATAAAATTCTGACAGGTCTAGACAGACTAGATGCAGAAGGAATGTTTCCCTTGGCGGGTGAGAACAGAACTAGAGGGCATAATTTAATGATAAGGGCTAAACCATTTAGGACAGAAATGAGGGGGAATTTCTTCACTCAGAGGGTGGTGAACCTGTGGAACTCATTGCCACAGAGGGCAGTGTACGCCAGCTCATTAAATATATTTAAGAGGGAATTAGATATATTTCTACAGGCAAAAGGGGTTAAGGGTTACGGAGAGAAGGCGGGGACGGGATACTGAATTGGAGGATCAGCCATGATCTCATTAAATGGCGGAGCAGGCTCGAAGGGCCGGATGGCCTACTCCTGCTCCTATCTTCTATGTATCTATGTATCTATATAGGCAGAGCATATATAGTCAGAGAACACTGCCAGATGATTACAGTTAATCTTTCCAACTGCCCTTTATCACACCTCGGCAGAGAGATAATCACGGCAATCAAAGGTGTGGATGGTGTCCAAACTCAACACCAACTCAACACCAACAAGAGTCAATCTCCAGACGCCATCCTACAATTCATCCGTTTCATCCTTGACCACAATGTCTTTACCTTCGACAACCAGTTTTTTACCCAAACACACGGAACAGCCATGGGGACCAAATTCGCACCCCAATACGCCAACATCTTCATGCACAAGTTCGAGCAAGACTTTTTCGCTGCACAGGACCTCCAACCAACACTATACACCATATATATCGATGACATTTTCTTCCTATGGACCCACGGCGAAGAATCACTGAAAAGACTACACGATAAAATCAACAAGTTCCATTCCACCATCAAACTCACCATGGACTACTCCTCGGAATCGGTTTCATTCTTGGACACACGAATCTCCATCAAAGACGGACACCTCAGCACTTCACTCTACCGCAAGCCCACGGACAACCTCACGATGCTCCACTTCTCCAGCTTCCACCCTAACCATGTTAAAGAAGCCATCCCCTATGGACAAGCCCTGCGAATACACAGGATCTGCTCAGATGAGGAGGAACGCGATGGACACTTACAGACACTGAAAGACGCCCTCATAAGAACGGGATATGACGCTCGACTCGTTGATCGACAGTTCCAACGGGCCACAGCGAAAAATCGCATAGACCTCCTCAGAAGACAAACACGGGACACAACCAACAGAATACCCTACGTCGTCCAGTACTTCCCCGGAACGGAGAAACTACGCCATGTTCTTCGCAGCCTTCAACATGTCATCGATGACGATGAACACCTCGCTAAGGCCATCCCCACGCCCCCACTACTCGCCTTCAAACAGCCGCCTAACCTCAAACAGACCATTGTTCGCAGCAAATTACCCAGCTTTCAGGAGAACAGCGACCACGACACCACACAACCCTGCCACGGCAACCTCTGCAAGACATGCCAGATCATCAACACAGATACCATCATCACACATGAGGACACCACCCACCAGGTACATGGTACATACTCATGTGACTCAGCCAACGTTGTCTACCTCATACATTGCACGAAAGGATGCCCCGGAGCATGGTACATCGGCGAGACCATGCAGACACTGCGACAACGTATGAACGGACACCACACAACAATCGCCAGGCAGGAGTGTTCCCTCCCAGTCGGGGAACACTTCAGCAGTCAAGGACATTCAGCCTCCGATCTTCGGGTAAGCATTCTCCAAGGCGGCCTTCGAGACACACGACAACGCAAAATCGTTGAGCAGAAACTGATAGCCAAGTTCCGCACCCATGAGGACGGCCTCAACCGGGATCTTGGGTTCATGTCACACTACATGTAACCCCACCTGACGTAGAGTCATCCAGACTCGAGTCGTCGTTGGCTTGTTCTCTCTGCACAGATGCGGCCGGACCTGCTGTGATTTCCAGCAAAAAAAGTTTTTTGTTTTCCATACAGACCCCAGCATCTGCCACATTGTCTTTGATGTAATGTTTTCCTGACTGACCTGTTTGGACACCATCCACACCTTTGATTGCCGTGATTATCTCTCTGCTGAGGTGTGATAAAGGGCAGTTGGAAAGATTAACTGTAATCATCTGGCAGTGTTCTCTGACTATATATGCTGTGACTATATGCATCTCTTCACTTCACCTGACGAAGGAGCAGCGCTCCGAAAGCTTGTGATTTCAAATAAAGCTGTTGGACTATAACCTGGTGTTGTGCGACTTCTCACATTTTTTCAAAGGGGACTCGGTCTCATTTGATTAAACGTTCCGTCAATAATACCTGCACTTCCTCCGCACAGGCGCCTCTGTCGAACTTACTCTTATATGCATTAACACAACTTTTACTAGCCATTTGGTGATTTTAACAGACCTCTAACATCAATAACTATCAGCGCGCAATTCATGGGCACTCCCCACTCCCCACGGGGTTTATCCCTCCTCAAGAGCAGCAGCTGATCAGGAAGCTACTTTCGAGGTCCAATCTATTACACTATACTAGCCGTTTTGTCTTGTCCCATCTGGGGTGCCAATTTGTAAGATCTTAACGATCTCTGTGTTCTTGGACAAGACACCAATAGGCAGCAGCCAGTATGTTTGAGCAATAGATCAGATTTATTAAGCATACAGCGTAATATACTTAATATTAGGCGACAGTTTTAACGAGTAACTCGCAGCCCTAGGTCTCTGGAACCTCTCGGACGCAGATGACGTCGTCTTAAGTCTGTTCCTTTGTTCTCGCAGTATGTCTGTGTAAAGTTATTCTTTGAGTATCGCGGTTTTAACCCTTTTCTTATCAAAAGTTGGTTTGGCCAGTGTCCATATATGGTCTTTAACAAAATCCCCTTTTTTAATTGGTTCTAATGGTCAAAATACCATTGTCACTCAGACTAAGGTAGCATCCCGCCTTTCCAGTATTTTTCCACCAACTTTGCCATTTTCAGTGTTATCTTGTTTATAGTTTTTCACCCCATTGGAATTTACTTTATCTCTTTCATTTCTAGATTCCCTGGTACAAGGCCTTTATACCAAGGGGCCATATCATCCTGCTGTCTCACTTGTCTTGAGGTATCTAGACTATCTCACTTTAATCTACCAGATAAATAACTTATCTCCATGATCTTTCTCATTTTATGTCTTTATCTAGCTATTTTTTAAATATTGTTGCAATTACTTTTGTTTAGCGAATTCTAATTTCTACTTAGCATCATAATATGTTATTTAATGATTTGACCTTGACTAGCAGCCTGTGACTGTTTGTTATCAAAGCTTAGTCAAAACTGCTTTTGACTGTGCAGCTACATTATGGGTAATATTATTTGGTCAATGGCTACACTTGAAGTTATGGCCCAGAAATTCGCCTCTCCGGCTTGCCGCGGGGGTAAGGATCGCACGCGCTCTTACCTACCGCGCCTGCCGTTGTGTTTTGGGCCCACAGGAACTTCAGCTCCTGGGCCTGTTCCAACTGCCGGTGCGCAGTGCTTGCGTGTCCCAGGGGCGTAGTTAGTGCGATGCGTCCCCTGGGATCACGTGGGCCATGGAGAGCCAATGGCAGCAGACCATCTTTCATTCATAGATTTGACAGGAGACCTGTCAAATCTGTGAATTGAAATCGGCCCCAAAAGAACAGCTAAACTTAAAATATTTTTTTTTAAAAACCCATCACATTTATAAAATAACTATAGTTAAATAAATTAACCACTTTAAACAAAAATTAAAAATTTTTGAAAAAATTAAAATACTTCTTAAAAGTGATAAAAATAAACTTACCTTTCTTTAAAGTATCTAAAAAAGATAAACCTGTTGAAATTTTTTTTAAATTATACTTAATTAACCACTTACCTTGTTGAAAACGCTTCTTGCGCCTCCTTTTTAATAGCGTAGTTTCTTCAATACTTATCCTCGCGTAGAAACCTGAAAAAAAATCGAAGTTTGCTGCGTGCGCGCAGCCTCTACCGCGCTTGCAGTTCACCTAGGAACCGCCCGCTTCACCGTACCGGAAGTTACGGTTTCCCATGCATGCGCAGTGCATGCAGGAAACCGGCACTTTGGGAAGCAATACGGGTGAGTACAGAGTGCGTACTCACCCGGGAAGGGACGAATTTTTGGCCATATACGTATATGATTCTCGTCTACTAAATATCTCTAAATATCTTTAAATATCAGCCTTTCGTGCAGCGCATTCCTTCAGCAGACAGTGCATTCCTTCAGTGCGCAGTGCATTCCTTCAGCATGCAGTGCATTCCTTCAGTGTGCAGTGCATTCCCTCTGAGTGCACTGCATTCCTTCCATGTGCAGTGCATTCCTTCAGCGTTCAGTGCATTCCTTCCATGTGCAGTGCATTCCATCAGTGTTCAGTGCATTCCTTCCATGTGCATTGCATTCTTTCCATGTGCAGTGCATTCCAAAAGTGTGCAGTGCATTCCTTCAGAGTGCAGTGCATTCGGTCAGCATGTAGTGCATTCCTTCAGTGTGCAGTGCATTCCTTCAGTGTGCAATGCATTCCTTTAGCGTGCAGGGCATTCCTTCAGCCGGCAGTGCCTTCTTTCAGCGTGCAGTGCATTCCTTCAGCATGCAGTGCATTCCTTCAGATTGCAGTGCATTCCTTCAGCTTGTTATCCATTCCTTCAGTGTGAAGTGCTTTCCTTCAGCGTGCAGTGCTTTCCTTCAGCATGCAGTACATTCTTTCAGCCTGCAATGCATTCCTTCAGCATGCTGCGCATTCCTTCAGCGGGCAGTGCATTCCAACAGCTCGAAATGCATTCCATCAGCGTGCAGTGCATTCCTTCAGCATGCAGTGCATTCCTTCCACGTGCAGTGCATTCCTGCAGCCTGCGGTGCATTCCTTCAGCATGCAGTGCATTACTTCAGCGTGCAGTGAATTCCTTCAGACTGCAGCACTTTCCTTCAGAGCGCAGTGCATTCCGTCAGCGTGCTGTGCATTCCTGCAGCCTTCAGTGCATTCCTTCAGCATGCAGTGCATTCCTTCAGCGTGCAATGCATTCGGTCAGCATGTAGTGCATTCCTTCAGCGTGCAGTGCATTCCTTCAGTGTGCAATGCATTCCTTTAGCGTGCAGGGCATTCCTTCAGCCGGCAGTGCCTTCTTTCAGCGTGCAGTGCATTCCTTCAGCATGCAGTGCATTCCTTCAGATTGCAGTGCATTCCTTCAGCTTGTTATCCATTCCTTCAGTGTGAAGTGCTTTCCTTCAGCGTGCAGTGCTTTCCTTCAGCATGCAGTACATTCTTTCAGCCTGCAATGCATTCCTTCAGTGTGCAGTGCATTCCTAAAGTGTGTAGTGCTTTCCTTCAATGTGCAGTGCATTCCTTCATCCTGCAGTGCATTCCAAAAGAGTGCAGGGCATTCCTTCAGCGCGCAGTGCATTCCTTCAGCTGGCAGTGCATTCCATCAGCCTGCAGTGCATTCCATCAGGCTGCAGGGCATTCCTTCAGCGTGCAGTGCATTCCTTCAGTGTGCAGTGCATTCCAGCAGCTTGCAGGGCATTCCATCAGCGTGGAGTGCTGACCTTTAGCGTGCAGTGAATTCCTTCTGTGTGCAATGCATTCCTTCAGTGTGCAGTGCATTCTTGCAGCGTGTAGTGCATTCCTTCAGCCTGCAGCGCATTCCTTCAGTGTGCTGTGCATTCCTGCAGCCTTCAGTGCAATCCTTCAGCATGCAGTGCATTCCTTCAGCGTGCAATGCGTTTGGTCAGCATGTAGTGCATTCCTTCAGCGTGCAGTGCATTCCTTCAGTGTGCAATGCATTCCTTAAGCGTGCAGGGCATTCCTTCAGCCTGCAGTGCCTTCTTTCAGCGTGCAGAGCATTCCTTCAGCCTGCAGTGCATTCCTTCAGCGTGCAGTGCATTCCTTCAGCTTGTTATCCATTCCTTCAGTGTGAAGTGCTTTCCTTCAGCATGCAGTGCATTCCTTCAGCGTGCAGTACATTCTTTCAGCCTGCAATGCATTCCTTCAGTGTGCAGTGCATTCCTAAAGTGTGTAGTGCTTTCCTTCAATGTGCAGTGCATTCCTTCATCCTGCAGTGCATTCCTTCAGCCTGCAGTGCATTCCATCAGACTGCAGTGCATTCCATCAGGCTGCAGGGCATTCCTTCAGCGTGCTGTGCATTCCTTCAGCGTGCAGTGCATTCCTTCAGCATGCAGTGCATTCCAGCAGCTTGCAGGGCATTCCATCAGCGTGGAGTGCTGTCATTTAGCGTTCAGTGCATTCCTTCTGTGTGCAATGCATTCCTTCAGCGTGCAGTGCATTCTTGCAGCATGTAGTGCATTCCTTCAGCCTGCAGCGCATTCCTTCAGTGCGCAGTGCATTCTTTCAGCCTGCAGTGCATTCCTTCAGCCTGCATTGGATTCCTTCAGCTTGCAGGGCCTTCCTCCACCGTGCAGTGCATTCCTTCAACCTGTAGCGCATTCATTCGGGGTGCAGTGCATTGTTTCAGCGTGTAATGCATTCCTTCAGCATGCTGTGCATTCCTTCAGTTGGCTTGCATTCCTTCGGCTCGAAATGCATTCCATCAGCCTGCAATGCATTCCTTCAGCGTACAGTGCATTCCTTCAGCATGCAGTGAAATCCTTCAGACTGCAGCACTTTCCTTCAGAGCACAGTGCATTCCATCAGCGTGCTGTGCATACCTGCAGCCTTCAGTGCATTCCTTCAGCATGCAGTGCATTCCTTCAGCGTGCAATGCATTCGGTCAGCATGTAGTGCATTCCTTCAGTGTGCAGTGCATTCCTTTAGCGTGCAGGGCATTCCTTCAGCCTGTAGTGCATTCCTTCAGTGCACTGTGCATTCCATCAGCCTGCAGGGCATTCCTTCAGTGTGCATTGCATTCCTTCTTCCTGCAGTGCATTCCATCAGCCTGCAGTTGATTCCTTCAGCGTGCAGTGCATTCCTTCAGTCTGCAGTGCATTCCTTCAGCCTGCAGTGCATTCCTTCAGCGTGCATTGCATTCCTTCTTCCTGCAGTGCATTCCATCATCCTGCAGTGCATTCTGTTAGCGTGCAGTGCATTCCTTCAGCATGCAGTGCATTCTTACAGAGTGCAATGCATTCCTTCAGTGTGCAGTGCATTCCTTCAGAATGCAATGCATTCCTTCAGAATGCAATGCATTCCATCAACATCCAGTGCATTCCTTCAGCTTGCAGCGCTTTCCTTCAGCATACAGTGCTTTCCTTCACTGCGCTGTGCATTCCTTACTGCCTACAGTGCATTCCTTCAGACTGCATCACATTCCAACAGAGCGCAGTACATTCCATCAGTGTGCAGTGCATTCCTGCAACCTTCAGTGCATTCCTTCAGCATGCAGGGCATTCCTTTAGCATACAGTGCATTCCTTCAGCATGCAGTGAATTCCATCAGCCTGCAGGGCATTCCTTCAGAGTGCCGTGCATTCCATCAGCCTGCAGTGCATTCCTTCAGCCTGCAGTCCTTTCCATCATCCTGCAGTGCATTCCATCAGCCTGCAGGGCATTCCTTCAGCGTGCAGTGCATTCTTTCAGCATGAATAGCATTCCTTCATCATGCCATACATTCCTTCATCGTGCAGTGTTTTCCTTCAGCCTACAGTGCATTCCTAAGTGTGCAGTGCATTCCTTCAGCATGCAGTGCATTCCTTCAGCTTGTATTGCATTCCTTCAGCATACAGTGCATTCCATCAGCCTGAAGTGCATTCCATGAGCGTGCACTCCATTCCTTGAGCGTGCAATGCATTCCTTCAGCGTGCAATGCATTCCTTCAGCTTGTTATGCCGCCCTTCAGCGTGCAGTGCATTCCTTCATCCTGCAGTGCATTCCTTCAGCATGCAGTGCTTTCCTACAGCCTACAGTGAATTACTTCAGTGCGCAGAGCATTCCTTCAGCATGCAGTGCATTCCTTCATCATGCAGTGCATTCCTTCAGCATGCAGTGCATTCCTTCAGCCTGCAGTGCATTCCATCAGCCTGCAGTGCATTCCTTCAGCGTGCAGTGCATTCCTTCAGCCTGCATTGCATTGCATCAGCCTGCAGTGCATTCCATCAGCCTGTAGTGCATTCCTTCAGCGTGCAGTGCATTCCTACAGCCTGCAGTGCATTCCTTCAGCGTGCAGTGCATTCCTTCAGCGTGCAGTGCATTTCTTCAGCGTGCAGTGCATTCCTACAGCATGAAATGCCATCTTTCAGCATGCAGTGCATTCCTTCAGCATCCAGTGCATTCCTAGAGCATGCAGTGCATTCCTTCAGCATGTAGTGCATTCCTTCAGCGTGCAGTGCGTTCCTTCATCGTGCAGTGCATTCCTTCAGCCTGCAGTGCATTCCTTCAGCCTGCAGTGCATTCCATCAGCCTGCAGGGCATTCCTTCAGCGTGCATTGCATTCCTTCTTCCTGCAGTGCATTCCATCAGCCTGCAGTTGATTCCTTCAGCGTGCAGTGCATTCCTAAGCATGCAGTGCATTCCTTCAGCGTGCAGAGTATTAATTCATCCTGCACCGCCTTCCTTCAGGGCGCAGTGCATTCCTTTAGCATGCAGTGCTTTCCTTCAGCCTACAGTGCATTCCTTCAGTGTGCAGTGCATTCCTTCAGCATGCAGTGCATTCCTACAGCCTGCAGTGCATTACTACAGCCTGCAGTGCATTCCTTCAGCGTGCAGTGCATTCCTTCAGCGTGCAGTGCATTCTTAGAGCCTGCAGTGCACACCTTCAGCGGGCACTGCATTCCTTCAGCCTGCAGTGCATTCCTTCAGCCTGCAGTACATTCTTTAGCGTGCAGTGCATTCCTTCAGTGCGTAGTGCATTCCTTCAGCGTGCAGTGCATTCCTTCAGTGCGCAGTGCATTCTTTCAGCATGAAATGCCATCCTTCAGTGTGCAGTGCATTCCTACAGCCTGCAGTGCATTCCTTCAGCGTGCAGTGCATTCCTTCAGCGTGCAGTGCATTCCTTCAGCATGCAGTGCATTCCTTCAGCATGCAATGCATTCCATCAGCATGCAGTGCATTCCTTCAGACTGCAGCACTTCCCTTCAGAGCGCAGTGGATTCCGTCAGTGTGCTGTGCATTCCTGCAGCCTTCAGTGCATTCCTTCAGTCTGCAGTGCATTCCATCAGCCTGCAGGGCATTCCTTCAGCGTGCATTGCATTCCTTCTTCCTGCAGTGCATTCCATCCGCCTGCTGGGCATTCCTTCAGCATGCAGTGCATTCCTTCAGTACACATTGCTTTCCTTTAGCCAGCAGTGCATTCAGCATGCAGTGCATTCCATCAGCGTGCAGTGCATTCCATCAGATTGGAGGGCATTCCGTCACCCTGCAATGCATTCCTTCAGCGTGCAGTGCATTCCTTCAGAGTGCAATGCATTCCACCAGCATGCAGTGCATTCCTTCAGCTTGCAGCGCTTTCCTTCAGCATACAGTTCTTTCCTTCAGTGTGCAGTGCATTCCTTCAGCCTGCAGTGCATTCCTTCAGACTGCAGCACATTCCTTCAGAGCACAGTGCATTTCATCAGCGTGCAGTGCATTCCTGCAGCCTTCAGTGCATTCCTTCAGCATGCAGTGCATTCCTTCAGCGTGCAGTGCATTCCATAAGCATGCAATGCATTCCATCAGCATGCAGTGCATTCCTTCAGACTGCAGCACTTTCCTTCAGAGCGCAGTGGATTCCGTCAGCGTGCTGTGCATTCCTGCAGCCTTCAGTGCATTCCTTCAGCCTGCAGTGCATTCCATCAGCCTGCAGGGCATTCCTTCAGCGTGCATTGCATTCCTTCTTCCTGCAGTGCATTCCATCAGCCTGCAGTTGATTCCTTCAGCGTGCAGTGCATTCCTTCAGTCTGCAGTGCATTCCTTCAGCCTGCAGTGCATTCCTTCAGCGTGCATTGCATTCCTTCTTCCTGCAGTGCATTCCATCAGCCTGCAGTGCATTCCGTTAGCGTGCAGTGCATTCCTTCAGCATGCAGTGCATTCTTAGAGTGCAATGCATTCCTTCAGTGTGCAGTCCATTCCTTCAGAATGCAATGCATTCCGTCAACATCCAGTGCATTCCTTCAGCTTGCAGCGCTTTCCTTCAGCATACAGTACTTTCCTTCACTGCGCAGTGCATTCCTTACTGCCTACAGTGCATTCCTTCAGACTGCATCACATTCCTTCAGAGCGCAGTACATTCCATCAGTGTGCAGTGCATTCCTGCAACCTTCAGTGCATTCCTTCAGCATGCAGTGCATTCCTTTAGCATACAGTGCATTCCTTCAGCATGCAGTGAATTCCATCAGCCTGCAGGGCATTCCTTAAGAGTGCCGTGCATTCCATCAGCCTGCAGTGCATTCCTTCAACGTGCAGTGCATTCTTTCAGTGTGCAATGCATTCCTTCAACATGCAGTGCATTCCTTCAGCCTGCAGGGCATTCTGTCAGCGTGCCGTGCATTCTTTCAGCATGCAGTGCATTCCTTCAGCGTGCAGAGCATTAATTCATCCTGCGCCGCCTTCCTTCAGGGCGCAGTGCATTCCTTCAGCATGCAGTGCTTTCCTTCAGCCTACAGTGCATTCCTTCAGTGTGCAGTGCATTCCTTCAGCATGCAGTGCATTCCTACAGCCTGCAGTGCATTCCTACAGCGTGCAGTGCATTCCTTCAGCGTACAGTGCATTCCTAGAGCATGCAGTGCATTCCTACAGCCTGCAGTGCACACCTTCAGCGGGCAGTGCATTCCTTCAGCCTGCAGTGCATTCCTTTAGCGTGCAGTGCATTCCTTCAGTGCGTAGTGCATTCCTTCAGCGTGCAGTGCATTCCTTCAGTGCGCAGTGCATTCCTTCAGCATGAAATGCCATCCTTCAATGTGCAGTGCATTCCTACAGCCTGCAGTGCATTACTTCAGCGTGCAGTGCATTCCTTCAGCATGCAGTGCATTCCTTCAGCATCCAGTGCATTCCTAGAGCATGAAATGCCATCTTTCAGCGTGCAGTGCATTCCTTCAGCCTGCAGTGCATTCCATCAGCCTGCAGTGCATTCCTTCAGCATGTAGTGCATTCCTTCAGCGTGCAGTGCGTTCCTTCATCGTGCAGTGCATTCCTTCAGCCTGCAGTGCATTCCTTCAGCCTGCAGTGCATTCCATCAGCCTGCAGAGCATTCCTTCAGCGTGCAATACATTTCTTCAGCGTGCAGTGCATTCCATCAGCCTGCAGGGCATTCCGTCAGCGTGCCGTGCATTCCTTCAGCATGCAGTGCATTCATTCAGCGTGCAGAGTATTAATTCATCCTGCACCGCCTTCCTTCAGGGCGCAGTGCATTCCTTTAGCATGCAGTGCTTTCCTTCAGCCTACAGTGCATTCCTTCAGTGTGCAGTGCATTCCTTCAGCATGCAGTGCATTCCTACAACCTGCAGTGCATTCATTTAGCGTGCAGTGCATTCCTTCAGCGTACAGTGCATTCCTAGAGCATGCAGTGCATTCCTACAGCCTGCAGTGCACACCTTCAGCGGGCAGTGCATTCTTTCAGCCTGCAGTGCATTCCTTCAGCCTGCAGTGCATTCCTTTAGCGTGCAGTGCATTCCTTCAGTGCGTAGTGCATTCCTTCAGCGTGCAGTGCATTCCTTCAGTGCGCAGTGCATTCCTTCAGCATGAAAAGCCATCCTTCAGTGTGCAGTGCATTCCTACAGCCTGCAGTGCATTCCTTCAGCGTGCAGTGCATTCCTTCAGCGTGCAGTGCATTCCTTCAGCATGCAGTGCATTCCTTCAGCATGCAATGCATTCCATCAGCATGCAGTGCATTCCTTCAGACTGCAGCACTTTCCTTCAGAGCGCAGTGGATTCCGTCAGTGTGCTGTGCATTCCTGCAGCCTTCAGTGCATTCCTTCAGCCTGCAGTGCATTCCATCAGCCTGCAGGGCATTCCTTCAGCGTGCATTGCATTCCTTCTTCCTGCAGTGCATTCCATCCGCCTGCTGGGCATTCCTTCAGCATGCAGTGCATTCCTTCAGTACACATTGCTTTCCTTTAGCCTGCAGTGCATTCATTCAGCATGCAGTGCATTCCGTGAGTGCGTAGTGCATTTCTTCAGCATGAAATGCCATCCTTCAGCATGCAGTGCATTCCTACAGCCTGCAGTGCATTCCTTCAGCGTGCAGTGCATTCCTTCAGTGCGCAGTGCATTTCTTCAGCATGAAATGCCATCCTTCAGCATGCAGTGCATTCCTACAACCTGCAGTGCATTCCTTTAGCGTGCAGTGCATTCCTTCAGCGTGCAGTGCATTCCTAGAGCATGCAGTGCATACCTTCAGCGGGCAGTGCATTCCTTCAGCCTGCAGTGCATTCCTTTAGCGTGCAGTGCATTCCTTCAGTGCATAGTGCATTCCTTCAGCGTGCAGTGCATTCCTTCAGTGCACAGTGCATTCCTTCAGCATGAAATGCCATCCTTCAGTGTGCAGTGCATTCCTACAGCCTGCAGTGCATTCCTTCAGTGGGCAGTTAATTCCTTCAGCCTGCAGTGCATTCCTTCAGCGTGCAGTGCATTCCTTCAATGTGCAGTGCATTCCTTCAGCTGCAGGGCATTCCTACAGCCTGTAGTGCATTCCTTCAGCCTGCAGGGCATTCTGTCAGCGTGCCGTGCATTCTTTCAGCATGCAGTGCATTCCTTCAGCGTGCAGAGCATTAATTCATCCTGCGCCGCCTTCCTTCAGGGCGCAGTGCATTCCTTCAGCATGCAGTGCTTTCCTTCAGCCTACAGTGCATTCCTTCAGTGTGCAGTGCATTCCTTCAGCATGCAGTGCATTCCTACAGCCTGCAGTGCATTCCTACAGCGTGCAGTGCATTCCTTCAGCGTACAGTGCATTCCTAGAGCATGCAGTGCATTCCTACAGCCTGCAGTGCACACCTTCAGCGGGCAGTGCATTCCTTCAGCCTGCAGTGCATTCCTTTAGCGTGCAGTGCATTCCTTCAGTGCGTAGTGCATTCCTTCAGCGTGCAGTGCATTCCTTCAGTGCGCAGTGCATTCCTTCAGCATGAAATGCCATCCTTCAATGTGCAGTGCATTCCTACAGCCTGCAGTGCATTACTTCAGCGTGCAGTGCATTCCTTCAGCATGCAGTGCATTCCTTCAGCATCCAGTGCATTCCTAGAGCATGAAATGCCATCTTTCAGCGTGCAGTGCATTCCTTCAGCCTGCAGTGCATTCCATCAGCCTGCAGTGCATTCCTTCAGCATGTAGTGCATTCCTTCAGCGTGCAGTGCGTTCCTTCATTGTGCAGTGCATTCCTTCAGCCTGCAGTGCATTCCTTCAGCCTGCAGTGCATTCCATCAGCCTGCAGAGCATTCCTTCAGCGTGCAATACATTTCTTCAGCGTGCAGTGCATTCCATCAGCCTGCAGTGCATTCCATCAGCCTGCAGTGCATTCCTTCAGCATGTAGTGCATTCCTTCAGCGTGCAGTGCGTTCCTTCATCGTGCAGTGCATTCCTTCAGCCTGCAGTGCATTCCTTCAGCCTGCAGTGCATTCCATCAGCCTGCAGAGCATTCCTTCAGCGTGCAATACATTTCTTCAGCGTGCAGTGCATTCCATCAGCCTGCAGGGCATTCCGTCAGCGTGCCGTGCATTCCTTCAGCATGCAGTGCATTCATTCAGCGTGCAGAGTATTAATTCATCCTGCACCGCCTTCCTTCAGGGCGCAGTGCATTCCTTTAGCATGCAGTGCTTTCCTTCAGCCTACAGTGCATTCCTTCAGTGTGCAGTGCATTCCTTCAGCATGCAGTGCATTCCTACAACCTGCAGTGCATTCATTTAGCGTGCAGTGCATTCCTTCAGCGTACAGTGCATTCCTAGAGCATGCAGTGCATTCCTACAGCCTGCAGTGCACACCTTCAGCGGGCAGTGCATTCTTTCAGCCTGCAGTGCATTCCTTCAGCCTGCAGTGCATTCCTTTAGCGTGCAGTGCATTCCTTCAGTGCGTAGTGCATTCCTTCAGCGTGCAGTGCATTCCTTCAGTGCGCAGTGCATTCCTTCAGCATGAAAAGCCATCCTTCAGTGTGCAGTGCATTCCTACAGCCTGCAGTGCATTCCTTCAGCGTGCAGTGCATTCCTTCAGCGTGCAGTGCATTCCTTCAGCATGCAGTGCATTCCTTCAGCATGCAATGCATTCCATCAGCATGCAGTGCATTCCTTCAGACTGCAGCACTTTCCTTCAGAGCGCAGTGGATTCCGTCAGTGTGCTGTGCATTCCTGCAGCCTTCAGTGCATTCCTTCAGCCTGCAGTGCATTCCATCAGCCTGCAGGGCATTCCTTCAGCGTGCATTGCATTCCTTCTTCCTGCAGTGCATTCCATCCGCCTGCTGGGCATTCCTTCAGCATGCAGTGCATTCCTTCAGTACACATTGCTTTCCTTTAGCCTGCAGTGCATTCATTCAGCATGCAGTGCATTCCGTGAGTGCGTAGTGCATTTCTTCAGCATGAAATGCCATCCTTCAGCATGCAGTGCATTCCTACAGCCTGCAGTGCATTCCTTCAGCGTGCAGTGCATTCCTTCAGTGCGCAGTGCATTTCTTCAGCATGAAATGCCATCCTTCAGCATGCAGTGCATTCCTACAACCTGCAGTGCATTCCTTTAGCGTGCAGTGCATTCCTTCAGCGTGCAGTGCATTCCTAGAGCATGCAGTGCATACCTTCAGCGGGCAGTGCATTCCTTCAGCCTGCAGTGCATTCCTTTAGCGTGCAGTGCATTCCTTCAGTGCATAGTGCATTCCTTCAGCGTGCAGTGCATTCCTTCAGTGCACAGTGCATTCCTTCAGCATGAAATGCCATCCTTCAGTGTGCAGTGCATTCCTACAGCCTGCAGTGCATTCCTTCAGTGGGCAGTTAATTCCTTCAGCCTGCAGTGCATTCCTTCAGCGTGCAGTGCATTCCTTCAATGTGCAGTGCATTCCTTCAGCTGCAGGGCATTCCTACAGCCTGTAGTGCATTCCTTCAGCCTGCAGGGCATTCTGTCAGCGTGCCGTGCATTCTTTCAGCATGCAGTGCATTCCTTCAGCGTGCAGAGCATTAATTCATCCTGCGCCGCCTTCCTTCAGGGCGCAGTGCATTCCTTCAGCATGCAGTGCTTTCCTTCAGCCTACAGTGCATTCCTTCAGTGTGCAGTGCATTCCTTCAGCATGCAGTGCATTCCTACAGCCTGCAGTGCATTCCTACAGCGTGCAGTGCATTCCTTCAGCGTACAGTGCATTCCTAGAGCATGCAGTGCATTCCTACAGCCTGCAGTGCATACCTTCAGCGTGCAGTGCATTCCTTCAGCGTACAGTGCATTCCTAGAGCATGCAGTGCATTCCTACAGCCTGCAGTGCATACCTTCAGCGGGCAGTGCATTCCTTCAGCCTGCAGTGCATTCCTTTAGCGTGCAGTGCATTCCTTCAGTGCGTAGTGCATTCCTTCAGCGTGCAGTGCATTCCTTCAGTGCGCAGTGCATTCCTTCAGCATGAAATGCCATCCTTCAATGTGCAGTGCATTCCTACAGCCTGCAGTGCATTACTTCAGCGTGCAGTGCATTCCTTCAGCATGCAGTGCATTCCTTCAGCATCCAGTGCATTCCTAGAGCATGAAATGCCATCTTTCAGCGTGCAGTGCATTCCTTCAGCCTGCAGTGCATTCCATCAGCCTGCAGTGCATTCCTTCAGCATGTAGTGCATTCCTTCAGCGTGCAGTGCGTTCCTTCATTGTGCAGTGCATTCCTTCAGCCTGCAGTGCATTCCTTCAGCCTGCAGTGCATTCCATCAGCCTGCAGAGCATTCCTTCAGCGTGCAATACATTTCTTCAGCGTGCAGTGCATTCCATCAGCCTGCAGGGCATTCCGTCAGCGTGCCGTGCATTCCTTCAGCATGCAGTGCATTCATTCAGCGTGCAGAGTATTAATTCATCCTGCACCGCCTTCCTTCAGGGCGCAGTGCATTCCTTTAGCATGCAGTGCTTTCCTTCAGCCTACAGTGCATTCCTTCAGTGTGCAGTGCATTCCTTCAGCATGCAGTGCATTCCTACAACCTGCAGTGCATTCATTTAGCGTGCAGTGCATTCCTTCAGCGTACAGTGCATTCCTAGAGCATGCAGTGCATTCCTACAGCCTGCAGTGCACACCTTCAGCGGGCAGTGCATTCTTTCAGCCTGCAGTGCATTCCTTCAGCCTGCAGTGCATTCCTTTAGCGTGCAGTGCATTCCTTCAGTGCGTAGTGCATTCCTTCAGCGTGCAGTGCATTCCTTCAGTGCGCAGTGCATTCCTTCAGCATGAAAAGCCATCCTTCAGTGTGCAGTGCATTCCTACAGCCTGCAGTGCATTCCTTCAGCGTGCAGTGCATTCCTTCAGCGTGCAGTGCATTCCTTCAGCATGCAGTGCATTCCTTCAGCATGCAGTGCATTCCTTCAGCATGCAATGCATTCCATCAGCATGCAGTGCATTCCTTCAGACTGCAGCACTTTCCTTCAGAGCGCAGTGGATTCCGTCAGTGTGCTGTGCATTCCTGCAGCCTTCAGTGCATTCCTTCAGCCTGCAGTGCATTCCATCAGCCTGCAGGGCATTCCTTCAGCGTGCATTGCATTCCTTCTTCCTGCAGTGCATTCCATCCGCCTGCTGGGCATTCCTTCAGCATGCAGTGCATTCCTTCAGTACACATTGCTTTCCTTTAGCCTGCAGTGCATTCATTCAGCATGCAGTGCATTCCTTCAGCGTGCAGTGCATTCCGTGAGTGCGTAGTGCATTTCTTCAGCATGAAATGCCATCCTTCAGCATGCAGTGCATTCCTACAGCCTGCAGTGCATTCCTTCAGCGTGCAGTGCATTCCTTCAGTGCGCAGTGCATTTCTTCAGCATGAAATGCCATCCTTCAGCATGCAGTGCATTCCTACAACCTGCAGTGCATTCCTTTAGCGTGCAGTGCATTCCTTCAGCGTGCAGTGCATTCCTAGAGCATGCAGTGCATACCTTCAGCGGGCAGTACATTCCTTCAGCCTGCAGTGCATTCCTTTAGCGTGCAGTGTATTCCTTCAGTGCATAGTGCATTCCTTCAGCGTGCAGTGCATTCCTTCAGTGCACAGTGCATTCCTTCAGCATGAAATGCCATCCTTCAGTGTGCAGTGCATTCCTACAGCCTGCAGTGCATTCCTTCAGCGGGCAGTTAATTCCTTCAGCCTGCAGTGCATTCCTTCAGCGTGCAGTGCATTCCTTCAATGTGCAGTGCATTCCTTCAGCTGCAGGGCATTCCTACAGCCTGTAGTGCATTCCTTCAGCCTGCAGGGCATTCTGTCAGCGTGCCGTGCATTCTTTCAGCATGCAGTGCATTCCTTCAGCGTGCAGAGCATTAATTCATCCTGCGCCGCCTTCCTTCAGGGCGCAGTGCATTCCTTCAGCATGCAGTGCTTTCCTTCAGCCTACAGTGCATTCCTTCAGTGTGCAGTGCATTCCTTCAGCATGCAGTGCATTCCTACAGCCTGCAGTGCATTCCTACAGCGTGCAGTGCATTCCTTCAGCGTACAGTGCATTCCTAGAGCATGCAGTGCATTCCTACAGCCTGCAGTGCACACCTTCAGCGGGCAGTGCATTCCTTCAGCCTGCAGTGCATTCCTTTAGCGTGCAGTGCATTCCTTCAGTGCGTAGTGCATTCCTTCAGCGTGCAGTGCATTCCTTCAGTGCGCAGTGCATTCCTTCAGCATGAAATGCCATCCTTCAATGTGCAGTGCATTCCTACAGCCTGCAGTGCATTCCTTCAGCGTGCAGTGCATTCCTTCAGCGTGCAGTGCATTCATTTAGCGTGCAGTGCATTCCTTCAGCGTACAGTGCATTCCTAGAGCATGCAGTGCATTCCTACAGCCTGCAGTGCACACCTTCAGCGGGCAGTGCATTCTTTCAGCCTGCAGTGCATTCCTTCAGCCTGCAGTGCATTCCTTTAGCGTGCAGTGCATTCCTTCAGTGCGTAGTGCATTCATTCAGCGTGCAGAGTATTAATTCATCCTGCACCGCCTTCCTTCAGGGCGCAGTGCATTCCTTTAGCATGCAGTGCTTTCCTTCAGCCTACAGTGCATTCCTTCAGTGTGCAGTGCATTCCTTCAGCATGCAGTGCATTCCTACAACCTGCAGTGCATTCATTTAGCGTGCAGTGCATTCCTTCAGTGTACAGTGCATTCCTAGAGCATGCAGTGCATTCCTACAGCCTGCAGTGCACACCTTCAGCGGGCAGTGCATTCTTTCAGCCTGCAGTGCATTCCTTCAGCCTGCAGTGCATTCCTTTAGCGTGCAGTGCATTCCTTCAGTGCGTAGTGCATTCCTTCAGCGTGCAGTGCATTCCTTCAGTGCGCAGTGCATTCCTTCAGCATGAAAAGCCATCCTTCAGTGTGCAGTGCATTCCTACAGCCTGCAGTGCATTCCTTCAGCGTGCAGTGCATTCCTTCAGCGTGCAGTGCATTCCTTCAGCATGCAGTGCATTCCTTCAGCATGCAGTGCATTCCTTCAGCATGCAATGCATTCCATCAGCATGCAGTGCATTCCTTCAGACTGCAGCACTTTCCTTCAGAGCGCAGTGGATTCCGTCAGTGTGCTGTGCATTCCTGCAGCCTTCAGTGCATTCCTTCAGCCTGCAGTGCATTCCATCAGCCTGCAGGGCATTCCTTCAGCGTGCATTGCATTCCTTCTTCCTGCAGTGCATTCCATCCGCCTGCTGGGCATTCCTTCAGCATGCAGTGCATTCCTTCAGTACACATTGCTTTCCTTTAGCCTGCAGTGCATTCATTCAGCATGCAGTGCATTCCTTCAGCGTGCAGTGCATTCCGTGAGTGCGTAGTGCATTTCTTCAGCATGAAATGCCATCCTTCAGCATGCAGTGCATTCCTACAGCCTGCAGTGCATTCCTTCAGCGTGCAGTGCATTCCTTCAGTGCGCAGTGCATTTCTTCAGCATGAAATGCCATCCTTCAGCATGCAGTGCATTCCTACAACCTGCAGTGCATTCCTTTAGCGTGCAGTGCATTCCTTCAGCGTGCAGTGCATTCCTAGAGCATGCAGTGCATACCTTCAGCGGGCAGTACATTCCTTCAGCCTGCAGTGCATTCCTTTAGCGTGCAGTGCATTCCTTCAGTGCATAGTGCATTCCTTCAGCGTGCAGTGCATTCCTTCAGTGCACAGTGCATTCCTTCAGCATGAAATGCCATCCTTCAGTGTGCAGTGCATTCCTACAGCCTGCAGTGCATTCCTTCAGCGGGCAGTTAATTCCTTCAGCCTGCAGTGCATTCCTTCAGCGTGCAGTGCATTCCTTCAATGTGCAGTGCATTCCTTCAGCTGCAGGGCATTCCTACAGCCTGTAGTGCATTCCTTCAGCCTGCAGGGCATTCTGTCAGCGTGCCGTGCATTCTTTCAGCATGCAGTGCATTCCTTCAGCGTGCAGAGCATTAATTCATCCTGCGCCGCCTTCCTTCAGGGCGCAGTGCATTCCTTCAGCATGCAGTGCTTTCCTTCAGCCTACAGTGCATTCCTTCAGTGTGCAGTGCATTCCTTCAGCATGCAGTGCATTCCTACAGCCTGCAGTGCATTCCTACAGCGTGCAGTGCATTCCTTCAGCGTACAGTGCATTCCTAGAGCATGCAGTGCATTCCTACAGCCTGCAGTGCACACCTTCAGCGGGCAGTGCATTCCTTCAGCCTGCAGTGCATTCCTTTAGCGTGCAGTGCATTCCTTCAGTGCGTAGTGCATTCCTTCAGCGTGCAGTGCATTCCTTCAGTGCGCAGTGCATTCCTTCAGCATGAAATGCCATCCTTCAATGTGCAGTGCATTCCTACAGCCTGCAGTGCATTCCTTCAGCGTGCAGTGCATTCCTTCAGCGTGCAGTGCATTCCTTCAGCGTGCAGTGCATTCCTTCAGCGTGCAGTGCATTCCTTCAATGTGCAGGGCATTCCATCAGCCTGCATTGCATTTCTTCAACGTGCAGTGCATTCCATCAGCCTGCAGGGCATTCTGTCAGCGTGCAGTGCATTCCTTCAGCGTGCACTGAATTCCTTCAGCCTGCAGTGCATTATTTCAGCGTGCAAAGCATTCCTTCATCCTGCACAGCATTCCTTCAGCCTGCACCACATTCCTTCAGTGTGCAGGGCATTCTTTCAGCCTACAGTGAATTCCTTCAGTGCGCAGAGCATTCCTTCAGCCTGCAGTGCATTCCTTCAGGGTGCAGTGCATTCCCTCAGCGTGCAGTGACAAAGCCACGCTGACTATCCCTGATTAATCCCTGCCTCTCCAAGTGGAGACTAATTCTGTCCCTCAGAATTTTTTCCAATAATTTCCCTACCACTGATGTTAGGTTCACTGGCCTGTAATTCCCTGGTTTATCCCTACTACCTTTCTTGAACAATGGTACTACGTTAGCTGTTCTCCAGTCCTCTGGCACCTCCCCTGTGTCCAGAGTGTTTCTGAAAATTTGTGTCAGAGCCCCTGCAATCTCCTCCTTTGTGTCACACAGCAGCCTGGGATACATCACGTCAGGGCCTGGGGATTTATCCACTTTTAAGCCTGCTAAAACCGCTAGTACCTCCTCCCTCTCAATACTAATTTGTTCAAGTATATCACAATCCCCCTGCCTGATTTCTATGCCTACATTGTCCTTCTCCATAGTGAACACAGATGCAAAATATTCATTTAAAACCTCACCTACATCTTCCGGCTCTACACACAGATTGCCACTTTGGTCCCTAATGGGCCCTACTCTTTCCATGGTTACCCTCTTGCCCTTAATATACTTATAAAACACCTTGGGATTTTCCTTTATTTTGCCCGCCAGTGTTTTTTCATGCCCCCTCTTCGCTCTGCTAATTTATTTTTTAAGTACCCCCCTGCACTTTCTATACTCCTCAAGGGCTTCCACTGTTTTTAGTCCTTTGTATCTGCCAAAAGCCTCCCTTTTTTTCCTAATCCATTCTTGTATATCCCTTGACATCCAGGGTCCCACCCTTGACCTTTACGGGAACATGTTGGCGTTGTACTCTCTCTATTTCCTTTCTGAAAGACTCCCACTGCTCTGCTGTGGATTTTCCTACAAGTAGCTGATCCCAATCCACTTTGGCCAGATCCTGCCTTATCATATTAAAATCGGCCTTCCTCCAATTTACAACCTTTATTTCCGGTCCATCTTTGTCCTTTTCCATGACTACCTTAAATCTCACCGAATTATGGTCACTGTCACCAAAATGCTCTCCTACTGACACTTCTACCACTTGCCCGGCTACATTCCCTATACTAGCACATGGCACCGGGAGTAATTTGAGGTCCCGCTTTTTAATCTGCTACCTAGCTCCCCAAATTCTTGCTGCAGGACCTCATCCCTCTTTCTACCCATGTCATTTGTACCAATGTGAACCACGACCTCTGACTGTTCGCCCTCCCCCTTCAGAATGCCCTGCAGCCGTTCAGTGAACTCCTTGACCCTGGCACCAGGGAGGCAACATACCATCCTGGAGTCAGTTCTGCGGCCACAGAAACGTCTATCTGTTCCCCTTACGATAGAATCCCCTATCACTATTGCTCTCCCACTCTTTTTCCTCCCCTCCTGTGCAGCTGAGCCACTCATAGTGCCACGGACTTGGCTCTTGCTGCATTCCCCTGAGAAACCATCTCCCCCATCAGTATCCAAAATGGAAAATCTGTTGGAGAGGGAGATGGACCCAGGGGACTCCTGCACTACCTTCCTAGTTCTTTTACTCTGTCTTGCGGTCACCCATTCCCTGTCTGCCTGTGCACTCTTTACCTGCGGTGTGACCACCTCGTTAAACGTGCTATCCACGAAGATCTCAGCTTCGCAGATGCTCCACAGTGACTCCAGCCACAGCTCCAGCTCCGAAATGCGGATTTCGAGTAGCTGCAGCTGGAGACACTTCCTGCACATGTGTTCGCCCTGGACACCTAAAGTGTCTCTGACTTCCCACATAGCACAGGAGGAGCACTCTACGCAGCCGAGCTGCCCTGCCATGTCCTACCCTTAATTTACTCCCTTTACTTCAATTAAATTAAAGAATATTAAATACACTAGGGACCTTACTTCCCTTTAAACACTACTTACTCTAAACTAGAGACCTTACTTTTACTTTAACGACTGGACTGTAGAAATACTCACCAGGTCCTACTTACCAATCAGCTCCTTCCCTGTTTGTGACGTCACTTTAGCGGTTTTGCAGTTGTTGTTGTTTGACTGCTCCCACTCACGGACTCTTTCCTTGGTGTAAATTAAGAACCAATTTCTACAGGGTGGAAAGTTAGGAAAAACAAAGGCGAAGCAAAGGAGCTCCTCCTTCCACTCCTCACCTAACTCCCTGACTCACCCAACTCGCAGCACTCTGTTTAAACCGTACTCAGTGCAAAATCGCACTTCAAAGCCTGTTTTTATAGGCCCTGAAACAAAGGAGCTTGCTGGGTTCTTCTACAGGAGAACCAGTTTAATCTAGTTTCCCTAATTAACTGTCTTCAGCTGCTCTGAATTGTAGGCCTTGTAAATCTTTTATTCAAGTACAATAGTACTTACACACTCATCAATTACATAGTAAACCATTACATTCATTGATCACAATAAACAATAAAGCCTTAAGAACAGCTTTATTCGGTTCTCCTGCCTCCTGCGGGTGCAAGCATCGCGCGCGTACTTACCTACCGCGCCTGCCATTGTGCTTCGGCCCCACAAGGAATTCGGGTCCTGGGCCTCCTGCAGCTGCCGGCGTGCAGTGTTCGCGTATCCCAGGGGCGCAGTTAGTTCGAAGCGTTCCCTGGGATCACGTGGGCCATGAAGAGCCAATCGTAGCAGGGAATTTTCATTCATAGATTTGACAGGAAGACCTGTCAAATCTATGAATAGAGATCGGCCCCAAAACCACACTAAAACTTCAAATAAATTTTTAAAAAATCATCACATTTTTAAAATAACTATAAATTACATAAATTAACTACTTTAAACAAAAATTTAAATTTTTGAAAAAATTTATTACACTTTTTAAAGGTGCTATAAATAAACTTACCTTTCTTTAAAGTATGTAAAAAAGATAAACCTGTTGAAAAAATGTTTAAATTGTAATTAATTAACCACTTACCTTGTTAAAAACAGGCCTTGCGCCTCCTTTTTAAATATGCAACTTCTCCGTACTTACCCTCACGGAGAAACCTGAAAAAAAAGCCGAAGTTCGCTGCGTGCGCGCAGCCTCTCCCGCACATGTGTTCGACCTCTGAACCCCTTCCTTCAGGGGAACGGAAGTTCTGGTTTCCAGCACATGCGCAGTGCATGCGTGAAACCAGCACTTCAGGTGGCCTTACGGGTGAGTACACAGCGCGTACTCACCCGACAAGAGACGAATTTCTGGCCCAATACATTAATAAAATTTTACAAATAAATCAACAAAGTTTACAGTACAAATACCCTTAAATAATCTCACACAAACTTTGTAGATTTAAAACAATAAATCTCAAGGTAAACTCCACATAAAAGAAGACAGTTTAACACCTTAGTGTACAAATCACAGAGCACCATCATAATTCAATTAAATGCTACAAATATACTACTACCCGTTTTACACCAGTCCTACTAGCATCGTTTATTCATTCAATCGTTCATTCGATCGTTCATTCAATCGTTCGTTCGTTCACTCGAGCGTAAGTTCCAATGTGCATGCGTGCGTGCGTGTGTACCATTTGTCTAAGTGCGTGCATGTGTGCGTTCGCTCGTTCGTTCGTTCGAAGGCCAACGACCGTTCGTTCGATCGAGTGTAAGTTCCAATGTGCATGCTTGCGTTCGCTCGTCCGTTCGTTCGATCGTTCATTGCCCGGCCCGCAACTAAACGTCGTTCGTTCGATTGAGCGTAAGTTCTAATGTGCATGCGTGCGTTCGTTCGATCGTTCGTTCGTTCGTTCACTCAAGCGTCCGTCCGTTCAATAGTTTGTTCATTAAGGAAATTTTTCCCCCCCCCCCGAAAGCCAGCCATAAATTTCTTTCCAATATAAATTCATACCATTTACTAGACAATAATCTCAAAACAAATTCTACATAACACTAATTACCAACACAATGTGCAAAATCCCATAGCCTTATCAGAAATCAATGAAAGCTTCAAGTAGACTGCTTTCAACCAGAAAACCTGAAACATTTTCAACAAATCAAGTAAATACCAGTTCTACGCCAGTCCTATTGGCAATTTAATAACTCCTCATTTTCAATTGATGTTTGTCGAACCATGTGATGTCATAGTCCTTGTCCACAGTCTTCAGCTTTTCCACGGAAAAGAAACCATGCACTTTCTCAATCCCGTTAAAAAGACCGAAAACTCAGATTTTCTTCTACTTGCTGTTATCGCTCACAGGACCCAGTCATCAAAAAATACTCATTATTCCTTACCGATATTACTTTGTTTTGTCTTTTATCTTCCTTTTATTTTCCTTTTTTTTCCCCACTTTTAACCGCTCACATTTCCCATCTTGTGACCGCTCACGCGCCATGCTACAGATAGAAACAGTTTGTCTTTCCTCCTCCAAAATGGCAGCGCACAAACCCGATCCCATCACCGAGAAAAAGCCTCACAGCTGCCGCCAGACGGAGCACATACGGGGCCGCTGGAACTCATTCGGGCCCGAGACCATTCTTCAACTTTTAGAACCAGTGCAGCCTGCTCACCCACAGCATCTCCCAACTCCACCTCTGCCGACCAGCCGCTCCGCCCTGGGCCCCCCGCCTGGGGTTCTCCGCCCTGGGCCCCCCGCCTGGGGTTCTCTGTGCTGGGTCTCCCGCCTAGGCCACCCTCCTCTGGGTCTTCCACCCTGGGCCTTCTGCACTGGGCCCTCCGCACTGGCATTCCCCGCGAGCAGCCGGGGTCTGGAACAGCCCGTTCACACAGCACCAAGCTGAGCTGAGAATCTCACAGCCTTTCCACCCTGGGCATTCTGTACCGGGCCCTCCGCACTAGCATTCCCCGCAAACAGCTGGGGTATGCTCGCTCACCCATTCACAGAGCGCTGAGCTGAGCTGAGCTGAGAATCTTGCAGCCTGTGTCTCTCCAACAAAGGCGAAGCAAGGGAGCTCCTCTTTCCACTCCTCACCTGACTCCCTGACTCACCCAACTCACAGCACTCTGTTTAAACCGCACTCAGTGCAAAATTGCACTTCAAAGTCTGTTTTTATAGGCCCTGTAACAAAGGAGTTTGCTGGGTTCTTCTACAGGAGAACCAGTTTAATCTAGTTTCCCTAATTAACTGTCTTCAGCTGCTCTGAATTGTAGGCCTTGTATATCCCTTTATAACCCTGCTTAAAGCTGGAAAATGTAGATTTTAAACAGTAAACAGTAAATGTGAAACAAACAAAAGTTTGATTTCAGCAAACAGTTAAGACTCCCTGACTCACCCAACTCGCAGCACTCTGTTTAAACCGTATTCCTTCAGCGTGTAATGCATTCCTTCAGCGTGCAGTTATTTCCTTCAGCATGCAGCGCATTCCTTCAGTATGCAGTGCATTCCATCAGCATGCAATGCATTCATTCAGCGTGCAGTGCATTACTTCAGCATGCAGTGCATACCTGTGCATGCAGTGCATTCCTTCAGCGTGCAGAGCATTCCTTCGGCATGCAATGCATTCCTTCAGCCTGCAGTGCATTCCATCATTGTGTAGTGCATTCCATCGGTGTGCAGTGAATTCTTTCAGCGTGCAGTGCATTCATTCAGGCTGCAGTGCATTCCTTCAGTGTGAAATGCATTCCTTCAGCGTGCAGTGCATTCCCTCAGCCTGCTGCACCTTCCTTCACTGTGCAGTGCACTCCTTCAGCCTGCATTGCATTCCTTTAGCGTGCAGTGCATTTCTTCAGCCTGCAGTGCATTCCTATGTGTGCAGTGCATTCCTTCAGCCTGCAATGCATTCTATCAGTGTGTAGTGCATTCCTTCAGCCTGCAGTGCATTCCTTCAGTGTGCAATGCATTCCTTCAGCCTGCAGTGCATTCCATCAGTGTGTAGTGCATTCCTTCCGTGTGCAGTGCATTCCTTCAGCGTGCCGTGCATTCCTTCAGTGTCCTTTTCATTCCTTCAGTGTTCTTTACATTCCTCATTGGAAAGCTGACTGCAAATTTGGAGAATTAATCAATACCATTAAAACAGAAAATTTCATGATGCTTTGGCTAAACAATGAGATTACAAACAACCTACAGTTGAACACACGGGTTTTATGGAGTTTTTGCATGTAATAAAAATGAGTGGGAATTTGAGAAAATCAGGATAGAGAGGGATAAGGAAAGCAATTAAAATGCATAAGGAGAAAATCTCAATAAAGTATTAAAAAGATCATTTAATTATTCCACAAATATCTCAGTAAACATAGAATTGTTAAATGTGAGGTTATTCGCCTGAAGGAGAGGTTTGGTTGAAAGTGAGAAGAGAGATATAATTGATAAAAAAGTGAGGTTTGTTAAGCTTAAGGTGAACAAAGTATGATCGGTATTGTGGTGGTTATGTTACTGGACTAGTTAATCCAGTAAGAACGTGAGTTCAAATCCAGTCATTGTCTTTGCTTTTTTAAGGTAATTGGCAAATTAGCCAGAGGCGACCTGAGGGGAAAAACATTTCTCAGCGAGTTGTTGTGATCTGGAATGCGCTGCCTGAAAGGGCGGTGGAAGGAGATTCAATGGTAATTTTCAAAAGGGAATTGGATAAATACTTGAAAAGGAAAATTTGCAGGTCTATGGAGAAAGAGCAGGGGGAGTGGGACTAATTGGATCGCTCTTTCAAAGAGCCGGCACAGACACAATGGGCCGAATGGCCTCCTTCTGTGCTGTATCATTCTTTGAAAGTGCCGGGACCTGAGAGAAATAGGGGAAGAAATAGCGGAGGCCCTAGAAATTATATATTTCAATGGTCCATTGATCGGGATGTTTCAGAGGATGGGTATCATAAGGTTTAGAGAAGGACAGGGAGAAATCTAGAGTAAAAATACTTAATTGGAGGAAGGAAAATTTCAGTGGGGTGAGAACGGGTCTGGCCCGGGTAAATTGGAATAAAAGGTTAGCAGGCAGAACTGTCGCAGAACAAGGGGCTGCCTTTAAAGAGGAAATAGTTCAGGTACAGTTGAGGTACATTCCCACTAGGGGGAAAGGCAGAGCAACTAAAGTCAGGGCTCCCTGGATGACAAAAGAGATAGAGAATATGATGAAGCAGAAAAAGAGTGCGTATGACAGATGTCAGGTTGCAAATACAACTGAGAATCAGAATAAATATAGAAAGTTCAAAGGAGAAGTGAAAAAAAAGTTAGAGGGGCAAAGAGAGGTTATGAGAATAGAATGGCAGCCAACATAAAAGGTAATCCAAAAGTCTTCTACAGGCATATAAATAGTAAACGGGTAGTAAGGCGGTGGGGGGGGTGGGGTGCCGATTAGGGACCAAAAAGGAGACCTATGCATGGAGGTAGAGGGTATAGCTGAGGTACTAAATGAGTACTTTGCATCTGTCTTCACCAAGGAAGAGGAGGCTGCCACAGACATAGTGAAGGAGGAGGTAGAGGAGATACGGGATGGGATAAGAATTGATAAAGAGGAGGTACTAGAAAGGTTGGCTGTACTTAAGGTAGCTAAAGTCACCAGGACCGGATGGGATGCTGAGGGAAGTGAAGGAAGAAATCGCGGAGGTACTGACCATAATATTACAATCCTCCTTAGAAATGGGTGTGGTGCCAGAGGACTGGAGAATTGCAAAATTACACCCTTGTTCAAAAAAGGGTGCAACGATAAACCCAGCAACTGCAGGCCAGTCAGTTTAACCGCGGTAGTGGGGAAGCTTTTAGAAACAATAATCAGGGACAAAATTAACAGTCACTTGGACAAGTGTGGATTAATTAAGGAAAGCCAGCACGGATTTGTTAAAGGCAAATCGTGTTTAACCAAATTAATCGAGTTTTTTGATGAGGTGACAGAGAGGGTTGATGAGGGCAATGCGGTTGATGTGGTGTACATGGATTTCTAAAAGGCGTTCGACAAAGTGCCATATAATAAGGCTTGCCAGCAGAGTTGAAGCCCATGGAATAAAGGGGACAGTGGCAGCATGGATACGAAATTGACTAAGTGACTGTGAAGCTGTCAAACACTGACAATCTGTCTTCTAAGTTGAGTCTTTACTCAAGACTCAATTAAAAAGCCTTCTTGAGCAGAAAGCAGAAGGCTGCTCCATTTAAGAATGCAGCGGCCATTCTGCTTTCTCTGCCGGTGAGATGAGGCAGCTCCGCAGCCTAAAGGGATGAAGCCTGGAGGAAGAAGCAAAGGTAAGTAATCTTATTAAAACACTCTACACTCACCTCACACACTTACCTCTCCACACATGCACCCATCACTCACCTGCACACCGGACATTTCGGCCCCTCCAACCCCCGCAGACCCACGGCTCGCCTCGCTGACCCTGGCGAGGTTCGGAGCCGTCGGGAAACCCACACTCCTAACAGCACTGTGGGAGTACCTTCACCACATGGACTGCAGCGGTTCAAGAAGACAGCTCACCACCACCTTCTCAAGGGCAATTAGGGATGGGCAATAAATGCTGGCCTTGCCAGCAACATCCACATCCCATAAAAACGAATAAAAAAAAACTTTAGGTGGCAAAATAGGGATTAGCCAAAAAACTGCCTGTTAACTACCTGTTCTGCAAAGGGATATAGATAGGTTAAGTGAGTGGGCAAAAATTTGGCAGATGGAGTATAATGTGGGAAAATGTGAGGTTATCCATTTTGGAAGGAAGAATGAAAAAGCAAATTATTATTTAAATGGAATGAGACTACAAAATGCTGCAGTACAAAGGGATCTGGGCGTCCTAGTACATGAAACACAAAAAGTTAGCATGCAGGTGCAGCAAGTAATTAGGAAGGCTAATGGAATGTTGGCCTTTATTGCAAGGGGTATGGAGTATAAAAGTAGGGAAGTTTTGATGCAATAAGGTGTCGCCCATTTAAGACGGAGATGAGGAGGAATTTCTTCTCTCAGAGGGTCGTGAATCTTTGGAATTCTCTACCCCAGAGAGCTTTGGAGGCGGAGTCATTGAATATATTCAAGGCGGAGATATACAGACATTTGAAACACAAGGGAGTCAAGGGGTATGGGGAGAGAGCGGGAAAGTGGTGTTGAGGCCAAGATTGGATCAGCCATGATCTTATTGAATGGCGGAGCAGGCTCGAAGAGCCGATTGGTCTACTCCTGCTCTATGTTCTTATGCTCTTATGTTCAACTCCTTTTACCCGCCATGGCTCCATATCCCTTGCACCCTTACCTAATAAAAATCTATCCATCTCAGTCTTGAAAATTTTCAATTGACCCCCAGCCTCAACAGCCTTTTGGGGGAAGTGAGTTTTCCACGTTGCCACCACCCTTTGTGTGTGGAAAAAAGTGCCTCCTGATTTCATTGATGAATGGACTAGCTCCATTGCAGGGTACGGTAGCATAGTGGTTATGTTACTGGACTAGTAATCCAGATATAGGCCTGGCTTAATGATCCAGAGATGTGAGTTCAAATCCCGCCATGGCAGCTGGGGAATTTAAATTCAGTTAACTAAATTGGAATAAAAAGCTAGTTTCAGAAATGGTGACCATGAAACTTACATTTATAGAGCGCCTGTCATGACCCCAGGACATCCCAAAGTGCTTTCCAGCCAATGAAAAAGCTTTGAAGTGTAGTCACTGTTCTAATGTAGGAAACATGGCAGCCAATGTGCGCACAGCAAGCTCCCACAAATAACAATGAAATATACGTCCAGGTCATCTGTTTTTTTCCCCCTAAAGTGTTGGTTGAGGGATAAATTATTGACCAGGACACCGGAGGGAACACCCCTGCTCTTCCTCGAAATAGTGGCCGTGGGACCTTTTACATCCTGAGAGGGCAGACAGGGCCTCGGTTTAAAGTCTCATCCGCAAGATGGCATCTCTGACACAAAGGGTCGATGCCTAAAGCGATATTAAAAAAAGTTGAAATATTAGTAAAAGTAGTGAAGTCTGATCACAGGGGTATAAACGTGACTTGGGAAGTAGCGCAAGATGGGCCATGGCGAATCAGTGGCCCGGTTTTCACTTCGCCATCAAGGGCATTATAAGAACATAAGAAATAAGAGCAGAAGGAGGCCATATGGCCCTTCGAGCCTGCCCCGCCATTCAATAAGACCATGGCTGATCTTCGACCTCATCTCCACTTTCCTGCCCTATCCCCATATCCCTTCATTCCCTTACTGTTCAAAAATCTATCTCAGTCTTGAGCATCAATGACTGAGCATCTACAACCCTCTGGGGCAGAGAATTCCAAAGATTCACAACCCTCTGAGTGAAGAAATTCCTGCTCATCTCAGTCTTTAATGGCCGACCCCTTATCCTGAGACTATGCCCCCTAGTTCTAGACTCTCCAGCCAGAGGAAAAGAAACCCTGTCAACCCCCCTCAGAATCATATGTTTCAATGGGATCACCTCTCATTCTTCTGAACTCCAGAGAGTATAGGCCCAATCTACTCAATCTCTCCTCATAGGACAAATCTCTCATATCCCATCACCTCAGAGTTTAAACCAATCCAGGAACAAATGACTCCAGATAAATATACCTTCAAACGGTGGTGGGAATGTGGAGTGCAGTGCCTGAGAGAGGGCCATGCATCATCATCTGAGGTGCTTCGAAAGTGGGGGGGGTGGGGAGGGTGGATCCTTACTGTGAGGTAAAAGGCAGGAGTTTGTGATTGGGAAGACAGAGCTGCCATCGTTAAATGAGTGGTGCAGCAGGCACGGTGGGCTCTTCTGTCCTGTTCCTATCTACACTACCTGAGTTACAAAACGAACACCAGAGATGAGGAAGGGACGGATGAACCACCCGACAATGCTTTTAGTGCAAAAGTCTTTTGGTATTGACAGAAAGAATATTCCCCTCAGACCCTGATGACTGCTTGAGACCTGTTCACTGCTGAAAAATATCTAAGATCTCATTGGTGTTTTTTTTTTAATTCATTTTTATGGGATGTGGGCATCGCTGGCAAGGCCAGCATTTATTGCCCATCCCTAATTGCCCTTGAGAAGGTGGTGGTGAGCCACCTTCTTGAACCGCTGCAGTCTGTGTGGTGAAGGTACTCCCACAGTGCTGTTAGGGAGGGAGTTCCAGGATTTTGACCCAGCGACGGTGAGGGAATGGCGATATACTTCTAAGTCAGGATGGTGTGTGACTTGGAGGGGAACTTGGAGGTGGTGGGGTTCCCATGCGCCTGCTGCCCTTGTCCTTCTAGGTGGTAGAGGTCATGGGTTTGGGAGGTGCTGCCGAAGAAGCCTTGGCGAGTTGCTGCAGTGCATCTTGTAGATGGTACACACTGCAGCCACGGTGCGCTGGTAGTGGAGGGAGTGAATGTTTAAGGTGGTGGATGGGGTGCCAATCAAGCGGGCTGCTTTGTCCTGGATGGTGTTGAGCTTCTTGAGTATTGTTGGAGCTGCACTCATCCAGGCAAGCAGGAACCTTGTAAACACTGTGCGTGAACACTGTGCTGTAGAAATGCAAGTTCTTTCTTTCAGTTGCTGGGGTTATGTTATGAAGAAAGGTTGAGCAGGTTGGGCCTATACTCACTGGAGTTTAGAAGAATGAGAGGGGATCTTATTGAAACGTATAAGATTCTGAAGGGGCTTGACAGGGTAGATGCAGGGAGGATGCTTCCCCTCGTGGGGGAATCTAGAACTAGGGGGCATCATTTCAGAATAAGAGGGCACCCATTTAAATCGGAAATGAGGAGGAATTTCTTCTCTCAGAGGGCCGTGAATCTTTGGAATTCTCTTCCCCAGAGAGCTGTGGAGGCTGGGTCATTGAATATATTTAAGGTGGAGATAGACAGATTTTTGAAAGGTAAGGGAGTCAAGGGTTATGGGGAGTGGGCAGGAAAGTGGAGTTGAGACCAAGATCAGATCAGCCATGATCTTATTGAATGGCGGAGCAGGCTCGAGGGGCCGAATGACCTACTCCTGCTCCTACGTCTTATGTTCTTATGTCTTATGTTCTTAAGTTGCTGGGGGTTCCCCGCTGGCAGTGTGGACTGGTGAAGTTACCCCCTCTAGTGTAATGATGCTGTGTCAGCTGACCCCCCCCACCCCCCCCCCCCCCGCCCCGGGACACAGTGGATGAGCGGTAACTGGCCTCACCACCCTTGTTATCCAGAGTCGGGCTAGACTGTGATGTGCACAGGCGGTCTTACGGAGTGCACCAATACTCTGGGGGTGAAATTGGTGGCGGCGCCAAATGGTCGATAACGGATTGACAGTCAGAGGGAAAAGGCAATCGGCCAGGGGACAAACACGGACTGACGATTGGCTACCGGCCGACTTGTGAAACCACCGAAGACCAGAATCGCCCCTTCCGTGTTTAGGCTTAAATGTGAAAGGTGGCCTCTTTTAAAAAAAAAATATTCTCTGGGTGTGGGCGTCGCTGGCATCGCTGGCATTTATTGCCCATCCCTAGTTGCCCCATGGTGGGCCTTATTCAAGCGAGTGGCTCGCTAGGCCACTTCAGAGGGCAATTGTGAGTCCAGAACAACGGGGGCGTAACCTTAAAATTAGAGCCAGGCCGTGCAGGGGTGATGTCAGGAAGCACTTCTTCACACAAAGGGTAGTGGAAATCTGGAACTCTGTCCCCCCAAAAAACTGTTGAGGCTGGGGAGGGTCAATTAAAAATGTCAAAACTGAGATCGATAGATTTTTGTTAGTCAAGGGTAATAAGGGTTACAGAACCAAAGCGGGTAGATGGAGTTAAGATACAGATCAGCCATGATCTAATTGAATGGCAGAACAGGCTCGAGGGGCTGAATGGCTTCCTCCTGTCCCTATGCAGGCCCAGACCGGGCAGGTTTCCTTCAGCTAAAGGGACTTTAGTTGAACTAGTTGGTGTTTTATGTCAGGTCACTTTTACTGGGCCTTTGACTCTTGGGCTGGGCTGGGCGGGGGCAGCGTTGCTGGGTTCCTCTGGCATGGGTCAGCGTAGTCAGGACAGATGGGGAGAAAACTGGGTGAGGAACAGAAAAGAAAATCCAGGCTAATGTTTCAAAACTAAATAGGAAGGCTCAGGCCAGCAAAAGAGTTAATTCATCCTGACTGCTCATGCATATAAAATGGAGCAGGGAAAAAAAAACTCTGCATGTAGCAGATATCAATGAAATAAAATTGCTTTATCAATTTTTCCACCCAACGTCAGCTGACAAATTGAGTTGCAACCACAGCAGATCCAGACCCTTGCATTTCATTTCTGAACAGTGACACCCTGCTCCTCAAAGCAGGATAATCCAATTTAAGCCTCAATTGTCGGCCTCAAACAAGTGTTTAATTTCTTTCGCAGCCCCTCTAGACAGTGGTGGCCTGGAGTTATTACTGAGAAGAGATTCTTGTGTTTCAATCTGTGCTGAGGGGAAAACCGCCAAGCACAAGGACATCAAATGGAGGTTCATTGATCTAAGTCCCCTCTCCCCTGCCTTGGGTCACATAATTCATTAACCTGCCTGACACGGAGGGAAGAATTACAGTGTCGCACAAAGTAAAGGTTAATTAAAAATAAAAGTTCTGGTAAATACGCCAAGGGAAAACATAATAGCTTGAAACGCGCGCGGAGCCCGGAGTCAGCCAGGAACACTTGCTCTTTGTCTCAGTGAAGTCACTGGGAGTACAGCTGACAATATTTCTCCAGACTTAATCTTATCACCGAGCACAATCAGCAGCTTCTTCACACGGCGACTGAGGGACCTGTCAGGATGTCAATGATGTTACCGAAGCTTAACCCCTTTAGCTTAACTCCCTGGCGCAAATCAGGATTTGATTCCATTGGTATTAAAGAGGGAGAATTGCAACTTAGCAACGTGAGAAGAGGGAATCAGGTCTCTTTAAGGCTTACCCTCAGTACCTATTTAAAGGGAAAGTCTTAACCTTAGTACCTCTTAAAGAGAGAGTCTCACCATCAGTTCCCCTTAAAGAGAGAGTCTCATCCTCAGTTCCCCTTAAAGAGAGAGGCTCACCCTCAGTTCCCCTTAAAGAGAGAGTCTCACCATCAGTTCCCCTTAAAGAGAGAGTCTCACCCTCAGTTCCCCTTAAAGAGAGAGTCCCACCATCAGTTCCCCTTAAAGAGAGAGTCTCACCATCAGTTCCCCTTAAAGGGAGAGTCTCACCCTCAGTTCCCCTTAAAGAGAGAGTCTCACCCTCAGTTCCCCTTTAAAGAGAGAGTCTCACCCTCAGTTCCCCTTAAAGAGAGAGTCTCACCCTCAGTTCCCCTTAAAGAGAGAGTCTCACCCTCAGTTCCCCTTAAAGAGAGAGTCTCACCCTCAGTTCCCCTTAAAGAGAGAGTCTCACCCTCAGTTCCCCTTAAAGAGAGAGTCTCACCCTCAGTTCCCCTTTAAAGAGAGAGTCTCACCCTCAGTTCCCCTTAAAGGGAGTCTCACCCTCAGTTCCTCTTAAAGAGTCTCACCATCAATTCCCCTTAAAGAGAGAGTCTCACCATCAGTTCCCCTTAAAGAGAGAGTTTCACCATCAGTTCCCCTTAAAGAGAGAGTCTCACCGTCAGTTCCTCTTAAAGAGAGAGTCTCACCATCAGTTCCCCTCAAAGAGAGAGTCTCACCATCAATTCCCCTTAAAGAGAGAGTCTCACCCTCAGTTCCCCTTAAAGAGAGAGTCTCACCATCAGTTCCCTTAAAGAGAGAGTCTCACCATCAGTTCCCCTTAAAGGGAGAGTCTCACCATCAGTTCCCCTTAAAGAGAGAGTCTCACCCTCAGTTCCCCTTTAAAGGGAGAGTCTCTGTATTCCTTAAAAATGGAGTCTGACCAGCAAAACCTCATGAACAAGGAGTGTCACAATCATGAAGCATTAAAAGTGAAATGAAGTTGATGAGGCAAATCGGGAAATGCTATTTGTGCTAGTCCATACGTCGAGGGCATTAACCTAAGATCAGCATCAAAAGATCGAAGGAATGGGGCTAGAAATCCTTTGACACAGAGGGTTGCTGGGACATGCAATCATCAGTCAGAAACTGCAGAATCCATTCCAGCTTTTAAAAGGAAAGTGGAATAGCAGAAAAATGAAAAGATATCTGGAATGGGCAGAGGAATAGGACGAAGTGGATAGTTCGTTCAAAGAGCTGCTACAGATGACTGAATAGGAATGTTGATGGGACAGTGTAGAGGGATGGGACAATGTAGAGGGAGCTTTACTCTGTATCTAACCCGTGCTGTACCTGCCCTGGGAGTGTTTGATGGGACAGTGTAGAGGGAGCTTTACTCTGTATCTAACCCGTGCTGTACCTGCCCTGGGAGTGTTTGATGGGACAGTGTAGAGGGAGCTTTACTCTGTATCTAACCCGTGCTGTACCTGCCCTGGGAGTGTTTGATGGGACAGTGTAGAGGGAGCTTTACTCTGTATCTAGCCCGTGCTGTACCTGTCCTGGGAGTGTTTGATGGGACAGTGTAGAGGGAGCTTTACTCTGTATCTAACCTGTGCTGTACCTGCCCTGGGAGTGTTTGATGGGACAGTGTAGAGGGAGCTTTACTCTGTATCTAACCCGTGCTGTACCTGCCCTGGGAGTGTTTGATGGGACAGTGTAGAGGGAGCTTTACTCTGTATCTAACCCGTGCTGTACCTACCCTGGGAGTGTTTGATGGGACAGTGTAGAGGGAGCTTTACTCTGTATCTAACCCGTGCTGTACCTGCCCTGGGAGTGTTTGATAGGACAGTGTAGAGGGAGCTTTACTCTGTATCTAACCCGTGCTGTACCTGCCCTGGGAGTGTTTGATGGGACAGTGTAGAGGGAGCTTTACTCTGTATCTAACCCGTGCTGTACCTGCCCTGGGAGTGTTTGATGGGACAGTGTAGAGGGAGCTTTACTCTGTATCTAACCAATGCTGTCCCTGCCCTGGGAGTGTTTGATTGGGCAGTGTAGAGAGATCTTTACTCTATATTGTGCAATGAGAAAGGGTTAATTAATAACCTTGCAGTAAAGGGTCCTTTAGGGAAGAGTGACCATAATATAATAGAATTTTATATTAAGTTCGAAGTGATTTATTTAAATCCAAAATTAGGGTCTTAAATCTAAACAAAGCAAACTATGTATGTATGAGGGGCGAGTTGATTAAGTTAGATTGGGAAACAACATTAAAAGGTATGACGGTTGACAAGGAATGGCTAGCATTTAAATAATTAATACATCATTTGCAACAAATATACATTCCTTTAAGGCACAAAAACCCCACAGGAAAAGTGGTCCAACCATGGCTAACAAGAGAAGTTAAAGATAGTATTAGATCAAAGGAAGAGGCTTATAATGTTGCCAAAAAGTGTAGTAAGCCTGAGGATTGGGAGGATTTTAGAATTCAGCAAAGGAGGACCAAGAAATTGATAATGAAAGGGAAAATAGAATATGAGAGTAAACTAGCGGGAGACATAAAAACTGACTGTAAAACCTTCTATAGGTATGTAAAAAGGAAAAGATTTGTGAAAGTAAATGTGGGTCCCTTACAGGCTGAGGCAGGGGAAATTATAATAGGGAATAAGGAAATGGTAGAGAAATTAAACAAATACTTGAGTCTGTCTTCACAGAAGAAGACGCAGAAACATCCCGGAAATAGTGGAGAAGGGTCTAGCGAGAATGAGGAACTGAAAGAAATTAGTATAAGTAAAAAAATAGTACTGGAGAAATTAATAGGACTGAAAGCCAATAAATCCCATGGACCTGATGGCCTACATCTGAGGGTTTTGAAAGAGGTGGTTATCGAGATAGTGGATGCATTGGTTTTCATCTTCCAAAATTCCATAGATTCTAGAACGGTTCCCGCGGATTGGAAGGTAGCAAATGTAACCCTACTATTTAAGAAAGGAGGGAGAGAGAAAACGGGGAACTACAGACCAGTTAGCCTGACATCAGTAGTAGGGAAAATGCTAGAATCTATTATTAAGGACGTGGTAACAAGGCGCTTAGAAAATAATAATAGGATTGGGCAGAGTCAACACGGATTTCTGAAAGGGAAATCATGTTTGACAAATCTGTTAGAGTTTTTTGAGGTTGTAACTAACAGAATAAATAAGGGGGAACCAGTGGATGTGGTGTATTCGGATTTTCAGAAGGCATTCGATAAGGTGCCACACAAGAGGTTATTAAACAAAATTAGGGTTCATGGGATTGGGGGTAATATACCAGCATGGATTGAGGATTGGTTGACGAACAGTATACAGAGAGTGGGAATAAGCGACTATTTTTGGGTTGGCAGGCTGTAACTAGTGGGGTACCACAAGGATCGGTGCTTGGGCCTCAGCTATTCACAATCTACAACAATGATTTGGATGAGGGGAGCAAATGTAATGGGCCAGAAATTCGGCTTTCCGGCTTCCCGCGGGTGCAAGGATCGCGCGCGTACTTACCTATTGCGCCTGCCGTTGTGCTTCGGGCCCGCGTGGACTTCGGCTCCTGGGCCTCCTGCAGCTGCCGGCGTGCAGTGCTTGCGTATCCCAGGGGCGCAGTTAGTTCGAAGCGTCCCCTGGGATCACGTGGGCCATGGATAGCCAATCGGAGCAGGGAATCTCCATTCATAGATTTTGACAGGAAGACCTGTCAAATCTATGAATAGAGATCAGCCCCAAAACCTCACTTAAAACTTCAAATAAATGTTTTAAAAAATCACATTTTTAAAATAACTATAAATTACATAAATTAACTACTTTAAACAAAAATTTAAATTTTTGAAAAAATTAATTACACTTTTTAACGGTGCTAAAAATAAACTTACCTTTCTTTAAAGTATGTAAATAAGATAAACCTGTTGAAAAAATGTTTAAGTTGTACTTAATTCACCACTTACCTTGTTAAAAGCAGGCCTTGCGCCTCCTTTCTTCCCGTGCAGCTTCTCCGTACTTACCCTCACTCCAAAACTTGTAAAAAAAACGGAAGTTCGCTGTGTGCGCGCTGCCTCTCGGTGTACGCGCTTGACCCTCGAACCCCTTCTTTCATGAGACCGGAAGTTCGGTTTCCCATGCATGCGCAGTGCATGCGCGAAACCAGCACTTCCGGTGGCCCTACGGGTGAGTACACAGCGCATACTCACCCGTGGAGACCCGAATTTCTGCCCCAATATATCCAAGTTTGCTGATGATACAAAGCTGAGTGGGGAAGTAAGTTGTGCGGAGGATGCATAGAGGCTTCAAGGGGATATAGACAGGCAGTGTAGAGGGAGCTTTACTCTGTATCTAACCTGTGCTGTACCTGCCCTTGGAGAGTTTAATGGAACAGTGTAGAGGGAGCTTTACTGTTTTAATCTGTGCTGTATCTGAGCTGGGGTGTTGCAAGGAGTAATCTAATCTAATCATAATCTAGAGGGAGCTTTGTTCTGCAATGAACCTTTCTTCCTGCGACTATCAGGTTGGTAGATGGACCGTGGTCTTTTGTCATCTAGGAATTCCGCTCTCTTTCTTTCTTTCTTTCTTTCTTTCTTTCTTTCTTTCTTTCTTTCTTTCTTTCTTTCTTTCTTTCTTTCTTTCTTTCTTTCTTTCCTTCCTTCCTTCCTTCTTTCTCTTTCTTCCCTTCTTATTTTCTTTCTTTCTTTCTTTCCTTCCTTCCTTCCTTCTCTCTCTCTTTCTTTCTATATTTCTTTCTTTCTTTCTTTCTTTCTATCTTTCTTTCTTTCCTTCCTTCCTTTCTTCTTTCTCTTTCTTTCATTCCTTCCTTCTTTCTTTCTTTTTTTTCTTTCTATCTCATCCTCTTACCATGTCAGCAGAGGGTATGAGCTGAAATGAAGGGATGAATACACACAGAATGAAACAAATTCATTGGCAATGAATGTCAGTCCTATGAATCACTTGTCTCTACAAATAACATTCATGAGATCATGACAGAATCAAAGTTCCAAAAAAGAAAATGGGGAAAAGATTATACATTGAAAGAAGGAAAGGAAGAACTTGCATTTATGTAGCACCTTTCTGATGAATAGCCAGCGGGGTGAGGTACCATAGGGCAGGGCGTGCCCAGCGACCCCTATGCCAGGAAGAGCCTGCACCTTCAGGAGAGGTTGAGAGAAAGAACTTGCATTTATATAGTGACCCTCAGGACGTCCCAAAGCGTCAATGAAGTACTTTTTTGAAGTGTTGTCACTGTTTTAATGTAGGAAACACGGCAGCAAGCTCCCACCAACAGTAATGACCAGATAATCTGCTTTTAGTGATGTTAGTTGAGGAATCAATGTTAGCCAGGACGCTGGATCACAATCTAAATTTCTTTTTGGGCCCCTGGATTGCCCAGTGCGTAAACACTGTGCAATAGGTCAGACTAGAAAGGCCCCAGGTTTGATTCCAATTCTCTCCTTAGTGAGGTGATCTAAGCTGGGACAGCAGTTGAGATGCTACGATTGGCCTCTCCGCCCTGGGTTACAAAGCCTCAAAATCAGGAATTGTGGGGGGGGGGGGGGGGGGGCGGGGGTGGGTTGGGTTGGGGGGCGGGGGGCGGGGGCGAGGTCCCGTTCCTGATCACTGAGACTCCTGTGAAGTTTGTCTGATGGCCAGTTTGGGCTCAGCCGTGACGACTTCTGTGGCCGAACAGCCTGCCGACGCTCAGCACTTGGGCTCTGAATCGGGCGAGGTGCCAGAAGGCTCGTTGTGCCCAGTCCGTCAGTGCCCCAACAAGAGTTAGCACCTACAGGGGGGGAGAGGAGAGGAGAAACTTTGGTGACGGGGCAGGAAGAAATGCGAAGCATCTGGTTTTGCGAACCACAAAACCTCTGTTATATTAGAGGCACAATTCCTCGTTGCATTGTGAATATTATCTGGCTGCAGAACGACAATTTGAGTGTCGAGTACCCTGTACGTATGGCTGTGTGCAGCATTGAGGGAGTGACTGAATAATGGATGAGACTTCAATAAAACAAAAAAAAGCTGTTTTTCATTTTTGAAAATTATATGCTGAATATGCCCTTAAAGCAATTTTCTCCTTTATTGAAATGTCGAGACAGTTTTTACAGCTATTTTGTTCAAACTAATTGCAACAGCTCTTAATAAAATGGTTACTGATCTGCTTTAATCTCGGGCTCCTGAATTATTAAACTGTCCACCTACCCAGACAGAATTTACCATCATCACTGCAGTCAGCAGCTTCTTTCAAAATTGAAATCTGATAATATTGAAAAAAAAAATTGGAGATGGTTAGTTACTGCTCAGTGTTGGGTATTGCTGTGATTTGGAAAGCTCAATGACAAAGATGTGGAGCAAGTTCCAGTCCTCAGGTGGAAGGACGACCGCCGGTACTTTATCTGAGGCACAGCTCTTTCAAAGAGCCAGCACAGCACGATGGGCCGAATGGCCTCCTTCTGTGCTGCAATCGTTTATGATTCCACGCGACCCTTTGAAAGTTTCAGGATGATTCCTCAAGGGTCAAAGTTTTGAGGAAAGGCAAAACTAGCTGGAGAAATGACTGAACAGAAGACATGATTAGGATGTCAAGGCCTTGGAGAGGGTGCGGAGGAGATTTACCAGAATGGTACCAGGGATGAAGACCTTTAATTATGTGGAGAGACTGAAGAAACTGGGGTTGTTCTCCTTACAGCAGAGAAGGTCAAGGGGAGATTTAAGAGAGGTGTTCAAAATTATGAGGGATTTTGATAGAGAAGATAAGGAGAAAGCGTTCCCACTGGCAGGAGGGTCAGTAGCCACGGGACACAGATTTAAGATAATTGCCAAAAGAATCAATTGAGGGAATGAGGAGGTTTTTTCTTTGCACAGCAAGTTGTTGTGATCTGGAATGCATTGCCAGAAAGGAAGCAGATTGAATAATAACTTTCAAAAGGAAATTGGGTAAATATTTGAAAAGGAAAAATTGTGCAGGGCTAAGGGGAAAGAGCAGGGGGAGTGGGACTAATTTGTCAGCTCTTTCAAAGAGCCGGTGCAGGCATGATGAGTTGAATGGCCTCCTTCTGTGCTGTAGGTTTCTATGGCTGCGATTTTGCCTACCGAGGCGGGTTTGGTACAGCCGGTGTCGGTGGCGGGGTACGACCCCGCTGCTGGCTCCAGCCCGCTCTGTGAAATGAATTTTATGCTGATTGGGCTTGTTAAGCCCGCCCAGCGCGTTTCCCGGCCAATTGAAGGAAGTGAGTCTGATGACGTCACTTGATGACGCGTCATCAGCCGGTTTCCTTAAAGGGACCATGCGCAAATTGATTTTGACAGTTGTACTGTCAGTGTTCTACAGCATTGAGGTGCTGCTTATGGAGGGAGTCACAGCACGCAGGGAGGTCCTCTTCCCTTCCCATGGGCGGAATAGACCTCCCCAGGAGTTCAATGCAGTCTGCTTGCACAGTGCACAGGAGGACACAAGCAGGGATGTCGTTAGGAGGACCAGTCAGCAGCATCGCAAACCTTTCAATGATCTCAGTAGATCACGAAACGTTACTGTAAAGCCACACTCAACCTCATCCTGCTGTGCCACTCATCGCATCCCCATCACTCTGCCTTCCCGACCCTACTCCTGCACATCCTTACTCATACCAACATACCTTGCACCTCCACCCATCCCTCTCTATCTACACTATCACTTCCCCATCTCACTAGCCGCCCCTCACACTCACCCTCATCCTACTGCAAGCATACCAACTAACAACACACAAGGGTAGGCACTTGGGTGTTTTAGCCAATGTTCATGTGAAGTTTCTGTTAATATGCTGTCAAACATTGAAACCTTTATTTTCAATGCTTTGCATTCTTGGACAGATTTGTGTGAACCTTTGGAAGTGGCTTAGTGAGTTGCAGTGAATGGTGAGACATAACGGTACCCCAGCAATAGTGATGAGTGTGAAAAGAATGGCTTGGGCATTGTAGGGATGGTTTATGGTGTTGGTGTGGGGTGGTGCCAACCTGGCGCATCATGTGGCAGCCAGGGTGTACAGCGTCAAGTGAAGTAAATCTGGCTATGGTGAGGCCATCGCTGGCGTCCTGGGCAGCAGCGTGGTCGGGTGCTGAAGCCCTCTGTCCTGTGCAGCACCAGCTGATTGCGGAGAAGATTGGTGTTGTTGTTGGTGCTGCTGGTGTGCCTGGTGCTGCTGGTGTTGGGGCTGATTGTGGTGGGACTCTGAGGTCCAAGGTGATATTTTTGAAAGGGCACCGATGCTGATGTAATAGATGGCAGGTGAGGTTGAGATGACAGAAGCGATCTGTCAATGGTGAGAGAGGTTGTTCCAATGAGGTGACACTGGATACAGAGTTTGCTCCAAACACTTGCAAGCTGCATAAAGCTCAATCTGTCTTCCAAATGCAGTAAGCAACAGCTTCTAACCTTGGAAAGTGTAAACCTATGAAATGGGAGCTTTTGTAGACCATTTGCAGCTGTCAAGTTAGTAAATCATCCCATGCTGACACAACACCCGACTTCATTACCTGACGTGATCCCCGGGCAGCAGGGAAGCTGTTGGCGAACTCTTAGGGCAGAATTTTCATTGACCCGTGGAGGCGGGTTTGGAGGTGTGTGGGGTGGGAAAATAGCAGATTTGGGGGTCCCGACCCCATCCCTCCCCCAACCCGCCTCCATGCCAGTTTCGCTGGAGGGGGGTACCCAAACCGGTGCTGGGAGCCACCTCCCCGAGGCGGGAAGGGGATTAGTGACAATTAACTGCCGGTTAACAGGTAGTTAACAGGCAGTTTGTTGCCTAATCCCTATTTTTAGCCCTGAAGTGTGGGCTACCCGAAGGCTCCAAACCACACGTATTAGCGAGGAGGACCGTGGGTCTGCAGGGGTTGGAGGGGTCGATATGTCCAGTGGGCAGGTGAGTGATGAGTGCATGTGTGCAGAGGTAAGTGTGTAAGGTAAGTGTAAAGTGTGGAAAAAAGTTTTACTTACCTTAACTTCCTCCTGCAGGTGTCAGCCCTTCAAGTCTCGGGAGTCAGAAATCTCACTGGCACAGAAAGCAGAATGGCCGCGGAGCTGTAAAAAGCTGCAGTCTCTGCTTTCTGTGCTGGATTGGTTTCTAACTGAGTCTAAGTACAGGGACTCACGTTAGAAATCATATTGTCAGTGTTTGACAGCTTCACAGAGCTGTCAAACGCTGAAATTTCATCTGTCAAAAGCTCTTGACAGATGAAATTTCAATGGCTGACGTCACCTGTATCCAAGGGACCCTTAATTGGACCGCTGAGCCCGCTGGGCGGGCTTAACAAGGTCAATCAAGGGAAAATACAGTGGGTTGGCCACAAGTCGATGGAGGCAGGACTACAACCCAAAAAGTGGGAGTCCCGCCTCCATCACGTCCCCATTGACAAAATCCAGCCCTTAAAATCTAAAGGTGAGCTTAGAATACTATTTAAGTGCCTGTTAACAATCTCTTAATGATCTTAATTGCCTCCCCTGCCGCTTGGTGTCGGGTCTGTTCAACGATGACAGACCCGACATCTGGGAGACTAGCGCGGAGGCGGGTTGACAGAGGGTTCCCTATCCACTGTCAAAAATGTTTTTTCCCAGCCGACCCACCACCAAACGTGCCCGCTGACCCCCCCCGGAAAATCCCCCCTATGATTCTAGTGGGAGGGAAACCATGATGGATCACTTGGACTCTGGATGAGCAGGGTTGATGGGCCAATGTTCTTTTCTCACTCCAGACCTTCTCATGTTCTCATGTTTTTTAGTGTCTGATGCACCTACGAGGTCTCCTCCCCTTCGCCCCAACTCATGCTCTTTGTGCCTCCATCATTCCTGTAGTTTTAATAGTGTGGTGGGATCGACCAACCTCCAAAGACTTTCCTTGCCCTGAACTGACATCAGATGCTGAACTTGAGGGGGGAAGAGACAAAAATCACGACTATTTGTGCAAGGTTCCTGCCCTCTGAATCATTGCGAGATAAGAGTGCTCAAATCCCTCCTTGACCTCGTTCCCTCTCTTTCTCTGTGACCTCCTCCAGCCCTACAACCCCCCCGAGATCTCCGCGCTCCTCTAATTCTGCCCACTTGAGCTTCCTCGATTTTAATCGCTCCACCATTGGCGGCCGTGCCTTCAGCTGCCTGGGCCCTAAGCTCTGGCATTCCCTGCCTAGACCTCTCCGCCCCTCTCTACCTCTCTCTCCTCCTTTAAGACGCTCCTTAAAACCTACCTCTTTGACCAAGCTTTTGGTCAGCTGCCCTAATATCTCCTTCTGTGGCTCGGTGTCAAATTTTGTTTGATAAACGCTCCTGTGAAGCGCCTTGGGAGGTTTTACTACGTTAACAGCGCAAGTTATTGTTGTTGTTGCACACTGAGGAGCTAAACACGATCAAAATCACTAAGGAAGTGGTACTCGGTAAAATAATGGGACTCAAGGCGGATAAATCACCTGGACCTGATGGCTTACATCCTAGAGTCTTGAAGGAAGTGGCGGTAGGGATTGTAGATGCATTGGTAATAATTTTTCAAAACTCCCTGGATTCCGCTAAGGTCCCGGCAGACTGGAAAACTGCTAATGTAACACCCTTATTTAAAAAGGGCAGTAGACAGAAGGCTGGTAACTATAGACCGGTTAGCCTAACATCTGTGGTAGGTAAAATTTTGGAGTCCATTATTAAGGAAACAGTAACAGGACATTTGGATAATCATAATTTAATAGGACAAAGTCAGCATGGTTTTACGAAGGGGAAGTCATGTTTGACAAATTTGCTGGAGTTCTTTGAGGAAGTAACATATAGAGTGGATAAAGGGGAACCAGTGGACGTAGTGTATTTAGACTTCCAAAAGGCATTTGACAAGGTGCCACACAAAAGATTATTGCTTAAGGTAAAAAATCACGGAATTGGGGGTAATATTCTGGCATGGATAGAGGATTGGCTATCTAACAGAAAGCAAAGAGTTGGGATAAATGGTTCATTCTCAGACTGGCAATCAGTAACTAGTGGTGTTCCACAGGGGTCAGTGCTGGGTCCCCAACTCTTCACAATCTATATTAACGATTTGGAGGAAGGGACCAAGTGTAACATATCAAAATTTGCAGATGATACAAAGATGGGAGGGAAAGTAGTGAATGAGGAGGACATAAAAAACCTGCAAGGGGACATAGACAGGCTAAGTAAGTGGGCAGAGATTTGGCAGATGGAATACAACACTGGAAAGTGTGAGGTGATGCACTTTGGCAGGAAAAATCCTAGAGCAATTTATTATCTTAATGGCAAGAAACTGGAGAGTACTGAAGTGCAAAGGGATCTGGGGGTCCTGGTGCACGAAACTCAAAAGGTTAGTATGCAGGTGCAGCAAGTGATTAAGAAGGCAAATGGAATGTTGGCTTTCATTGCTAGGGGGATAGAATATAAAAATAGGGAGGTATTGCTTCAGTTGTACAAGGTATTGGTGAGACCGCACCTGGAATACTGCATACAGTTTTGGTGTCCTTACTTAAGGAAAGACATCCTTGCTCTCGAGGCAGTGCAAAAAAGGTTCATTCGGTTAATCCCGGGGATGAGGGGGTGGTCATATGAGGAGAGGTTGGGTAGATTGGGACTCTACTCATTGGAGTTCAGAAGAATGAGAGGCGATCTTATTGAAACATATAAGATTGTGAAGGGGTTGGATCGGGTGGATGCGGGGAGGATGTTCCCGATGACGGGTGAGACGAGAACTAGGGGACATAGTCTTAGAATAAGGGGCTGCTCTTTCAAAACTGAGATGAGGAGGAACTACTTCACTCAGAGGGTGGTAGGTCCATGGAATATGCTGCCACAAAAAGCTGTAGAAGCTACAACATTAATTAAATTTAAAACAGAAATAGACAGTTTCCTAGAAGTAAAGGGCATTAAGGGTTACGGGGAGCGGGCAGGAATTTGGACATGAGTCTAGGTTCGGATCGGTCATGGCCCTGTGGGTAGTGGAGCGGGCCCAGGGACTGTGTAGCCTGATTCTGCTCCTATTTCGTGTGTGCAATTCTGTTAGATGCAGGAGATGGTTCTGTGATAGATAGTAGATTGGCGGTTAGGATCAGATCAGCCATGATCTTATTGAATGGCGGAGCAGGCTCGAGGGGCCGATTGGCCTACTCCTGCTCCTATTTCTTATGTTCTTATGTTCTTATGTTATGAAGTGCATTCATATAAGGACTTATCACATCTCTCACAAACATCCCAAAGCACTGCACCTACAGTGATCACTTTGAAATGCAGTTGCCGTTGTTACTTAGGCAAGCACAGCGCAGTTTTTTTTAAATACATAGCAAGATCCCATAAACAGCAGTCAAGTGAAATGGTTGACCAGTTAATCCCCTTTTGGCGGTGTCGGTTGAGGAGAGGAATGTTGTCTCAGGACAGCGGGAGAACTCCCTTCTCTTTTCCCAGTGGTGCCACGGCATTGTGGGAGGAGGGAGGCAGGTACATTTCCTTCGGGATCCTCCCACTCCGCCGCCGTATATTCGGCTCAATCCCGTGCTCACGCACGCACGTGGGGCTCCACCGAAGGTCTGCCAAAGTCACATGGGGGAGGCGGGGGTGATGCTCTGAGGAAAATCCCCGGTGAGGATCCTTTCTACAGACACACCACTTCATACAGACCCTCTCCGAGGGAGTGAATGTTTAAGGTGGTGGATGAGGTGCCAATCAAGCGGGCTGCTTTGTCCTGGATGGTGTCGAGCTTCTTGAGTGTTTTTGCAGCTGCACTCATCCAGGCAAGTGGAGAGTATTCCATCACACTCCTTACTTGTGCCTTGTAGATGGTGGAAAGGCTTTGGGGAGTCAGGAGGTGAGACACTCGTCGCAGAATACCCAGCCTCTGACCTGCTCTTGTAGCCACAGTATTTATATGGCTGGTCCAGTTAAGTTTCTGGTCAATGGTGACCCCCAGGAAGTTGATGGTGGGGGATTTGGTGATAGTAATGCCATTGAATGTCAAGGGGAGGTGGTTAGACTCTCGCTTGTTGGAGGTAGTCATTGTCTGGCACTTCTGTGGCATGAATGTTACCTGCCACTTATCAGCCCAAGCCTGAACGTCGTCCAGGTCTTGTTGCATGCTGGCATGGACTGCTTCATTATCTGATGAGTTGTGAATGGCGCTGAACACTGTGCAGTCATCAGCGAACATCCCCATTTCTGACCTTATGTTGGAGGGAAGGTCATTGATGAAGCAGCTGAAGATGGTTGGGGCTAGGACACTGCCCTGAGGAACTCCTGCAGCGATGTCCTGGGGCTGTGATGATTGACCTCCAACCACCATAACCATCTTCCTTTGTGCTAGGTATGATTCTTTGGAGAGGGTACAGAAGAGATTTACTAGAATGGTTCCAGGGATGAGGGATTACAGTTACGTGGATAGACTGGAGAAGCTAGGGTTGTTCTCCTTAGAGCAGAGAAGGCTAAGAGGAGATTTGATAGAGGTGTTTAAAATCATGAAGGGTTTAGATAGAGTAAATAAAGAGAAACTGTTTCCAGTGGCTGAAGGGTCGATAACCAGAGGCACAGATTTAAGGTGATTGGCAAAAGAACCAGAGGCGACATGAGGAAAAACTTTTTTACACAACGAGTGGTTAGGATTTGGAATGCACTGCCTGATAGGGTGGTGGAAACTGATTCAATAGTAGCCTTCAAAAGGGAATTGGATAAATACTTGATGGAGAAAAAATTGCAGGGAAAGAGCGGGGGAGTGGGACTAACTGGATTGCTCTTTGAAAGAGCCGGCGCAGACTTGATGGGCCGAATGGCCTCCTTCTGTGCTGTACTATTCTGTGATTCTATGATTCATTTATTTTTGGAGGGCGGGTGGGGGGGGTGAGGGGAAACGTATATTGAAAAACAGCTGGCTACATCTCCCGTCCTCTTTTTAAAGCTACGGACGCAAGTTACAATCTTGGTTCCCCATGGAGGGAGTGGAAATCAGTGACGGGGCATTTGCGAGGCTTTCCTTGTGGAAACTCCGAGTGTCTCGCTTCAAAGCAGCATTGCAAAGGTCCAAGAGCTGGTCGACTAGCTGCCTGGTTTTTTCCTGCCAAAGGTGGGGGAGAGAAATATCCTTTAAGAACCAACTTTGGAACGGGCCTGCCTGGTAGGGTACTGACTCACGCAGAACTAAAGGTGACATGAGGGAAAACCTTTTATGCAACAAGTGGTTAGGATTTGGACTGCACTGCCTGATAGGGTGGTGGATGCAGAGTCAATAGTCGCCTTCAAAAGGGAATTGAATAAATACTTGAAGGAGAAAAAAATTGCAGGGATATGGGGAAAGAGCGGGGGAGTGGGGCTAACTGGATTGTTCTTCGAAAGAGCCGGTGCAGACTCGATGGGCCGAATGGCCTCCTTCTTTGCTGTACTATTCTATGATTCTATGATTCTAACTACATCTCTGGTCTGTGCTGAGTTACCTGATCTTAGCCAGATGGCAGTAAAGTGTGCTACCATTGCACTACATTACAAAAGTGACTATACTTCTAAAGTATGGCCTACTCCTGTTCCTATGTTCCTACGTTCCTACTTCATTGTAAAGTGCTTTGGGTCATCCTAAGGTTGCGAAAGGCGCTATATAAATGCAAGTCTTTCTTTCTTTCCTCGAAGGAAAATAAAAGAAAATCAGGCATAGTTCGGACTCCTAATCACTATGCAGTGACCCTCACTGGAAAAGGTCTCTTGGGGATGCAGGTTTGGAAGTGAAATGGGGCTCAGATTTGAGGCCCCCCCCCCAATCCCCACCTGGGGGTCAGACATCCTCCCCATCCCCCACCTAGGGTCAGACACCGCCCCCCCATCCCCCACCTGGGGTCAGACATCCCCCCCCCCCCCCATCTCCCATCTCTCAGGTACCTAGTGTTTGCCCTCAGACATGAAGTATAACCACTAGGGTGAGGAACTAGAGGCCTCCTGGCCACTCACCAGGATGGTGCAGTGTGTACCATCTACAAGATGCACTGCAGCAACTCGCCAAGGCTTCTTCAACAGCACCTCCCAAACCCATGACCTCTACCACCTAGAAGGACAAGGGCAGCAGGTGCATGGGAACACCACCACCTCCAAGTTCCCCTCCAAGCCACACACCATCCTGACTTGGAAATATATCGCCGATCCTTCATCGCTGGGTCAAAATCCTGGAACTCCCTCCCTAACCGCACTGTGGGAGTACCTTCACCACAAGGACTGCAGCGGTTCAAGAAGGTGGCGGCTCACCACCACCTTCTCAAGGGCAACTAGGAATGGGCAATAAATGTCCACATCCCAGGAACTAATTGAAAAGAAACCCCGTGGAACTATACCCCAACCCAAGTCAGGTGATGCGGGGAGGGAATTGGGGTGGGAAAAAAATAGAGGAGACAAAATATTTTAAAATTTAAGATGAGACTTTAATAATATCACCATCCATCATCGCAGAGACTATGGCTGCTCTTTGAAGTTTCAAGACTTGATGCCTCATCTGCCTTCAATTCAAGCGGTGAGGGAGTAATGTCAGACTGAGGAGGGGTGGAAAGACAAGGGCTGGGTCATTTTTTTTTGCAATCAACCTTTCCGGAGGGAGCTTTGGATTCCGGTCGAGGAAGATAAAAGGTTTGCCGTTTGACTGGAGCTCCTTGGAGGAGCTGTGTCCCCTCGAAGGAGCAGGAGATATTGCAACTTCACAAAGTAATTGGAATGCCGCCTCCATAGCTTTCAAAAGGGGACGGAAGATTTAGCGAGACGTTTTTCAATATACCGACACCCCCATCCCCCCGCCCCCACCCCCTCGCCAACCTACCTGCCTTCAAATAAAAACCAAATCATTTCAGCTTTGCCTGACCTTAAGACGTTCTGGCAGATTTTCTGGCTTCGAACTCAGGGCCACTGTTACTCATTGCGATCATGTTGAGCACTGGAGAAGGTCGGGGGAGATCAAATCAATAAACTCCTGTTACTGCAGAAAATAAATTATAGAAAAAGTTGTAAAGGAGAGAGTGAGAGAGAAAAAAAACACTCGCACTCAAAACGAACAACTAATTCCTCCTGTGATTTTTGGAGTTTAACTTTTCTCTTAAATGTCAGGAGAGTGGCTTTGATTAACACTGTGAAAGGTCAGGCAATAACAAAGACTATCGGGAACTTTTGCCGAAGAAAGTTTTATTGTAACAGAGCACCTGCATCCGAGTCTAAAATTCCAGCGAGGCTTATTAAAAAAAACACACGTTAACCTTCAAAAGCCATCGGCCTGCTCTACCCTCATGTTTAGAACTGATCTCTTATTGATCTTTTTTTTGTGTTTGATTAAAGAGTCTTTCTTTTCTTACATACCAGGAGCTCCTGTCTAGAATTAAATACCTCGAGGCCATGATTCTGCCCTCCCCGCCCCAACATGCTTTCCCCAATTAGGAGATCAGAAAAGCAAGAAGTTGCTCCAGTCTAAGGTGCTAGCCATGGCCCAGTGAGTAGCTCTCTCACCTCCTGAGTCAGAAGAACATAAGAGCATAAGAAATAGGAGCAAGAGAAGGCCTGCTCCACCATTCAATAAGATCATGGCTGATCTTCGGCCACATCTCCACTTTCCTGCCCTATCCCCATATCCCTGGATTCCCTAAGTGCCCAAAAATCTAGCAATCTCAGTCTTGAATATACTCAACGACTGAGCATCCACAGCCCTCTGGGGCAGAGAATTCTAAAGATTCACCACCCTCAGAGTGAAGAAATTTATCTTCATCCCAGTCCTAAATGGCCGACCCCTTATCATGAGACTGTGCCCTCTGGTTCTAGATTCTCCAGCGAGAGGAAACAACCTCTCAGCATCTGCCTTGTCAAGCCGTCTAAGAGTTTTAATATGTTTCAATGAGATCACCTCTCATTCTTCTAAACTCCAGAGAGTATAGGCCCATTCTACTCAATCTATCGTAGGTTCAAGACCCACTCCAGAGACATGAGCACAAAGTCTAGGCTGACACTCCCAGTGCTGTATTGAGGGAGTGCTGCACTGTCGGAGGTGCCACCTTACAGATGAGACGTTAAACTGAGGCCCCATCTTCCCTCTCAGGTGGACGCAAAGTAACCTATTGTGGCGGATCGCCACCTAAACGGACATAAGCCACTTTTCCGTCTGTGGACAATATATAGGTGAACCGTCCCTTTAAGGCACCTTACCTTTAAGACAGGAGTGGGCGGGGCTTCAGGGTTTTTTCCAGAGAATTCTGGGAGCAACCCTCTCAGCCATTTTGTGTGCCATGCAGTGAATTAAAGTTTCTTGTTTTCCACATATGGATTCAGCCTCCATTCGTGTTTCGCGGCAGCCTCAACATTGGTGACCCCAATGCTCAGAACGTATTCCGAGCACTGCAATGGCGGACACGAACGCAGTTTCCGTGAAACTGCCGGAGTTTTGGGAAAACCAGCCCGAAGCCTGGTTTCTCCAAGCTGATTCTCGCTTCCGGCTGTGAAATATCACCACAGATGGGACGAAGTACGACTATCTCGTCACATCACTCAGTAGCGCTGCAGTTTCCAAGGTTTGGACAACGCTGCAGAACCCACCAGAGGAAGGCAAGTACGCACATCTCAGGACAGCGCTCCTTAAAAAATTTACGGCCTTGGCATATCAGCGAAACTGCCACCTCCTCGACCTTCCAGGCCTCGGTGATGCCTCACCGTCAGACCTCCTCTCCCACATGCTCTCCCTCACCGACAAGAGCCCACCCGGATCCCTCTTCCGCACGCTGTTCATCCGCCAGCTCCCTCTCAGCATCCGCCCAGCGATCGTGGCGTCCGGCCTCACGAACCTAGAAGCCCTGGCCGATGAGGCCGACAAGCTGCTGTCCGCTCACTCCAGCCGCGACGTCACTCCGGACCTGGCAGCCAACGCCTGGGCGCGCCCCTCACCATCCAGCACGCGGTCACAAGGGCCTGTCACCAGGCCCACGGGGCCTTCACGCCCCACTAACCCGGGCCACTGTTACTACCACGCACGGTTCGGCGCCAGGGCACAACGGTACACACCTCCCTGCTCTTTCAAGTCCGCCCCCGTACCAGCCCCCGTGATGGCTGTGGGCCACGCGGGCTCCCTGCTGTTCGTTACGGATGACAAAACCGGCCGCCGGTTCCTGTGCGACACTGGGGCTCAGCACAGCATCATCCCGGCCTCCTCCCTCGACATCCAAAAGGGCGAACGAGGGCCGGCGCTGGCTGTTGCTAACGGCTCGGAAATCCGGACGTATGGCACCCGGACAGTCACCCTCGACCACGCTGGTCACCGCTACCGATGGGAGTTCATCACTGCCAAGGTGCTCTCCCCTCTCATCGGCGCAGATTTCCTGTGCGCCTACGGCCTACTGGTAGACATCCTCCGTCACCGCCTCGTGGACATGAACACCATGTCCCCCATCCTGGGCGCCATGGCCCCCCGTCAACCCGCCGACATGGCGTCACAGTGCCACGCCCGGGCCACGGATGACTACTTGGCACTCCTGGCCAAATTCCCAGCCCTTACCAATCCGACCTTCTCCGCGGAGGCCGCCAAACACGGGGTGGAACACTTCATCCCCACCACAGACCCCCCAGTGTATGCCCACGCCCGCAGGCTGGACCCGGCCAAACTGGAGATCGCGCGGACCGAGTTTGCCACCATGGAACAGCTCAGCATCATCCGCCGCTCCAACAGTCCCTGGGCCTCCCCACTCCACATCGCCCCTAAACCAGGCGGAGGTTGGCGCCCCTGCGGGGATTACCGCCGCCTCAATGATGCCACCACCCCGGATCGGTACCCCGTGCCACACATTCAGGACTTCTCGGCTAGACTGGCCGGCCGCTCAGTCTTTTCCAAGGTCGACCTGGTGCGCGGCTACCACCAAGTCCCCGTCCACCCCGCAGACGTCCCCAAGACGGCCGTAATCACCCCCTTCGGCCTGTTCGAGTTCCTGCGGATGCCCTTCGGCCTCAAAAACGCGGCCCAGGCATTCCAACGGCTCATGGACTCGGGCCTTCGGGACCTGAAGTTCCTGTTCGTCTACCTGGACGACATCCTGGTAGCCAGTACCTCCAAGCAGGAACACCTCGAACACCTCCGCATCCTGTTCGGGCGCCTCAGTGACCACGGGCTCATCCTCAGCCCAGCCAAATGCCAGTTCGGCCTGGACAAGATCGACTTCCTCGGCCACCACATCACCCATGCTGGGGCCATTCCCCTGCCCACCAAGGTGCAGGCCGTCCAACAATTTCCCCGCCCCACCACCATCAAAGGCCTCCAGGAGTTCCTCGGGATGGTTAACTTCTATAACCGCTTCATCCCCAAAGCGGCGTCCCTCATGAGGCCCCTGTATGAAACCCTCCGGGGCAGGAGCGACAAGATGGTAGCCTTCGACTCCACCAAGACCGCGCTCACCAACGCCACCCTGCTCGCGCACCCACGGCCCAATGCCAGGGTAGCGCTCACCACGGACGCCTCCGACCACGCGGTCGGCGCCGTGTATGAGCAGTGGGTCGACGGCGCCTGGCAACCACTTGCCTTCTTCAGCTGCCAACTACGCCCCCCGGAGGTCAAGTACAGCACCTTCGACCGCGAGCTCCTCGCGCTGTTCCTGGCGGTTCGCCATTTCCGATTTTTGCTTGAGGGCCACCCCTTCACGGCGTTTGTCGACCACAAGCCCCTGACATTCGCAATGGCAAAGACAACCGACCCCTGGTCCGCCAGGCAGCAGCGCCAGCTCGCGGCAGTGTCCGAGTTCACCACGGACATCCAACACGTCTCCGGCCGAGACAATGTGGTAGCCGACTGCCTCTCCCGCCCCGCCATCCACGCCGCACACCTAGCAGTCGACTACGCTCAACTCGCAGCAGACCAGATCACCGACCCTGATCTGCTCTCCGCACCCACCAACCTACCAGGGCTACGCCTGGCCGACGTCGACTGTGGCCCGACCGCAGTCACGGTCAAGTGCGACATATCCCTATGTCAACCTCGGCCCGTCGTCCCAGCGTCCTGGCGCCGCCGGGTATTCGACATTCTACACAACCTCTCCCACCCCGGTGCCCGCGCATCCATCAAATTGGTAGCCAACCGCTTCGTCTGGCGCAGCTTTCACAAGGATGTGCGTACTTGGGCCAACTCCTGCCTAGCCTGCCAACGGGCCAAGGTACAGCAACACACGAAAGCACCCCTCGAGGAGTTTACCGTCCCCTCACGGAGATTCGACCACATCCACGTGGACATCGTCGGGCCCCTGCCGCCATCGCAAGGCCACATGCACTTGCTGACCATCGTTAACCGCACCACACGCTGGCCTGAGGCAATTCCACTGACCTCTACCACCACCGTCGACATCGCCAGAGCCTTCGTCAGCATCTGGGTCGCACGGTTCGGCGTCCCCTCCGACATGACATCGGACAGAGGTCCGCAATTTACCTCTGAACTCTGGACCGCCATTGCACACAATCTCGGGGTGACCATTCACCACACCACAGCATACCACCCCCAAGCCAACGGACTGTGTGAGCGGTTCCACAGATCCTTGAAGGCATCTCTTCGAGCCAACCTCCAGGACGGCGCCTGGACCAACCGACTTCCGTGGGTCTTCCTCGGCCTGCGCACCGCGGTTAAAGAAGACCTCCACGCATCGGCAGCAGAGCTCGTGTACGGTCAGCCGCTGTGCGTACCCGGCGAGTTCCTGCCCACCACCAGGACACCTTGGTCAGCCGACCAGCAATGCCACGACTTCGCCTCACCGGCGCTGCAGTTCGCCCCGGTGCCCATTGCTCGACACGGCGAATCCACCTCACATGTCCCACTAAGCCTACACCAGGCACGGTTTGTTTTCGTCCGGCACGACGCCCACCGCGGACCCCTTCAACCCCCGTACGACGGGCCCTACAAGGTGCTACAGGCTGGGGACAAATTTTTCACCCTGCAAGTGGGCGACAGGACCGAAAAAGTGTCGGTTGACCGACTCAAGCCAGCACACTTGGAGCCCGGGGAGCAGGTCCCTGTAGCTCGTCCACCTGCACGCGGCCGACCTGCCCTCAAGCCGGTTCACCCGGCTGCTCCGCGCCCGGCCGTTCCACGTCTACCGGCGTCCTACAAGAGCCGCTCCGGCCGGCCCATCAGACCGCCGCACCGTCTCGTCCACTTCTCCTAAGCGGATTCTGGGGGGAGCTGTGTGGCGGATCGCCACCTAAACGGGCATAAGCCACTTTTCCGTCTGTGGACAATATATCGGTGAACCTTCCCTTTAAGGCACCTTACCTTTAAGACAGGAGTGGGCGGGGCTTCAGGGTTTCTTCCAGAGAATTCTGGGAGCAACCCTCTCAGCCATTTTGTGTGCCATGCAGTGAATTAAAGTTTCTTGTTTTCCACATATGGATTCAGCCTCCATTCGTGTTTCGCGGCAGTCTCCCCAGTGTCCAAGCCAATATTTATCCTTCAACTAACATCATTAAAACAGATTATCAGGTCATTTATCTCATTGCTGTTTGTGGCACCTTGCTGTGCACAAATTGGCTGCCGAGTTTCCTACGTTACAACAGTGACTACACTTCAAAAAGTACGTCATTGGCTGTAAAGCACTTTGGGACGTTCTGAGGGAGCTATATAAACAGAAGCTCTTTCTCTCAACCTCTCCTTTCGGTGCTGGTTCTTCCTGGAATACAGGCCGCTGGGCACGAGCTGCCCTATGGTACCTCACCCAGCTGGCTAGTCATATGTTGCGAGCCTGGCCACGTGACGTTACACCACGGAGGAGGCAACACCCCAGAACAAGGTCCCCATCTCCCTCAGTGCGGCACTGAACTGTCAGCCTACATTACATACATCCCGGAGTGGGGATTGAATCCACATTCTCCGAGACTCAGAGGTGAGAGTGCGACCAACTCATTCAGAGCTGATTCTTAAACTTGCACGGTACGTTGGTGCAGTGGTTATGTCGCTGGGCTAGTAATCCAGCAGGTCTGGACAAACAGTTCAAACCACGGCAGTTTGAATTCAGTTTAAAAAAAAAGAATCTGGAAATAACTTGATCTCAGTAAAAGTGAAGCCGTCGGATTATCGTAAAACACGAACTGGTTCACTCGTGTGCTTTTTAGGGAAGGAAACCTGCCGTCCTCACCCAGTCTGGGCCTATACGTGACTCCAGTCCCCCACACCAACGTGGTTGACTCTTACAAAAGCAAAATACTGCGGATGCTGGAAATCTGAAATAAAAAGAAAATGCTGGAAATACTCAGCAGGTCAGGCAGCATCTGTGGAGAGAGAGAGAGAAACAGAGTTAACGTTTCAGGTCGATGACCCTTCTGATGCTGCCTGACCTGGTTGACTCTTAACTGCCCACGTGAAGTGGCCGGGCGAGACAATCAGTTGTACCAAAACCTACACAGGGCCTCTAGGAATGGGTACTAAATCGCCTCGCCAATAACGACCACCTCCCGAGAGCAGATATAAACAAAAGCTGGCACACCCTTGCCAGGACTGATTACACATTTAGGTTATTGATTTGGAACTCTGGTAAACAGCTCCCTCAGAACCCACTCAGCCTTCCCTTGCCACGTAGCCTTCTGCTTGCTCAATGCCTGTTACATGAGCTTATGGTGCCGAAGGAGGACAAAGCTGAATATAAACACAGCCAATGTCCTATTAAGGGAAATGGTGCAAGGGGGAGGGATTAAAATTCCTGGGACATTGGAACCGGTTCTGGGGAGGTGGGAACAGTACAAACTGGACGGTTTGCACCTGCGCAGGACCGGGACCGATGTCCTAGGGGGAGTGTTTGCTGGTGCTGTTGGGGAGGGTTTAAACTAAAATGGCAGGGGGTTGGGACCTGTGCAGGGAGACAGAGGAAAGGGAAGCAAGGATAGAAACAAAAGACAGGAAGGAGAAAAGCAAAAGTGGAAGGCAGAGAAATCAAGTGTGTAAATCAAACAGGGCCACAGTAACTAATAATTCTAAAAGGCACCAGGCAAAGAGCTCAGAGTGCAGCTCCCACGGTCTCTGCTAAATCGATACAAGGAAAGGCAAATCAAAATGAACCTGCAAAGTGCTGCTCAGTACCCAAAACTCCTTCACACAACGTTGAATCTCTCCAGAAGTCTCTCCCTCTCTCTCTCAGAATGCGTAGTTCAAAAATGGCACCAACAATAAAAGACAGGAAGAGGCCCCCTTTAAATAGCGCCCCCCCCAGCCCCACAGCGATTGATAGCGTTCCAGTCTTCTGGTCGTTGGAAGCGCCAGGCGGTAAGGCAGGGGGCGCCACTCAATTTCCGCTACGGGGCGCCCCAAGGGCGTTGCACCATGGAATGACGTCACAATCTGCGCGCGCAGGTGGTCGCAGCGGTAAGTTTTAGCGCCGCCGCACAATCTCAAGTTAAGTTCTCGAGCGGCGCAAACATCGCTGCGCCCGGGCGTTAGCGGCTTTGCGCCCCATTAGCGCCCTCTTAAGGCGCTAACGGGTGGCACAACCAAGTGAATTTTTACCCCTAAGAGTGTTAAAAAAACAAGCCTGAAGGCTTTGTGTCTTAATGCGAGGAACATTTGTAATAAGGTGGATGAATTAGCTGCGCAAATAGATGTAAACGGATATGATATAATTGGGATTACGGAGACATGGCTTCAGGGTGACCAAGGCTGGGAATTCAACATCCAGGGGCATTCAATATTCAGGAAGGACAGGCAAAAAGGAAAAGGAGGTGGGGTAGCATTGCTGGTTAAAGAGGAGATTAACACAATAGTAAGGAAGGATACTAGCTCTGATGATGTGGAATCTGTATGAGTAGAGCTGAGAAATACCAAGGGGCAGAAAACATTAGTGGGTGTTGTATACAGACCCCCAAACAGTAATGCTGAGGTTGGGGATGGCATTAAACAGGAAATTAGAGATGTGTGCAATAAGGGCACAGCAGTTATCATGGGTGACTTTAATCTACATATAGATTGGGCTAACCAAATTAGTAACAATACTGTGGAGGAGGAATTCCGAGAGTGTATACGGGATGGTTTCCTGGACCAATATGTCGAGGAACCAACTAGAGATCAGGCCATCTTAGACAGGGTATTATGTAATGAGAAAGGATTAATTAGCAATCTTGTTGTGTGAGGCCCCTTGGGGAGGAGCGATCATAATATGAATTCTTCATTAAGATGGAGAGTGAAGTAGTTGACTCAGAGACTAGGGTCCTGAATTTAAATAAAGGAAACTATGATGGTATGAGGAGCGAGTTGACTAGGATGGATTGGGGAACGTTACTTAAAGGGTTGACGGTGGATAGGCAATGGCAAACATTTAAAGATCGCATGGATGACCTATAGAATTTGTTCATCCCTGTCTGGCATAAAAATAAATCAAAAAAGGTGGCGCAACCCGTGGCTAACAAGGGAAATTAAGGATAGCATAAGATCCAAGGAGAAGACATATAAATTGGCCAGAAAAAGCAGCAAACCTGTGGATTGGGAGCAGTTTAGGATTCAGCAAAGGAGGACAAAAGGATTAATTTAGAGGGGGAAAATAGAGTATGAGAGTAAGCTTGCAGGGAACATAAAAACTGACTGTAAAAGCTTCTATAGATATGTGAAGAGAAAAAGATTGGTGAAGTCAAGCATAGGTCCCTTGCAGTCAGAATCAGGGGAATTTATAATGGGGAACAAAGAAATGGCTGACCAATTAAATACATACTTTGGTTCTGTCTTCACAAAGGAGGAGACAAATAACCTCCCAGAGATGTCGGGGAATATAGGGTCTAATGAGAGGGAGGAGTTGAATGAAATCAGTATTTGTAGGGAAATTGACGGGATTGAAGGCCGATAAATCCCCGGGGCCTGATAATCTACATCCTAGGGTACTTAAGGAAGTGGCCCTAGAAATAGTAGATGCATTGCTGGTCATCTTCCAAAATTTTATAGACTCTGGCACAGTTCCCATGGATTGGAGGGTACCTAATGTAACCCCATTATTTAACAAAGGTGGTACAGAGAAAACGGGGAATTATAGACCGGTAAACCTAACATCGGTAGTGGGGAAAATGCTAGAGTCCATTATAAAAGATGTAATAGCAGAGCACTTGGAAAACAGTGACAGGATTGGACAAAGTCAACATGGATTTACAAAAGGTAAATCGTGCTTGACTAATCTACTGGAATTTTTTGAGGGTGTAACTGGTAGAATAGATAAGGGAGAACCAGTGGATGTGGTGTATTTGGACTTTCAGAAGGCTTTCCATAAGGTCCCGCATAAGAGATTAGCGTGTAAAGTTAAAGCACATGGGATTGGGGGTAAGGTACTGACTTGGATAGAGAACTGGTTGGCAGACAAGAAGCAAAGAGTTGGAATAAACGGGTCTTTTTCCGAGTGGCAGGCAGTGACTAGTGGGGTACCACAGGGATCGGTGCTAGTACCCCAGCTATTCACAATATATATTAATGATCTGGACAAGGGAACTAGATGTAATATCTTCAAGTTTGCAGACGACACAAAGCTGGGTGGGCGTGTGTGCTGTGAGGAGGATGCCGAGAAACTCCAGTATGATTTGGACAGGTTGGGTGATTGGGCAGATGCATGGCAGATGCAGTATAATGTGAATAAATGCGAGGTTATCCACTTTGGTGGCAAAAACAGAAAGGCAGATTATTATCTGAACGGCAATAGATTGTGAGAAGGGGAAGTGCAATGAGACCTGGGTGTCCTTGTGCACCAGTCACTGAAAGTAAGCATGCAGCTGCAGCAGTCGGTTCAGAAGGCAAATGGTATGTTGGCCTTCATAGCGATAGGATTCGAGTACAGGAGCAAGGATGTCTTGCTGCAGTTGTACAGGGCCTTAGTGAGACCACACCTTGAGTATTGTGTGCAGTTTTGGTCGCCTTATCTGAGGAAGGATGTTCTTGCCATGGAGGGAGTGCAGCGAAGATTCACCAGACTGATACCTGGGATGGCAGGAATGACGTATGAGGAGAGATTGGGTCGATTGGGCTTATATTCGCTGGCGTTTATAAGAATGAGAGGGGATCTCATTGAAACTTATAAAATTCTAACAGGACTAGACAGACTAGATGCAGGAAGTATGTTCCCGATGGCGGGGGAGTCCAGAACCAGGTGTCACAGTCTAAAAATAAGGGGTAAGCCATTTAGGACAGAGATGAGGAGGAATTTCTTCACCCAGAGAGTGGTGAACCTGTGGAATTCTCTACCACAAAAGGCAGTTGAGGCCAATTCATTAAATATATTCAAGAAGGAGTTAGATATATTTCTTAAGGCTAAAGGGATCAAGGGATATGGGGAGAAAGCAGGGACAGGGTACTGAATTTGGATGATCAGCCATGATCACATTGAATGGCGGAGCAGGCTTGAGGGGCCGAATGGCCTACTCCTGCTCCTATCTTCTATGTTTCTATGTTTCTATGCTCCTATGTGTCCGAATAGACAGGCTAACTTCTCAAGTGTAGCCCAGTCGCCAGTCTCATGAAGGGACGACCACCATCATGTTAATTGAGCTATCGCTTGTCTTTACAGATGTTGGCAGACCTGATACGCACAGCTTGTGTTGGGATTTAAAAAAATATTTTTTATTTCAACGATAAATTTTAGGCAGTTCTATACACCACTAAATAAAGGGACTGGAAGGACTTGCATTTATATAGCACCTTTCACAATCTCAGGATGTCCCAAAGCGCTTTACAGCCAATGACGTACTTTTGAAGTGTAGTCGCTGTTGTAATTTAGGAAATGCGGCAGGCAATTTGCGCCCAGCAAGATTCCACAAACAGCGATGAGATAATGACCTGTTTTGGGTGTTGGTTGTGCGATAAATATTGGCCAGAACACCAGGGACAACTCCCTTGCTCTTCTTCAAATAGTGCCATGAGATCATTTATGTCCACCAGAGAGGGCAGACAGGGCCTCGGTTCATCCTCTGGCAGTGCAGCACTCCCTCAGTACTGGCACCGGAGTGTCAGCCCGGATTAGGTGCTCAAATCTCTGTAGTGAGGGAATGATTCATTGAAATAGGAACAGGAGTAAGCCATTCAGTCCCTCGAGCCTGTTCCAGCATTCAATTAGATCGCGGCTGATCTAGGCCTCAACTCTATCTACTCGCTTTTGCTCCATATCCCTTGATACCCTTACCTAACACAAATCTATCGATCTCAGTGTTTGTAAGACCTGTCAGGGCAGTTTTCAACATGATCAGACTTTATCATATTGCCTTCTTTATGCACTAGGGAATTCTTCGGTTTAAGGCCTCTCTATTGTATTGAACATGCAGGGAATCGTAAGGCTACGCAGTCAACAGGCAGAGAGTCCCCTCTAACCTGATATTATTGTGTTATTAACCAGTGCCCTAGGGTAATTTTTTCTGTGATGGGGGAGCTGAGAGTTGATTGAAATGTAAGGTCTTAATCTGATCAAGGTCTGTCTATTCCTGCATAAACCAACGCTGCAATATTCATTAAATGTATTTGCAGATCAATTTGAAACAGCTAATTAAAAAATGTAATCGAGGTCTTCAAAATTATGAGGGATTTTGACAGAGTAAATAAGAAGAAACTGTTTCCACTGGCAGGAGCGTCGGTAACCAGAGGGCATGGATTTAAGGTGATTGGCAAAAGAACCAGAGGGGAAATGGGGAGAAATGTTTTTTATGCAGCGACATGTTATCTTCTGAAATGTACTGCCTGAAAGAAAGAAAGACTTGCATTTCTATAGCGCCTTTCACGACCACCGGACGTCCCAAAGCGCTTTACAGCCAATGAAGTACTTTTTGAAGGGCAGTCACTGTTGTAATGTAGGAGACGCGGCAGCCAATTTGCACACAGCAAGCTCCCACAAACAGCAATGTGATAATGACCAGATAATCTGTTTTAGTGATGTTGGTTGAGGGATAATTATTGTCCCAGGACACCGGGGTGAACCCCCCTGCTCTTCTTCAAAATAGTGGCCATGGGGTCTTTCACACCCACCTGAGAGAGCAGACGGGACCTCGGTTTAACGTCTCATCTGAAAGACGGCACCTCCGACAGTGCAGCACTCCCTCAGTACTGCACTGGAGTGTCAGCCTGGATTTGTGTGCTCAAGTCTCTGGAGTGGGACTGTGACCCCACAACTTTCTGACTCAGAGGCAAGGGTGCTACCCACTGAGCCACAGCTGACAGCTAAATATGTGGTGGAAGCAGATTCAATAGTAACTTTCAAAAGAGGAATTGGATAAATACTAGTGAAGGATATAAAAATGCAGTGCTATGGGCAAAGGGCAGGGGGGAGTGGGACTAATTGGATCGCTCTTTCAAAGAGCCGGCACAGGCACGATGGGCCAAATGGCCTCCTTCTGTGCTGTAAGATTCTATGGGGGAAAAGTTCGGTGTCACCCCTTTTGGGGTGCTAACGTTGCCGGGACTTTCGTGCCCTGAAAAAGTTAGAGCTCCTCCGCATGAAATTCAGTTGTAGCGCCCCAAGCAGGAGGTGGAGTGCTACTGGAAGCGCCCCACCTCCTTCTTGGGGCGCTAGAACTGAATATCGCGGCGTTACGTGCAACAGCGCCACGCGCGTCGGCACGTAGCGCCGCGTCATTGCAGGCCTCCTCCTCTGATTAAAGGGGAGGGGCCTAGCACTGCGCGCACTGGGGCCCTGCTAGACCACCGGGGAGCGGGGTGCCGTGAAAACAGCCCGGCACTCGAGGAGCGCCAGGTTGAGCGATCGCGGCCGGCACCCCGGGAAACAAAGGGGAAGGGGGCAGGTGCTGGAAGTCGGCCCCCAAAAAATGGCTGCCCAACACCTGCCCTTTAAGTAGCGCCGCCGCAGCTGCAAAAACGCCCGCCTGACGCTGGCGGACATATCGTCCGACGATAGGTCAGGGGGCGCAACCCAAGGTTGCGGCTGGGGCGCTGTGCACGGCTATGACGTCATTGCCGCCGGCACAGCGCCACGGGGCGCTACCGGCTACCGCCGCCACTAACCTCCCGCTGAATTTGGCGGGAGGCGTTAGCGGAACCGCGCCGGGGCGCTAGGGGATTTGCGCCCCTCATTAGCGCCCCCCAGGGGTGCTAATGAGAGGCACAAATCAACCCAATTTTTCCCCCTATGATTCTATGAATTAGCTCAGTTAAATAATCCATTAGTGGCTGCCGTCTGGGTCCCTCTGAACTAAGGGATTCCAGCTAATTACATCACCTGCCTACTGCTTTGTGCCTTTAATCAGCTTTCTGTCCCCTCTTGCACTGCCCGGCCCACTCAATCATATACTCCAGCATCCTCGTGCTTTAATTAGCTCCGTGTCCCTGATTCCATTGCAGAGATCACTCAGTCGTACATTACAGCTTGCTGTTCAGTTTATCGGCCTGTTGGTAGTAATCAGCCCTCTGTCCCCTACTGCGCTGCACAGTGCACTCAGTCACAACCTAGAACGGTGCCCTCAGTGATTGCCTCATGTTTTTTTTTAATCGGCTGTCTGTCCCCTATTTTACTTTACTTGTGCGGTATTTCTAGAGCGCCTTTCACAACCTCAGGACGTTCCGAAGCGCTTCACATCCAATGAAGTACTTTTTGAAGTGTAGTCACTGTTGTAATGTAGGGAAAGGCGGCAGACAATTTGCACACAGCAAGATCCCACAAACGGTAACGACCAGATAATCTGTTTTTAGTGGCATTGGTTGATGGACAAAATATTGTCCATAATGTGATTGTATGATAAGTTCAATCAAGTTAAATTGATGAGCCCATTAAATCTTTCTCCTTTGGTAATAATGTTACAGCACACATTCGTGGGGGAACTCCCCTGCTGCTCTTCAAATAGTGCCGTGGAATCTTTTACGTCCACCTGAGAGGGAAAACGGGGCCGCAGTTTAACGTCTCATTCGACAGCTCACCAGCACCTCCGATAGTGCAGCACTCCCTCAGCACTGCACTGGGAGTGTCAACCTTGATTATGTGCTCTCAAGTCTCTGAAGTGGAACTTGAACCCACAACCTTCTGACTCAGAGGCGAGAGAGTGACACATTGAGCCACAGCGGATTCCATTACCCAATCATATAGTGTATAGAATGTCTGGAATTTTCTTCGCGCCTTGTCCGCTAGTTAACTCGCCTTCTCTCAGAAGTACTGCCGGCAGTCCTCCGCTACCTTGTTCAGCTGGCCATCTATCCGTGTCTGATCCTAGACTGTGAGCGGAGCGGTGCTATTTGACTGGGGTGGGCTTCGCTCCTGAGCCTGATCACGCCCTGAATGGACATCCACATATACTTTCCAGCAAAGAGGGGCTGCAGAGCAATCAGGAACCGGAACCCTGGCGTTTTTTTTTTTATTCGTTTATGGGTTGTGGCCATCGCTGGCAAGGCCGGCATTTATTGCCCATCCCTAATTGCCCTTGAGAGGGTGGTGGTGAGCCACCTTCTTGAACCGCTGCAGTCCGTGTGGTGAAGGTACTCCCACAGTGCTGTTAGGGAGGGAGTTCCAGGATTTTGACCCAGCGACGATGAAGGATCGGCGATATACTTCTAAGTCAGGATGGTGTGTGACTTGGAGGGAAACTTGGAGGTGGCGGTGTTCCCATGAGCCTGCTGCCCTTGTCCTTCTAGGTGGAAGAGGTCGCAGGTTTGGGAGGTGCTGCCGAAGAAGCCTTGGCGAGTTGTTGCATTGCCTCTTGTAGATGGTACACACTGCAGCCACGGTATGCCGGTGGTGGAGGGAGTGAATGTTTAAGGTGGTAGATGGGGTGCCAATCAAGTGGGCTGCTTTGTCCTGGATGGTATCGAGCTTCTTGAGTGTTGTTGGAGCTGCACTCATCCAGGCAAGTGGAGAGTATTCCATCACACTCCATACTTGTGCCTTGTAGATGGTGGAAAGGCTTTGGGGAGTCAGGAGGTGAGACACTCGCTACAGAATACCTAGCCTCTGACCTGCCCTTGTTGCCACAGTATTTATGTGGCTGGTCCAGTTAAGTTTCTGGTAAATGGTGACTCCCAGGATGTTGATGGTGGGGGATTCGGCAATGGTAATACCATTGAATGTCAAAAGGCGGTGGTTAGACCCTCGCTTGTTGGAGATAGTAATTGCCTGGCACTTCTGTGGCGTGAATGTTACCTGCCACTTATCAGCCCAAGGCTGAACGTCGTCCAGGTCTTGTTGCATGCGGGCATGGACTGCTTCATTATCTGAGGAGTTGTGAATGGCACTGAACACTGTGCAGTCATCAGCGAACATCCCAATTTCTGACCTTATGTTGGAGGGAAGGTCATTGATGAAGCAGCTGAAGATGGTTGAGCCTAGGACACTGCCCTGAGGAACTCCTGCAGCGATGTCCTGGGGCTGTGGTGATTGACCTTCAATCACCACAACCATCTTCCTTTGTGCTAGGTATGACTCCAGCCAGTGGAGAGTTTTCCCTCTGATTCCCATTGACTTCAGTTTTACTAGGGCTCCTTCATGCCACACTCGGCCAAAAGCTGCCTTGATGTCAAGGGCAGTCACTCTCACCTCACCTCTGGAATTCAGCTCCTTTGTCCATGTTTGGACCAAGGCTGTAATGAGGTCGGGAGCCGAGTGGTCTTGGCGGAACCTAAACTGGGCATCAGTGAGCAGGTTATTGGTGAGTAAGTGCTGCTTGATAGCTCTGTCGATGACACCTTCCATCACTTTGCTGATGATTGAGAGTAGACTGATGGGGCGGTAATTGGCCGGGTTGGATTTGTCCTGTTTTTTGTGGACAGGACATACCTGGGCAGTTTTCCACATTGTCGGATCGATACCAGTGTTGTAGCTGTACTGAAACAGCTTGGCTAGAGGCGCAGCTAGTTCTGGAGCACAAGTCTTCAGCACGATAGCCGGGATGTTGTCAGGGCCCATAGCCTTTGCAGTATCCAGTGCGCTCAGCCGTTTCTTGATATCTCGTGGAGTGAATCTAATTGGCTGAAGACTGGCTTCTGTGATGGTGGGGACCTCAGGAGGAAGCCTCTTTTGCACTCATGTGCTGGGCTCCACCATCATTAAGGATGGGGATATTCTTGGAGCCTCCTCCTCCCGTTAGTTGTTTAATGGTCCACCACCATTCACGACTGGATGTGGCAGGACTGCAGAGCTTTGGTCTGATCCGTTGGTTGTGGGATCGCTTAGCCCTGTCTGTAGAATGCTGCTTCTGCTTTTTAGCATGCATGTAGTCCTGTGTTGCAGCTTCCCCAGGTTGACACCTCATTTTTAGGTACGCCTGGTGCTGCTCCTGGCATGCTCTTCTTATTGAACCAGGGTTGTTCCCCTGGCTTGATGGTAATGGTAGAGTGAGGGATATGCCGGGCCATGAGTTTACAGATTGTGATGGAATACAATTCTGATGCCCAGTTTTGAGCTGCTAGATCTGTTCTGAATCTATCCCTTTTGCTCCCCTCCCTTGCCCAGGGCTTTGTTCTGATCAACTAAAAGCGCTGCCCTGGTTGAAATCACTTGACTCAGCACGGATCGAGAGCTCGAGCGCATTCCTCTTGCTCCTACTCTCTGGGAGGAGAGCCGATAGTGACAGGACTCCTCGTGTTCATCCTGATTACAGTCACCCTGGATCAAATTGGACTTTAAATCTCGCCCAAGCTTCTCCGACAGCACCTCCCACACCCGCCAACTCTACCACCTAGAAGAACGAGGGCAGCAGCAGGACCACCACCACCTCCAAGTTTCCCTCAAAGTCACACACACCATCCCGACTTACATATATCTTCGATCCTCCATCGTCGCTGGGTCATAATCCTGGAACTCCTGGAACTCCCTCCCTAACAGCACTGTGGGAGTACCTTCACCACAGACTGCAGCGGTTCAAGAAGGCGGCTCACCACCACCTTCTCAAGGGCAACTAGGGATGGGCAACAAATAGAAAGACTTGCATTTATATAGCGCCTTTCACGACCGCAGGATGTCCCAAAGCGATTTACAGCCAACGAAGTACTTTTGAAGTGTAGTCACTTTTGTAACGTAGGAAACGCGGCCGCCAATTTGCGCACAGCAAGCTCCCACAAACAGCAATGTGATAATTACCAGATAATCTGTTTTTGGTGATGTTGGTTGAGGGATAAATATTGACCAGGACACCGGGGAGAACTCCCTTACTCTTCTTCGAAATAGTGGCTGTGGGATCTTTTACATCCACCCAAGAGGGCAGATGGGGCCTCGGTTTAACGTCTCATCTGAAAGACGGCACCTCCGACAGTGCAGCACTCCCTCAGTACTGGACTGGAGTGTCAGCCTAGATTTTTGTGCTCAAGTCTCTGGAGTAGGACTTGAACCCACCACCTTTTGACTCAGAGACGAGAGTGATACCTACTGGCACAAATGCCAGCCTTGCCAGCGATGCCCACATCCTGAGAATGAATTTTAAAAGAAGAATGGGGATTCTGAACGGCTGAAATTTATATAATCTTGATCCGAGGTTTGAATCGAAACCCAACAGCAATGGGAAACATTTAAAACGATGTTCAACAGAGTCCAGGAAAAATATATTCCGCTAATAAACAAGAACAAGCTAAACACTAATGAGACACAGTGGATGAATAAAACCATAAGGGAAAAATTGAGGGTAAGGAAAGAGGCATACATTAAATACATGGACAGCAGGGGAGAGCATGATAAGGGAGACTACGAAGAGATTAGGAGAGAAGTCAACAAAACAATTAGGAAGCCAAAGAGGAACTATGAAATTAAATTATCAAGGAACATAAAACAAAATAGTAAAATATTTTACAGACACGTCAATAAAAAAAGGAAGGTCGGGATGGGAATAAGGCTACTAAGGGATAGACAGGATAATACCACAGGCAGTAATAGAGAGATGGCAGAGATATTTAATAATTACTTTGCTTCAGTATTTACCAGGGAGATGGAACAGGTGGAAATGGCATCGAATGATGAGATTAGTAGCGAGATAAGTGCATTTAAAATAAAGCGAGGAGATATATTAAATAAACTACTGAAACTCAAAGAGGATAAAACCCCGGTCCAGATGGATTACATCCGCGCATTTTAAAAGAATCTAGGGAGGAGATAGCAGAGGCATTACTACACATATTTAGTGATTCGTTAGAAAAAGGTGTAGTACCAGAGGACTGGCGGATAGCTAATGTAATACCTATATTTAAGAAGGGAGATAGAACATGTCCAGGGAACTATAGTTCAGTCAGCTTAACATTGGTGGTAGGAAAAATAATGGAATCCCTACTAAAGGAGAAAATGGAAGAACATCCAGAAACCAAAAATATAATAAATAGTCAGCATGGATTTCAAAAGGGAAAGTCTTGCTTAACCAACCTCATTGAATTTTTTGAAGAGGTTACAGACAGAGTAGACAAGGGTAACGTTGTAGATGTAATTTATCTAGATTTTCAAAAGGCCTTCAATAAGGTACCACATAATAGACTAATGAATAAGGTCAGGGAATGTGGAGTCAGGGGACAAGTAGCAGAATGGATAGCTAGCTGGCTTCAAGACAGAAAGCAGAGAGTCGGGGTAAAGAGTAGTTATTCAGAGTGGTAGAAGGTGGGAAGTGGTGTTCCACAACGATCAGCGCTGGGACCACTGTTGTTCACAATTTATATGAATGACTTAGACTTTGGAATCAAAAACACAATTTCTAAATTTGGGGATAGTCAATACTGAGGAGGACTGCAGCAAATTACAAGAATACATTAATAAACTTGCAGAATGGGCATATAATTGGCAAATAAAATTCAACACAGATAAATGTGAGGTATTACATTGTGGTTAGAAAAATAGGGAGGTCACGTATTACTTGGAAAATAAGAATCTAAATGGGGTAGAGGAGCAAAGGGATCTCGGAGTACAAATACACTATCCACTAAAAGCATCGACACAGGTTAAGAAGGCCATAAAAAAAGCAAACCAAGCACTAGGGTTTATTTCTTGAGAGGGAGAATTGAAAAGTAGTGAAGTTATGCTAAACTTGTATCGAACCCTGGTTAGACCACACTTGGAGTACTGTGTGCAGTTCTGATCGCCATATTATAAAAAGGATATAGAGGCACTGGAGAGGGTGCAGAGAAGATTTACAAGGATGATACCAGAAATGCGAGGGTATACCTATCAGGAAAGGAAGAACAGGCTGGGTCTCTTTTCTCTTGAAAAGAGAAGGCTGAGGGGTGACCTAATAGAGGTCTTTAAAATTATGAAAGGTTTTGATAGAGTAGACACAGAGAGTGTTTCCACTTGTGGGGAAGAGCATAACTAAAGGCCATCAATATAAGATAGTCACCAAGAAATCCAACAGGGAATTCAGAAGAAACTTCTTTACCCAGAGAGTGGTGAGAATGTGGAACTCGCTACCACAGGGAGTGGTTGCAGCGAATAGTATAGATGCAGTTAAGGGGCGGTTAGATAAGCATATAAGGGAGAAGGGAATAGAGGGTTATGCTGATAGATGAGGAAAGACGGGAGGAGGCTCGAGTGGAGCATTATCGCTGGCATGGACTGGTTGGGCCGAATGGCCTGTTTCTGTGCCGTATATCCCTTGTAATCCTATGTAATCCAACATTGTGCAAACTTGGTGTTCCTGAAATAACCACAAGAAACATGCGGTGCTAATTAGAACCAACCGATCAGTATGATTAATGGACCCAATGGATTACGTGGAAGGAGTTTCATAGACTTAACAGAACATCAGAGAAATGGCCCACAGATCGCTATGGAAACAGCACCAGTCACAGTTGAAATAGATACCTGTGATCAGTGCAGGAGCGATGCTTTTAAAGTTAACCATTGCTTGGCAACCAAGACTCACTTAGACCAGTTCTTGAACTTTCACCATAAAATTGCAGCTTGTTCGACGGGTCACTGGGCGAATGCACCAACTGGTGTGGAACAGACCAGGAAAGCCGCAGGTTTAATCTCGAGTTCATGCTGTGCGGGCGGGGAAACGGTGGGCGGGAAGAGGAGAGGGAGGGAGGGAAGCATTGAAGACACCAGTGTCTGTGGGCTAGGGTGGGCAGGCTCCTATCCCTCCTCACTACATAGTGGCCCTTGCTGAGAAATGTGTGTACACAGACATTAAAGGAGGAGAGGATTGGTCTTGACTGTGATGCCCGCACAGGTGAACAGTCCACTTAATAGTCCACGTTACAGAATCGCCACTCGGGAGAGGTACTAAGTAGATACAGTTAGTAACACAGGGCGCTGGAGGGAGGAGTTACTGAGTGACAGTGTAAGGGAGCTGGATTAACATCAGTAGAGATACAGTCAGTGACACAGGGCGCTGGGGGAGAGGGGTTACTGAGTGACAGTGTGAGGGAGCTGGATTAACATCAGTAGAGATACAGTCAGTGACACAGGGTGCTGGAGGAGAGGGGTTACTGAGTGACAGTGTGAGGGAGCTGGATTAACATCAGTAGAGATACAGTCAGTAACACAGGGTGCTGGTGGAGGGATTACTGAGCCTGACTGGGATAAATTACTGGACACTGAATATACAGTCACTCATCCTCCTGATCCCCCACTCTATATATTACTGCCTGTCCAGTACTGTTTGATGAGCTCCCTCAAGGTAAGAAACTCTTGTAGTTGAGTTCCCTGACTCAATGCACTGGGTGTCAACTGGTTATATACCTCCGTGGGGCAACTTCTGGTCTGAGTGACTCAGTAACCACACTGGACCAATGAAAGCATCAGGGGGACCCTGCTGGGACAGAGCAGTCCGCTTGATCAGTGGTCCCTACCACCATTTGTCAGGTATGAAAGATAACATAGGATGATTGGAACAAGAGAGAAAGGTAGCGCTGTTTAAAATTATTATCAACAAGTGGGTTTCGCTGGCAATTATTGCCTTATCCTAATGGCTTGCTAGGCCTCTTCAGCGAGTTACCCACATTGGTTTGGGACTGGATTCACATATAGGCCAGACATAGGAACAGGAGTAAGAAAGAAAGTCCTGCATTTACATAGCGCCTTTCATGACTTCAGGACATCCCAAAGCGCTTCACAGCCAATGAAGTACTTTTTGAAGTGGAGTCACTGTTGTAATGTAGGAAACGCGGCAGCCAATTTGCGCACAGCAAGCTCCCACAAACAGCAATGTGATAATGACCAGATAATCTTTTTTCGTGATGTGGGTTGAGGGATAAATATTGGCCCAGACACCAGGGAGAACTCCCCTGCTCTTCTTCCAAATAGTGCAATGGGATCTTTCATGTCCGCCTGAGCGAGCATATGGGGCCTCAGTTAAACGTCTCATCCGAAAGGCGGCATCTCCGACAATGCAGCACTCCCTCAGCACTGTACTGGAGTGTCAGCCTAGATTTTTGTGCTCAAGTCTCTGTAAGTGGGACTTGAATCCAGGACCTTCTGGCTCAGAGGTGAGAGTGCTGCCCACTGAGCCAGCAGGGTCCCCCTGATGCTTTCATTGGTCCAGTGTGGTTACTGAGTCGTTGAGACCAGAAGTTGCCCCAAGGAGGTACATAACGGGCCAGAAATTCGGCACTTGCCGGGTGAGTACGCGCTGTGTACTCACCCGTAAGTCCTCCTGAAGTGCCGGTTTCTTGCATGCTCTGCGCATGCGCGGGAAACCGGAACTTCCGGTCTCATGAAGGGAGTGGTTCAGAGGTGAACCGCATGCGCGGTAGAGGCTGCGCGCACGCAGCAAACTTAGGGTTTTTTTTCAGGTTTCTCCGGCAAGGTAAGTATTGAAGAAGCTGCGCTTTTAAAAAGGAGGCGCAAGACCCGTTTTTAACAAGGTAAGTGGTTAATTAATTACAATTTTAAATTTTTTTCAACAGGTTTATCTTTTTTAGATACTTTAAAGAAAGGTAAGTTTATTTTTAGCACTGTTAAAAAGTACTTTAATTTTGTCAAAAATTTAAATTTTTGTTTAAAGTAGTTAATTTATTTAACTTATAGTTATTTTAAAAATGTGATTGCTTTTTTTAAAATTTATTTGAAGTTTAGGTGTTATTTTGGGGCCAATTTCAATTCATAGATTTGACAGGTCTTCCTGTCAAATCTATGAATGAAAGATGGTCTGCTGCCATTGGCTCTCCATGGCCCACGTGATCCCAGGGGACGCATCGCACTAACTACGCCCCTGGGATACACAAGCACTGCGCGCCGGCACTTGGAGCAGACCCAGGAGCTGAAGTCCCCGTGGGCCCAGAGGTCAACGGCAGGCGCGGTAGGTAGGTGCGCGCGGGATCCTTGCACCCGCGGGAAGCCAGGGAGCCTAATTTCTGGGCCAACCAGTTTACACCCAGTGCATTGAGTCAGGGAACTCGACCACAGGAGTTTCTTACCTTGAGGGAGCTCGTCAAACAGTACTGGACAGGCAGTAATATATAGAGTGGGGGATCGGGAGGATGTGTGACTGTATATTCAGTCACACATCATTCAGCCGCTCGAGCCTGGTCCATCATTCAATTAGATCATGGCTGATCTGCCCGGGTAAGGACAGCAGGTTTCCTGCCCCAAAGGACATTAGTGAACCAGCTGGGTTTTTGCGACAATCCGACAGCTTCATGGTCAGGTTTTTTTTTTGAAACTGAATTCAAAATTCTCAATCTGCCATGGTGTGATTATGAACTCACGTACTACTGGATTATTAGTCCAGGTCTCTGGATTACTGGTCCAGTAACATAACCATGACACTACCGTACTCGTAGCATCCCTTAAACCAAAGGGGTTTGGAATAAGTTCCCGGGGAATGATATCAAGGTATCACAGTGTAATTCTCTTTCAAAGGGCCGGCACAGGCACGACGGGCCGAATGGCCCCCTTCTGTGCTGTAAGGTTTAATGAAATGGGGTCAAGGGGCAATAAGAGTGATTTACCTCGTGACCGTCGGGAAGAGGAGATCAAACTGTCCACTGTCGAACCCGTCAGAAATTGGAAATGGTTGCCAGTTATTTTTGACAGAGAAGATCGGGAGAAACTGTTTTCACTGGCGGGCGGGTCCGTAACCACAGGATATCGATTTAAGTTAATTGGCTAAAATATCCAGAGATGAGAAGAAATATTTTTATGCAGCGAGTTGCTCTGATCCGGAATGCGCTGCCTGAAAGGGCAGTGGAAGCAGATTCAATAGTAACTTTCAAAAGGGACAGGTCAACAAGAGCAGGTCAGAGGCTAGGTATTCTGCTCACCTCCTGGCTCCCCAAAGCCTTTCCACCATCTACAAGGCACAAGTCAGGAGTGTGATGGAATACTCTCCACTTGCCTGGATGAGTGCAGCTCCAACAACACTCAAGAAGCTCGACTCCATCCAGGACAAAGCAGCCCGCTTGATTGGCACCCCATCCACCACCTTAAACATTCACTCCCTCCACCACCGGCGTACTGTGGCTGCAGTGTGTACCATCTACAAGATGCTCTGCAGCAACTCGCCAAGGCTTCTTCGGCAGCACCTTCCAAACCCGCGACCTCTTCCACCTAGAAGGACAAGGGCAGCAGGCGCATGGGAACACCACCACCTCCAAGTTCCCCTCCAAGTCACACACCATCCTGAATTAGAAGTATATCGCCGATCTTTCATCGTCGCTGGGTCAAAATCCTGGAACTCCCTCCCTAACAGCACTGTGGGAGTACCTTCACCACACGGACTGCAGTGGTTCAAGAAGGTGGCTCACCACCACCTTCTCAAGGGCAATTAGGGATGGGCAATAAATGCTGGCCTTGCCAGCGATGCCCACATCCCATAAAAAAATCGAATAAAAATAAATTTAAAAATGTGCGAGGGTATAAATATCAGGAAACTATGAACAGGCTGGGTCTCTTTTCTCTTGAAAGAGAAGGCTGAGGGGTGACCTAATAGAGTCATTAAAATTATGAAAGGTTTGGATCGAGTAGATACAGAGAGAGTGTTTCCACTTGTGGAAACTAGAGGCCATTAATATAAGATAGTCACCAAGAAATCAAATAGGGAATTCAGGAGAAACTTCTTTACCCAGAGAGTGGTGAGAATGTGGAACTCGCTACCACAGGGACTGGTTGAAGGGAATAGTATAGATGCATTTAAGGGGAGGCTAGAGAAGCATATGAGGGAGAAGGAGGGAATAGAGGGTTATGCTGATAGATGAAGAAGGATGGGAGGAGGCTTGAGTGGAGCATAAACGCCGGCATGGACTGGTTGGGCTGAATGGCCTGTTCCTGTGCTGTATATCCTATGTAATTCTACGATATATACTTGAAAAGGAAAAATTTGCAGGACTATGGGGGAAGAGCAGGGGAGTGGAACTACTTGGAGAGCCCTTTCACAGAGCCAGCACAGGCACGATGGGCCTAATGGCCTCCTCCTGTGCTGTGTGATTCTATGAATCAACAGAAGGGGAAGCGGGCACGTTCTATACTGGTTTCTGCTCCACCAGCCCAGGTGCCTAAATTGAATTGTGTTTCTGGAGAGAGGCAGGACCGTGGGGTATGGTGAGCAGACGGGCCGACCTCTGAAAGAAAACGAAAGGGTTAGGCTTCATTGGGGCCTGAAGGTCTGTCCCCGTTACCGAGAATTCTTCCGTTTCTCATGAAACCTTGGAGATCTGTCGATACCACGCCTGCCCCACACCACCCCCACCCCCACGCCCCCCCCCCCACTCCCCCATCTCACCCCTCCCCCCCACCCCCGAGCCTGCAATATTACAGGACGCGCGACGCAGAAATAATTACAACTTCATTCCTCTCCCGTGAAATCAGTTTAATCTTCTGCCGGCTTCCATCCCTGACTGTGCGGTGCACCTCACTGGGGGAACCATCGAAGCTCCCTCGATAAATACCCCGCAGCTATAACATCTCAGATATAATTCTTCATTAACCTCTGACCCGGAAATGGTTCCTAGTCAGTTGCTCTGGAGACACCGCTATCCTCATTTCCTTCCAGCTGGTACAACTCTATTGAAAGTTACTTGTGGCAAATTAAAACAAATTAATAACACAACGAGTCTTTTATTCTTTTCAATTTCAGAGCCGGACGAGTCTATCAGAGCGTTTCTATTTCATTCCGAGTAATTCTGATCTTTAATTTACTACACAATTTACATATAAATTCTACAGCACAGAAGCAGGCTACTATGTTTATGCTCCATGCCTCCCACCTTATTTACCTCATCTCACCCTACCGACATATCATAGAAACACAGGAAGGCCATTCAGCCTGTTCCGCCATTCAATTAGATCGTGGCTGATCTGTATCTTAACTCCGTATTACCCGCCTTGGTTCCCAATTCCTTGATACCCTTGCCTAACAAAAATCTATCAATCTCAGTTTTGAAATTTTCAATTGACCCCCCCCCCCCCCCACAGTGCTTTTTGGGGGAGAGAGTTCTAGATTTCCCCTGCCTTTTGTGTGAAGAAGTGCTTCCTGACATCACCCCTGAATGGCCTGGCTCTAATTTTAAGGTTATGCCACCTTGTTCTGGACTCCCTCCACCAGAGGAAATAGTTTCTCTCTATCTCCCCTATCAATTCCTTTAATCATCTTAACCATATTCTTCTATTCCTTTCGCCCTCATGTACAGTACCTATCTAGCTTCCCCTTAAACACATCTATGCTATTCGCCTCAACCACTGCATGTGGTAGGGAGTTCCATATTCTAACCATTCAGGTTTCTTCTGAAGTCCCTATTGGATTTATTAATGACTGTCTTATATTTATGACCCCTAGTTTGGACTCCCCAACCGCTGACTCTAACCGGGGTCTGGTTCCTCGGGAAACAACAGCACTCCCAGTACTTTATCCAAGGGCTGAGACAGCGAGGAGCAGATCTATCCGTGTCACCGTGACTGGCCTGCGATTCCCTGATAGGCCTGCTCGCTGTCTGTGAGGCCTCACTTGGGTCTCATAACATTCATCCCCCAGTGTGGGCAGGGGAGAGGGCATCGCACCCGAGTTACGACCCTCTACACTCCGTGTATACCTTCCAACCACGTTGGTGCGGGGTCTGGAGTCTCGTACAGGCCCAGACCAGGTAAGGACGGCAGGTTTCCTTCCCTTCCCTAAATGGGCATTAGTTGGGTTTTTATCGACAATCCGACAGCTTCATGGTCACTTTTACTGATCCCGGCTTTTTTATTTTGAAGAGTTTTATTTAAACAGTATTCAGATCTGAAATTCCTGTGGTTGGATTTGAGCTCACCTTATTTGCATTACTAGTCCAGCCACTACACTACCGCATCCATCACGTCTTAAATGCTCAAAAGCACTTCACGTATCATTAATTACGTTGAAGCGCAGTCACTCTTGTTATACAGGTGAACACAGCCGTCAGTCTGAACAAAGCAAAGCCCCACAAACAGCACTGGGATGATTGAACATAGGAAAATAGGCCATTCAGCCCCTCAAGCCTGTTCCGCCATTCAATGAGATCAGGGCTTCTTTATTCATTCACGGGATATGGGCGTCGCTGGCAAAGCCAGCATTTATTGCCCATCCCTAGTTGCCCTTGAGAAGGTGTGGAGCGCCTTCTTAAACCGCTGCAGTCCGTGTGGTGGGTTTTTTCCTAGCAGTTTGATACAACTGAGTGGCTTGCTGGGCCATTTCAGAGGGCAGTTAAGAGTCAACCACATTGCTGTGGGTCTGGCGTCACATGTAGGCCAGACCGGGTAAAGGTGGCAGATTTCCTTCCCTCATGGACATTAGTGAACCAGATGGGTTTTTACAACAATCCGATAGTTTCATGGTCACCATTACTGATATGAGCATTTTAATTCTGGATTTTATTTAATTAACTGAATTTAAATTCCACAGCTGCTGTGATGGGATCTGAACTCGTGTCCTTGGATCATTAGTCCAGGTCTCTGGATTAACTAGTCGAGTAACATAACCACTATGCTACCGTTCATCTGTATCTTAACTCCGCCCACCCGCCTTGGCTCCATTTCTTTTTACACCCTTGTCTAGCAAAAATCTATCGCTCTCAGGTTTAAAATTATTAATTGAGCTAGCATCTACTGCTTTCTGTGTAAGAGAGTGCTACACTTCTAAAAAGGAAGACTTGCATTTATATAGCGCCTTTCACGACCACTGGACGTCTCAAAGCGCTTTACAGCCAATGAAGTACTTTTGAGGTGGAGTCGCTGTTGTAATGTGGGAAACGCGGCAACAAATTTGCGCACAGCAAGGTCCCACAAACAGCAATGTGATAATGACCAGATAATCTGTTTTTAGTGATGTTGGTTGAGGGATAAATATTGGCCAGGACACTGGGGAGAACTCCCCTGCTCTTCTTCGAAATAGTGCCATGGGGTCTTTTACGTCCACCTGAGAGAGCTCTGTTTAACGTCTCATTCTAAAGACGGCACCGCCAACAGTGCAGCACTCCCTCAGCACTGCACTGGAGTGTCAGCCGAGCTTTATGTGCTCAAGTCCCTGGAGTGGGACTATGAACTCATAGCCTTCTGAATCAGCGGCAAGTGTGCTACCAACTGAGCCAGAGCTGACACTAGCACCCTTTCTGTGAAGAAGTGTTTCCGAACTGCTCTCCTGATTGACCTGGCTCTGATTTTAAAGTTATGTCCCTTTTCCGAGACTCCCCCACCATTTTTTTAATTCGTTTATGGGATGTGGGCATCACTGGCAAGGCCAGCATTTATTGCCCATCCCTAATTGCCCTATCAATTCCTAAAAACCAAAATCAAACCACCCCTTAACCTTCTATATTCCAGGGAATAAAAACCTAGTTTATGTAATCTCTCTTCATAATCTAACCTTTGAACATTACCACTAGGTAAGGACAACAAGTCTCCTTTCCAACAGGACATTAGTTGGGTTTTAATGCCGATCCGACAGCTTCATGGTAATTTTTACTGATTCCAGCTTTTTATTTCCAGTTTTTTTTTTACACTGAATTCAAATTCTCAAACTGCCGAGATTAACTGGTCCAGTAACATGACCACTACACCACCATACCTTGGGTAAGTGCGGAGATATCTACCCTGGGTAAGTGCGGAGGTTTCTGCTGAGCGAGTAGGGTATCGGCAAACTATTATATTAGGTGTCTGACACACATAGACACCGTTAGCTGCACGGCCGCGCAGTGCTCTAGTGGTCCCGCGCAGCCAGTGAGCCGGCTTTTAAGTTGAAAAAAAGGCGCATGATATTCGGCCCCAGGGTCTTTATGGCCAATGGGGAGAGCAAGGGTCTGCCATCCCATAATATGGACTGATTTCAATCCCAGCTCACAAAGGTGAAAGGACAATGTTTACTGCTCACTGTCCGCTACTGTTGCCAACCATCCAGGATTGCACTGGGGTCTCCTGGAATTGAAAACCAACCACGTCGAATAATCGTGCTTTGAAAAATTTTCTTTGAAAACTTTTGCTCATTAGTTATAAAGATATTGCACATGGGGGAAAAAAATACATCCAATGGGGTAGTGAAGAGCCTGTTGGCTTTCCGATTGGCCGTGGGAAGGTGGGACACCGCGGGGATGGGCAGGAGTGCGGGGGCGGGGCAGTAGGAAGTAGGCGGTCACATGATGAAACTTCCAGGAATACGTCCAACCAGAGTTGGCAACCCTACCGCCCGCACCCAAAAATAGGCTGCTCCTGACTTTCTGGGCCGTTATATTTAGAGGTAGTGGGCCAGGAGATTCACAGGCATTCCGGCGGACTACTTAGTAACCTTGTTGGGCTTGGGAGACCGCTGCCCCCCACCCCACCCCATCCCACAACCACTGCGGAGTTTCAAGCCTGTGGAAGTAGATAAGTGGTGTGTATCTCTGCGAAGAGCGCGTGCCCTATGTTAAGCAAGCAGAAACTCCGAGACAGTTGATCATGGCGACCGGAGTCCGTGTGTGTCAGACTCGAAAAATAATTATTGCAGGGGGGATGAACTTTCTTTTAATCTCAAATCTTTCTCGAGTCTTGTTTAAACTCACACCCACCTCCGGTAAAGTGTGAGCTCACAGCCCGTGTTGTATAAGCGGCTTGCATCGACATTATCACCATCCCATGAAGTGCAGTGTCAGGCTGTTGAAGGAAAGTGTTTTCTGAATCCGTGAGGGAAATGCAGCTGAGCTGCAGTGCTTTCGGCCTCCGGTTTAAAAAAGAATCAACTTTCACCCGTCACCCATTGAGGTAGTTTATCTGAAACCCGAGGCCCCGTTGACAAACTCAAAGATCTTCATTTGGGAAACACAATCAACCACTTGAATTTAGGCCACAGAAGGGCCCAGTTTCCATTTCTCGTTGGCTGACTGGACATCACTTGTGTAATTACTCACAGGCCTGGGCTTTCTGGAGATGAAACAAAAGCTGAATTTCCTCATTAATCATCATTGTTTGCTTTGGGATGCCCTTTGACCCCCCGAGAGAAGAGCTGTAAGTACCTGTCGGTTGATGCGTGGCCTGGCGCACAACATTTGGGCCTTCGTTGTCTTCCCTACCCACCCGACATCCTCTCCACCCATGCCCCCGCAACTCCAACTGCACCCCCAGCCCACCCCCCCGCCATCAACCTCTTTCCTCACAGCCTCCACATGAAGGACTAAAGAGTCCTGAATAAGTCTTGGGAGTTTAATGGTTTTGATAATGGCGGATTACAAAGTGTTACAAGGGAAGATTAATCTGAGGTAAAAAAGGACCTGGCCTCAGAGTTCAAGGTAATGTGAGAAGACCATTACGCTCTCCAAAAATGCAGACGGTTGCCCTATGACTAGGGCCCGTGCAGACATATTAACCCTCAAACAAGTCAATTGTTTATTTAGCTTTAGTAGCTCCGACTGAAAAATGTTTGTATAAAAATGAAACAACTAGTAGACTTTGTTTTATATCAAAAAAGTTCACCGAGTGTTTCAAACTGTCACCAGCCATTTTTCATGATAACAAAAAGTCATTTCTACAGTTTATTTAATGGGGGTTCCGTCTTCATTCATGGTTTTTCTTTACGTCCTGCTGGCTTTTTGCATTTTAATTTCATTTTTTATGGGGTGTTTTGACACGGTGTTATTGATATTAGAGTTTTGAACAGTTAGATCAAATTCATGACAGACCGAGCAATCAAAACTTCTGTTTCAGGAAAGTTTAGGTAAGCAAATTGTAACTCCATATAATATAAAAAGAACGGTTACACACGGTAAAACACGATGTGTTATGATATAATTTACACAGGAGTGTTATGCCAAGTAAGATAGAGTTATATACTATATAGAGGAGTGTGGTACCCAGAAACACAGTGAATGTTCTACAATATAAACAGGTGTGTTATACCCAGTAACACAGTGTGTGTTCTATAATATAAACAGGTGTGTTACACCCAGTAACACAGTGAGTGTTCTATAATATAAACAGGTGTGTTATACCCAGTAACACAGTGAGTGTTCTATAATATATACAGGCGTGTTATACCCAATAACACAGTGAGTGTTCTATAATATAAACAGGAGTGTTATACACAGTAACACAGTGAGTGTTCTACAATATTAACAGGAGTGTTATGCCCAGAAATGCCATGTGTGCTCTACAATATAAACAGGAGTGTTATACCCACTCACACAGTGTGTTCTACAATATAAACAGGAGTGTTATACCCACTCACACAGTGTGTTCTATAATATAAACAGAGTGTTATACCCACTCACACAGTGTGTTCTACAATATAAACAGGAGTGTTATACCCACTCACACAGTGTGTTCTATAATATAAACAGAGTGTTATACCCACTCACACAGTGTGTTCTATAATATAAACAGAGTGTTATACCCACTCACACAGTGTGTTCTATAATATAAACAGAGTGTTATACCCACTCACACAGTGTGTTCTATAATATAAACAGAGTGTGAGCCCACTCACACAGTGTGTTCTATAATATAAACAGAGTGTTATACCCACTCACACAGTGTGTTCTATAATATAAACAGAGTGTGAGCCCACTCACACAGTGTGTTCTATAATATAAACAGAGTGTTATACCCACTCACACAGTGTGTTCTATAATATAAACAGAGTGTTATACCCACTCACACAGTGTGTTCTATAATATAAACAGAGTGTTATACCCACTCACACAGTGTGTTCTATAATATAAACAGAGTGTTATACCCACTCACACAGTGTGTTCTATAATATAAACAGAGTGTTATACCCACTCACACAGTGTGTTCTATAATATAAACAGAGTGTTATACCCACTCACACAGTGTGTTCTATAATATAAACAGAGTGTTATACCCACTCACACAGTGTGTTCTATAATATAAACAGAGTGTTATACCCACTCACACAGTGTGTTCTATAATATAAACAGAGTGTGAGCCCACTCACACAGTGTGTTCTATAATATAAACAGAGTGTTATACCCACTCACACAGTGTGTTCTATAATATAAACAGAGTGTTATACCCACTCACACAGTGTGTTCTATAATATAAACAGAGTGTTATACCCACTCACACAGTGTGTTCTATAATATAAACAGAGTGTTATACCCACTCACACAGTGTGTTCTATAATATAAACAGAGTGTTATACCCACTCACACAGTGTGTTCTATAATATAAACAGAGTGTTATACCCACTCACACAGTGTGTTCTATAATATAAACAGAGTGTTATACCCACTCACACAGTGTGTTCTATAATATAAACAGAGTGTTATACCCACTCACACAGTGTGTTCTATAATATAAACAGAGTGTGAGCCCACTCACACAGTGTGTTCTATAATATAAACAGAGTGTTATACCCACTCACACAGTGTGTTCTATAATATAAACAGAGTGTTATACCCACTCACACAGTGTGTTCTATAATATAAACAGAGTGTTATACCCACTCACACAGTGTGTTCTATAATATAAACAGAGTGTGAGCCCACTCACACAGTGTGTTCTATAATATAAACAGAGTGTTATACCCACTCACACAGTGTGTTCTATAATATAAACAGAGTGTGAGCCCACTCACACAGTGTGTTCTATAATATAAACAGAGTGTGAGCCCACTCACACAGTGTGTTCTATAATATAAACAGAGTGTTATACCCACTCACACAGTGTGTTCTATAATATAAACAGAGTGTGAGCCCACTCACACAGTGTGTTCTATAATATAAACAGAGTGTGAGCCCACTCACACAGTGTGTTCTATAATATAAACAGAGTGTTATACCCACTCACACAGTGTGTTCTATAATATAAACAGAGTGTGAGCCCACTCACACAGTGTGTTCTATAATATAAACAGAGTGTTATACCCACTCACACAGTGTGTTCTATAATATAAACAGAGTGTTATACCCACTCACACAGTGTGTTCTATAATATAAACAGAGTGTTATACCCACTCACACAGTGTGTTCTATAATATAAACAGAGTGTTATACCCACTCACACAGTGTGTTCTATAATATAAACAGAGTGTTATACCCACTCACACAGTGTGTTCTATAATATAAACAGAGTGTTATACCCACTCACACAGTGTGTTCTATAATATAAACAGAGTGTGAGCCCACTCACACAGTGTGTTCTATAATATAAACAGAGTGTTATACCCACTCACACAGTGTGTTCTATAATATAAACAGAGTGTGAGCCCACTCACACAGTGTGTTCTATAATATAAACAGAGTGTTATACCCACTCACACAGTGTGTTCTATAATATAAACAGAGTGTGAGCCCACTCACACAGTGTGTTCTATAATATAAACAGAGTGTTATACCCACTCACACAGTGTGTTCTATAATATAAACAGAGTGTGAGCCCACTCACACAGTGTGTTCTATAATATAAACAGAGTGTGAGCCCACTCACACAGTGTGTTCTATAATATAAACAGAGTGTGAGCCCACTCACACAGTGTGTTCTATAATATAAACAGAGTGTGAGCCCACTCACACAGTGTGTTCTATAATATAAACAGAGTGTTATACCCACTCACACAGTGTGTTCTATAATATAAACAGAGTGTGAGCCCACTCACACAGTGTGTTCTATAATATAAACAGAGTGTTATACCCACTCACACAGTGTGTTCTATAATATAAACAGAGTGTTATACCCACTCACACAGTGTGTTCTATAATATAAACAGAGTGTGAGCCCACTCACACAGTGTGTTCTATAATATAAACAGAGTGTTATACCCACTCACACAGTGTGTTCTATAATATAAACAGAGTGTTATACCCACTCACACAGTGTGTTCTATAATATAAACAGAGTGTGAGCCCACTCACACAGTGTGTTCTATAATATAAACAGAGTGTTATACCCACTCACACAGTGTGTTCTATAATATAAACAGAGTGTGAGCCCACTCACACAGTGTGTTCTATAATATAAACAGAGTGTTATACCCACTCACACAGTGTGTTCTATAATATAAACAGAGTGTGAGCCCACTCACACAGTGTGTTCTATAATATAAACAGAGTGTTATACCCACTCACACAGTGTGTTCTATAATATAAACAGAGTGTGAGCCCACTCACACAGTGTGTTCTATAATATAAACAGAGTGTGAGCCCACTCACACAGTGTGTTCTATAATATAAACAGAGTGTGAGCCCACTCACACAGTGTGTTCTATAATATAAACAGAGTGTGAGCCCACTCACACAGTGTGTTCTATAATATAAACAGAGTGTTATACCCACTCACACAGTGTGTTCTATAATATAAACAGAGTGTGAGCCCACTCACACAGTGTGTTCTATAATATAAACAGAGTGTTATACCCACTCACACAGTGTGTTCTATAATATAAACAGAGTGTTATACCCACTCACACAGTGTGTTCTATAATATAAACAGAGTGTGAGCCCACTCACACAGTGTGTTCTATAATATAAACAGAGTGTTATACCCACTCACACAGTGTGTTCTATAATATAAACAGAGTGTTATACCCACTCACACAGTGTGTTCTATAATATAAACAGAGTGTTATACCCACTCACACAGTGTGTTCTATAATATAAACAGAGTGTTATACCCACTCACACAGTGTGTTCTATAATATAAACAGAGTGTGAGCCCACTCACACAGTGTGTTCTATAATATAAACAGAGTGTGAGCCCACTCACACAGTGTGTTCTATAATATAAACAGAGTGTTATACCCACTCACACAGTGTGTTCTATAATATAAACAGAGTGTTATACCCACTCACACAGTGTGTTCTATAATATAAACAGAGTGTTATACCCACTCACACAGTGTGTTCTATAATATAAACAGAGTGTTATACCCACTCACACAGTGTGTTCTATAATATAAACAGAGTGTGAGCCCACTCACACAGTGTGTTCTATAATATAAACAGAGTGTGAGCCCACTCACACAGTGTGTTCTATAATATAAACAGAGTGTTATACCCACTCACACAGTGTGTTCTATAATATAAACAGAGTGTTATACCCACTCACACAGTGTGTTCTATAATATAAACAGAGTGTTATACCCACTCACACAGTGTGTTCTATAATATAAACAGAGTGTGAGCCCACTCACACAGTGTGTTCTATAATATAAACAGAGTGTTATACCCACTCACACAGTGTGTTCTATAATATAAACAGAGTGTTATACCCACTCACACAGTGTGTTCTATAATATAAACAGAGTGTTATACCCACTCACACAGTGTGTTCTATAATATAAACAGAGTGTTATACCCACTCACACAGTGTGTTCTATAATATAAACAGAGTGTGAGCCCACTCACACAGTGTGTTCTATAATATAAACAGAGTGTTATACCCACTCACACAGTGTGTTCTATAATATAAACAGAGTGTTATACCCACTCACACAGTGTGTTCTATAATATAAACAGAGTGTTATACCCACTCACACAGTGTGTTCTATAATATAAACAGAGTGTTATACCCACTCACACAGTGTGTTCTATAATATAAACAGAGTGTTATACCCACTCACACAGTGTGTTCTATAATATAAACAGAGTGTTATACCCACTCACACAGTGTGTTCTATAATATAAACAGAGTGTTATACCCACTCACACAGTGTGTTCTATAATATAAACAGAGTGTGAGCCCACTCACACAGTGTGTTCTATAATATAAACAGAGTGTTATACCCACTCACACAGTGTGTTCTATAATATAAACAGAGTGTGAGCCCACTCACACAGTGTGTTCTATAATATAAACAGAGTGTTATACCCACTCACACAGTGTGTTCTATAATATAAACAGAGTGTTATACCCACTCACACAGTGTGTTCTATAATATAAACAGAGTGTGAGCCCACTCACACAGTGTGTTCTATAATATAAACAGAGTGTTATACCCACTCACACAGTGTGTTCTATAATATAAACAGAGTGTTATACCCACTCACACAGTGTGTTCTATAATATAAACAGAGTGTTATACCCACTCACACAGTGTGTTCTATAATATAAACAGAGTGTTATACCCACTCACACAGTGTGTTCTATAATATAAACAGAGTGTGAGCCCACTCACACAGTGTGTTCTATAATATAAACAGAGTGTTATACCCACTCACACAGTGTGTTCTATAATATAAACAGAGTGTTATACCCACTCACACAGTGTGTTCTATAATATAAACAGAGTGTTATACCCACTCACACAGTGTGTTCTATAATATAAACAGAGTGTTATACCCACTCACACAGTGTGTTCTATAATATAAACAGAGTGTTATACCCACTCACACAGTGTGTTCTATAATATAAACAGAGTGTGAGCCCACTCACACAGTGTGTTCTATAATATAAACAGAGTGTGAGCCCACTCACACAGTGTGTTCTATAATATAAACAGAGTGTGAGCCCACTCACACAGTGTGTTCTATAATATAAACAGAGTGTTATACCCACTCACACAGTGTGTTCTATAATATAAACAGAGTGTGAGCCCACTCACACAGTGTGTTCTATAATATAAACAGAGTGTTATACCCACTCACACAGTGTGTTCTATAATATAAACAGAGTGTTATACCCACTCACACAGTGTGTTCTATAATATAAACAGAGTGTTATACCCACTCACACAGTGTGTTCTATAATATAAACAGAGTGTTATACCCACTCACACAGTGTGTTCTATAATATAAACAGAGTGTTATACCCACTCACACAGTGTGTTCTATAATATAAACAGAGTGTTATACCCACTCACACAGTGTGTTCTATAATATAAACAGAGTGTTATACCCACTCACACAGTGTGTTCTATAATATAAACAGAGTGTTATACCCACTCACACAGTGTGTTCTATAATATAAACAGAGTGTTATACCCACTCACACAGTGTGTTCTATAATATAAACAGAGTGTGAGCCCACTCACACAGTGTGTTCTATAATATAAACAGAGTGTTATACCCACTCACACAGTGTGTTCTATAATATAAACAGAGTGTTATACCCACTCACACAGTGTGTTCTATAATATAAACAGAGTGTGAGCCCACTCACACAGTGTGTTCTATAATATAAACAGAGTGTTATACCCACTCACACAGTGTGTTCTATAATATAAACAGAGTGTTATACCCACTCACACAGTGTGTTCTATAATATAAACAGAGTGTGAGCCCACTCACACAGTGTGTTCTATAATATAAACAGAGTGTTATACCCACTCACACAGTGTGTTCTATAATATAAACAGAGTGTGAGCCCACTCACACAGTGTGTTCTATAATATAAACAGAGTGTTATACCCACTCACACAGTGTGTTCTATAATATAAACAGAGTGTGAGCCCACTCACACAGTGTGTTCTATAATATAAACAGAGTGTTATACCCACTCACACAGTGTGTTCTATAATATAAACAGAGTGTGAGCCCACTCACACAGTGTGTTCTATAATATAAACAGAGTGTTATACCCACTCACACAGTGTGTTCTATAATATAAACAGAGTGTTATACCCACTCACACAGTGTGTTCTATAATATAAACAGAGTGTGAGCCCACTCACACAGTGTGTTCTATAATATAAACAGAGTGTGAGCCCACTCACACAGTGTGTTCTATAATATAAACAGAGTGTTATACCCACTCACACAGTGTGTTCTATAATATAAACAGAGTGTTATACCCACTCACACAGTGTGTTCTATAATATAAACAGAGTGTTATACCCACTCACACAGTGTGTTCTATAATATAAACAGAGTGTGAGCCCACTCACACAGTGTGTTCTATAATATAAACAGAGTGTGAGCCCACTCACACAGTGTGTTCTATAATATAAACAGAGTGTGAGCCCACTCACACAGTGTGTTCTATAATATAAACAGAGTGTTATACCCACTCACACAGTGTGTTCTATAATATAAACAGAGTGTTATACCCACTCACACAGTGTGTTCTATAATATAAACAGAGTGTGAGCCCACTCACACAGTGTGTTCTATAATATAAACAGAGTGTGAGCCCACTCACACAGTGTGTTCTATAATATAAACAGAGTGTGAGCCCACTCACACAGTGTGTTCTATAATATAAACAGAGTGTTATACCCACTCACACAGTGTGTTCTATAATATAAACAGAGTGTTATACCCACTCACACAGTGTGTTCTATAATATAAACAGAGTGTGAGCCCACTCACACAGTGTGTTCTATAATATAAACAGAGTGTGAGCCCACTCACACAGTGTGTTCTATAATATAAACAGAGTGTTATACCCACTCACACAGTGTGTTCTATAATATAAACAGAGTGTTATACCCACTCACACAGTGTGTTCTATAATATAAACAGAGTGTTAGCCCACTCACACAGTGTGTTCTATAATATAAACAGAGTGTTATCCCACTCACACAGTGTGTTCTATAATATAAACAGAGTGTGAGCCCACTCACACAGTGTGTTCTATAATATAAACAGAGTGTGAGCCCACTCACACAGTGTGTTCTATAATATAAACAGAGTGTTATACCCACTCACACAGTGTGTTCTATAATATAAACAGAGTGTTATACCCACTCACACAGTGTGTTCTATAATATAAACAGAGTGTTATACCCACTCACACAGTGTGTTCTATAATATAAACAGAGTGTGAGCCCACTCACACAGTGTGTTCTATAATATAAACAGAGTGTTATACCCACTCACACAGTGTGTTCTATAATATAAACAGAGTGTTATACCCACTCACACAGTGTGTTCTATAATATAAACAGAGTGTTATACCCACTCACACAGTGTGTTCTATAATATAAACAGAGTGTTATACCCACTCACACAGTGTGTTCTATAATATAAACAGAGTGTTATACCCACTCACACAGTGTGTTCTATAATATAAACAGAGTGTTATACCCACTCACACAGTGTGTTCTATAATATAAACAGAGTGTGAGCCCACTCACACAGTGTGTTCTATAATATAAACAGAGTGTTATACCCACTCACACAGTGTGTTCTATAATATAAACAGAGTGTTATACCCACTCACACAGTGTGTTCTATAATATAAACAGAGTGTGAGCCCACTCACACAGTGTGTTCTATAATATAAACAGAGTGTGAGCCCACTCACACAGTGTGTTCTATAATATAAACAGAGTGTGAGCCCACTCACACAGTGTGTTCTATAATATAAACAGAGTGTTATACCCACTCACACAGTGTGTTCTATAATATAAACAGAGTGTGAGCCCACTCACACAGTGTGTTCTATAATATAAACAGAGTGTGAGCCCACTCACACAGTGTGTTCTATAATATAAACAGAGTGTTATACCCACTCACACAGTGTGTTCTATAATATAAACAGAGTGTTATACCCACTCACACAGTGTGTTCTATAATATAAACAGAGTGTTATACCCACTCACACAGTGTGTTCTATAATATAAACAGAGTGTGAGCCCACTCACACAGTGTGTTCTATAATATAAACAGAGTGTGAGCCCACTCACACAGTGTGTTCTATAATATAAACAGAGTGTGAGCCCACTCACACAGTGTGTTCTATAATATAAACAGAGTGTTATACCCACTCACACAGTGTGTTCTATAATATAAACAGAGTGTGAGCCCACTCACACAGTGTGTTCTATAATATAAACAGAGTGTTATACCCACTCACACAGTGTGTTCTATAATATAAACAGAGTGTGAGCCCACTCACACAGTGTGTTCTATAATATAAACAGAGTGTGAGCCCACTCACACAGTGTGTTCTATAATATAAACAGAGTGTTATACCCACTCACACAGTGTGTTCTATAATATAAACAGAGTGTTATACCCACTCACACAGTGTGTTCTATAATATAAACAGAGTGTTATACCCACTCACACAGTGTGTTCTATAATATAAACAGAGTGTGAGCCCACTCACACAGTGTGTTCTATAATATAAACAGAGTGTTATACCCACTCACACAGTGTGTTCTATAATATAAACAGAGTGTTATACCCACTCACACAGTGTGTTCTATAATATAAACAGAGTGTTATACCCACTCACACAGTGTGTTCTATAATATAAACAGAGTGTTATACCCACTCACACAGTGTGTTCTATAATATAAACAGAGTGTTATACCCACTCACACAGTGTGTTCTATAATATAAACAGAGTGTTATACCCACTCACACAGTGTGTTCTATAATATAAACAGAGTGTGAGCCCACTCACACAGTGTGTTCTATAATATAAACAGAGTGTTATACCCACTCACACAGTGTGTTCTATAATATAAACAGAGTGTTAGCCCACTCACACAGTGTGTTCTATAATATAAACAGAGTGTTATACCCACTCACACAGTGTGTTCTATAATATAAACAGAGTGTTATACCCACTCACACAGTGTGTTCTATAATATAAACAGAGTGTTATACCCACTCACACAGTGTGTTCTATAATATAAACAGAGTGTTATACCCACTCACACAGTGTGTTCTATAATATAAACAGAGTGTTATACCCACTCACACAGTGTGTTCTATAATATAAACAGAGTGTTATACCCACTCACACAGTGTGTTCTATAATATAAACAGAGTGTTATACCCACTCACACAGTGTGTTCTATAATATAAACAGAGTGTTATACCCACTCACACAGTGTGTTCTATAATATAAACAGAGTGTTATACCCACTCACACAGTGTGTTCTATAATATAAACAGAGTGTGAGCCCACTCACACAGTGTGTTCTATAATATAAACAGAGTGTTATACCCACTCACACAGTGTGTTCTATAATATAAACAGAGTGTTATACCCACTCACACAGTGTGTTCTATAATATAAACAGAGTGTTATACCCACTCACACAGTGTGTTCTATAATATAAACAGAGTGTTATACCCACTCACACAGTGTGTTCTATAATATAAACAGAGTGTTATACCCACTCACACAGTGTGTTCTATAATATAAACAGAGTGTTATACCCACTCACACAGTGTGTTCTATAATATAAACAGAGTGTTATACCCACTCACACAGTGTGTTCTATAATATAAACAGAGTGTTATACCCACTCACACAGTGTGTTCTATAATATAAACAGAGTGTTATACCCACTCACACAGTGTGTTCTATAATATAAACAGAGTGTTATACCCACTCACACAGTGTGTTCTATAATATAAACAGAGTGTGAGCCCACTCACACAGTGTGTTCTATAATATAAACAGAGTGTTATACCCACTCACACAGTGTGTTCTATAATATAAACAGAGTGTTATACCCACTCACACAGTGTGTTCTATAATATAAACAGAGTGTTATACCCACTCACACAGTGTGTTCTATAATATAAACAGAGTGTTATACCCACTCACACAGTGTGTTCTATAATATAAACAGAGTGTTATACCCACTCACACAGTGTGTTCTATAATATAAACAGAGTGTGAGCCCACTCACACAGTGTGTTCTATAATATAAACAGAGTGTTATACCCACTCACACAGTGTGTTCTATAATATAAACAGAGTGTTATACCCACTCACACAGTGTGTTCTATAATATAAACAGAGTGTTAGCCCACTCACACAGTGTGTTCTATAATATAAACAGAGTGTTATACCCACTCACACAGTGTGTTCTATAATATAAACAGAGTGTTATACCCACTCACACAGTGTGTTCTATAATATAAACAGAGTGTGAGCCCACTCACACAGTGTGTTCTATAATATAAACAGAGTGTTATACCCACTCACACAGTGTGTTCTATAATATAAACAGAGTGTGAGCCCACTCACACAGTGTGTTCTATAATATAAACAGAGTGTTATACCCACTCACACAGTGTGTTCTATAATATAAACAGAGTGTGAGCCCACTCACACAGTGTGTTCTATAATATAAACAGAGTGTTATACCCACTCACACAGTGTGTTCTATAATATAAACAGAGTGTTATACCCACTCACACAGTGTGTTCTATAATATAAACAGAGTGTTATACCCACTCACACAGTGTGTTCTATAATATAAACAGAGTGTTATACCCACTCACACAGTGTGTTCTATAATATAAACAGAGTGTTATACCCACTCACACAGTGTGTTCTATAATATAAACAGAGTGTTATACCCACTCACACAGTGTGTTCTATAATATAAACAGAGTGTGAGCCCACTCACACAGTGTGTTCTATAATATAAACAGAGTGTTATACCCACTCACACAGTGTGTTCTATAATATAAACAGAGTGTTATACCCACTCACACAGTGTGTTCTATAATATAAACAGAGTGTTATACCCACTCACACAGTGTGTTCTATAATATAAACAGAGTGTTATACCCACTCACACAGTGTGTTCTATAATATAAACAGAGTGTTATACCCACTCACACAGTGTGTTCTATAATATAAACAGAGTGTTATACCCACTCACACAGTGTGTTCTATAATATAAACAGAGTGTGAGCCCACTCACACAGTGTGTTCTATAATATAAACAGAGTGTTATACCCACTCACACAGTGTGTTCTATAATATAAACAGAGTGTTATACCCACTCACACAGTGTGTTCTATAATATAAACAGAGTGTTATACCCACTCACACAGTGTGTTCTATAATATAAACAGAGTGTTATACCCACTCACACAGTGTGTTCTATAATATAAACAGAGTGTTATACCCACTCACACAGTGTGTTCTATAATATAAACAGAGTGTTATACCCACTCACACAGTGTGTTCTATAATATAAACAGAGTGTTATACCCACTCACACAGTGTGTTCTATAATATAAACAGAGTGTGAGCCCACTCACACAGTGTGTTCTATAATATAAACAGAGTGTGAGCCCACTCACACAGTGTGTTCTATAATATAAACAGAGTGTGAGCCCACTCACACAGTGTGTTCTATAATATAAACAGAGTGTTATACCCACTCACACAGTGTGTTCTATAATATAAACAGAGTGTTATACCCACTCACACAGTGTGTTCTATAATATAAACAGAGTGTTATACCCACTCACACAGTGTGTTCTATAATATAAACAGAGTGTTATACCCACTCACACAGTGTGTTCTATAATATAAACAGAGTGTTATACCCACTCACACAGTGTGTTCTATAATATAAACAGAGTGTTATACCCACTCACACAGTGTGTTCTATAATATAAACAGAGTGTTATACCCACTCACACAGTGTGTTCTATAATATAAACAGAGTGTTAGCCCACTCACACAGTGTGTTCTATAATATAAACAGAGTGTTATACCCACTCACACAGTGTGTTCTATAATATAAACAGAGTGTTATACCCACTCACACAGTGTGTTCTATAATATAAACAGAGTGTTATACCCACTCACACAGTGTGTTCTATAATATAAACAGAGTGTTATACCCACTCACACAGTGTGTTCTATAATATAAACAGAGTGTTAGCCCACTCACACAGTGTGTTCTATAATATAAACAGAGTGTTATACCCACTCACACAGTGTGTTCTATAATATAAACAGAGTGTTATACCCACTCACACAGTGTGTTCTATAATATAAACAGAGTGTTATACCCACTCACACAGTGTGTTCTATAATATAAACAGAGTGTTATACCCACTCACACAGTGTGTTCTATAATATAAACAGAGTGTTATACCCACTCACACAGTGTGTTCTATAATATAAACAGAGTGTTATACCCACTCACACAGTGTGTTCTATAATATAAACAGAGTGTTATACCCACTCACACAGTGTGTTCTATAATATAAACAGAGTGTTATACCCACTCACACAGTGTGTTCTATAATATAAACAGAGTGTTATACCCACTCACACAGTGTGTTCTATAATATAAACAGAGTGTTATACCCACTCACACAGTGTGTTCTATAATATAAACAGAGTGTTATACCCACTCACACAGTGTGTTCTATAATATAAACAGAGTGTTATACCCACTCACACAGTGTGTTCTATAATATAAACAGAGTGTTATACCCACTCACACAGTGTGTTCTATAATATAAACAGAGTGTTATACCCACTCACACAGTGTGTTCTATAATATAAACAGAGTGTTAGCCCACTCACACAGTGTGTTCTATAATATAAACAGAGTGTTATACCCACTCACACAGTGTGTTCTATAATATAAACAGAGTGTTATACCCACTCACACAGTGTGTTCTATAATATAAACAGAGTGTTATACCCACTCACACAGTGTGTTCTATAATATAAACAGAGTGTTATACCCACTCACACAGTGTGTTCTATAATATAAACAGAGTGTTATACCCACTCACACAGTGTGTTCTATAATATAAACAGAGTGTTATACCCACTCACACAGTGTGTTCTATAATATAAACAGAGTGTGAGCCCACTCACACAGTGTGTTCTATAATATAAACAGAGTGTTATACCCACTCACACAGTGTGTTCTATAATATAAACAGAGTGTGAGCCCACTCACACAGTGTGTTCTATAATATAAACAGAGTGTTATACCCACTCACACAGTGTGTTCTATAATATAAACAGAGTGTGAGCCCACTCACACAGTGTGTTCTATAATATAAACAGAGTGTTATACCCACTCACACAGTGTGTTCTATAATATAAACAGAGTGTGAGCCCACTCACACAGTGTGTTCTATAATATAAACAGAGTGTTATACCCACTCACACAGTGTGTTCTATAATATAAACAGAGTGTGAGCCCACTCACACAGTGTGTTCTATAATATAAACAGAGTGTGAGACCCACTCACACAGTGTGTTCTATAATATAAACAGAGTGTGAGCCCACTCACACAGTGTGTTCTATAATATAAACAGAGTGTGAGCCCACTCACACAGTGTGTTCTATAATATAAACAGAGTGTGAGCCCACTCACACAGTGTGTTCTATAATATAAACAGAGTGTGAGCCCACTCACACAGTGTGTTCTATAATATAAACAGAGTGTGAGCCCACTCACACAGTGTGTTCTATAATATAAACAGAGTGTGAGCCCACTCACACAGTGTGTTCTATAATATAAACAGAGTGTGAGCCCACTCACACAGTGTGTTCTATAATATAAACAGAGTGTGAGCCCACTCACACAGTGTGTTCTATAATATAAACAGAGTGTTATACCCACTCACACAGTGTGTTCTATAATATAAACAGAGTGTGAGCCCACTCACACAGTGTGTTCTATAATATAAACAGAGTGTTATACCCACTCACACAGTGTGTTCTATAATATAAACAGAGTGTTATCCCACTCACACAGTGTGTTCTATAATATAAACAGAGTGTTATACCCACTCACACAGTGTGTTCTATAATATAAACAGAGTGTGAGCCCACTCACACAGTGTGTTCTATAATATAAACAGAGTGTTATACCCACTCACACAGTGTGTTCTATAATATAAACAGAGTGTTATACCCACTCACACAGTGTGTTCTATAATATAAACAGAGTGTTATACCCACTCACACAGTGTGTTCTATAATATAAACAGAGTGTGAGCCCACTCACACAGTGTGTTCTATAATATAAACAGAGTGTTATACCCACTCACACAGTGTGTTCTATAATATAAACAGAGTGTTATACCCACTCACACAGTGTGTTCTATAATATAAACAGAGTGTTATACCCACTCACACAGTGTGTTCTATAATATAAACAGAGTGTGAGCCCACTCACACAGTGTGTTCTATAATATAAACAGAGTGTTATACCCACTCACACAGTGTGTTCTATAATATAAACAGAGTGTTATACCCACTCACACAGTGTGTTCTATAATATAAACAGAGTGTTATACCCACTCACACAGTGTGTTCTATAATATAAACAGAGTGTGAGCCCACTCACACAGTGTGTTCTATAATATAAACAGAGTGTTATACCCACTCACACAGTGTGTTCTATAATATAAACAGAGTGTTATACCCACTCACACAGTGTGTTCTATAATATAAACAGAGTGTTATACCCACTCACACAGTGTGTTCTATAATATAAACAGAGTGTTATCCCACTCACACAGTGTGTTCTATAATATAAACAGAGTGTTATACCCACTCACACAGTGTGTTCTATAATATAAACAGAGTGTTATACCCACTCACACAGTGTGTTCTATAATATAAACAGAGTGTTATACCCACTCACACAGTGTGTTCTATAATATAAACAGAGTGTTATACCCACTCACACAGTGTGTTCTATAATATAAACAGAGTGTTATACCCACTCACACAGTGTGTTCTATAATATAAACAGAGTGTTATACCCACTCACACAGTGTGTTCTATAATATAAACAGAGTGTGAGCCCACTCACACAGTGTGTTCTATAATATAAACAGAGTGTTAGCCCACTCACACAGTGTGTTCTATAATATAAACAGAGTGTTATACCCACTCACACAGTGTGTTCTATAATATAAACAGAGTGTTATACCCACTCACACAGTGTGTTCTATAATATAAACAGAGTGTTATACCCACTCACACAGTGTGTTCTATAATATAAACAGAGTGTTATACCCACTCACACAGTGTGTTCTATAATATAAACAGAGTGTTATACCCACTCACACAGTGTGTTCTATAATATAAACAGAGTGTTATACCCACTCACACAGTGTGTTCTATAATATAAACAGAGTGTTATACCCACTCACACAGTGTGTTCTATAATATAAACAGAGTGTGAGCCCACTCACACAGTGTGTTCTATAATATAAACAGAGTGTTATACCCACTCACACAGTGTGTTCTATAATATAAACAGAGTGTGAGCCCACTCACACAGTGTGTTCTATAATATAAACAGAGTGTTATACCCACTCACACAGTGTGTTCTATAATATAAACAGAGTGTTATACCCACTCACACAGTGTGTTCTATAATATAAACAGAGTGTTAGCCCACTCACACAGTGTGTTCTATAATATAAACAGAGTGTTATACCCACTCACACAGTGTGTTCTATAATATAAACAGAGTGTGAGCCCACTCACACAGTGTGTTCTATAATATAAACAGAGTGTTATACCCACTCACACAGTGTGTTCTATAATATAAACAGAGTGTGAGCCCACTCACACAGTGTGTTCTATAATATAAACAGAGTGTTATACCCACTCACACAGTGTGTTCTATAATATAAACAGAGTGTTATACCCACTCACACAGTGTGTTCTATAATATAAACAGAGTGTGAGCCCACTCACACAGTGTGTTCTATAATATAAACAGAGTGTTATACCCACTCACACAGTGTGTTCTATAATATAAACAGAGTGTTATACCCACTCACACAGTGTGTTCTATAATATAAACAGAGTGTTATACCCACTCACACAGTGTGTTCTATAATATAAACAGAGTGTGAGCCCACTCACACAGTGTGTTCTATAATATAAACAGAGTGTGAGCCCACTCACACAGTGTGTTCTATAATATAAACAGAGTGTTATACCCACTCACACAGTGTGTTCTATAATATAAACAGAGTGTGATACCCACTCACACAGTGTGTTCTATAATATAAACAGAGTGTTATACCCACTCACACAGTGTGTTCTATAATATAAACAGAGTGTTATACCCACTCACACAGTGTGTTCTATAATATAAACAGAGTGTTATACCCACTCACACAGTGTGTTCTATAATATAAACAGAGTGTGAGCCCACTCACACAGTGTGTTCTATAATATAAACAGAGTGTTATACCCACTCACACAGTGTGTTCTATAATATAAACAGAGTGTTATACCCACTCACACAGTGTGTTCTATAATATAAACAGAGTGTTATACCCACTCACACAGTGTGTTCTATAATATAAACAGAGTGTTATACCCACTCACACAGTGTGTTCTATAATATAAACAGAGTGTGAGCCCACTCACACAGTGTGTTCTATAATATAAACAGAGTGTTATACCCACTCACACAGTGTGTTCTATAATATAAACAGAGTGTTATACCCACTCACACAGTGTGTTCTATAATATAAACAGAGTGTTATACCCACTCACACAGTGTGTTCTATAATATAAACAGAGTGTTATACCCACTCACACAGTGTGTTCTATAATATAAACAGAGTGTTATACCCACTCACACAGTGTGTTCTATAATATAAACAGAGTGTTATACCCACTCACACAGTGTGTTCTATAATATAAACAGAGTGTTATACCCACTCACACAGTGTGTTCTATAATATAAACAGAGTGTTATACCCACTCACACAGTGTGTTCTATAATATAAACAGAGTGTTATACCCACTCACACAGTGTGTTCTATAATATAAACAGAGTGTTATACCCACTCACACAGTGTGTTCTATAATATAAACAGAGTGTTATACCCACTCACAACAGTGTGTTCTATAATATAACAGAGTGTTATACCCACTCACACAGTGTGTTCTATAATATAAACAGAGTGTTATACCCACTCACACAGTGTGTTCTATAATATAAACAGAGTGTTATACCCACTCACACAGTGTGTTCTATAATATAAACAGAGTGTTATACCCACTCACACAGTGTGTTCTATAATATAAACAGAGTGTTATACCCACTCACACAGTGTGTTCTATAATATAAACAGAGTGTTATACCCACTCACACAGTGTGTTCTATAATATAAACAGAGTGTGAGCCCACTCACACAGTGTGTTCTATAATATAAACAGAGTGTTATACCCACTCACACAGTGTGTTCTATAATATAAACAGAGTGTTATACCCACTCACACAGTGTGTTCTATAATATAAACAGAGTGTTATACCCACTCACACAGTGTGTTCTATAATATAAACAGAGTGTTATACCCACTCACACAGTGTGTTCTATAATATAAACAGAGTGTTATACCCACTCACACAGTGTGTTCTATAATATAAACAGAGTGTTATACCCACTCACACAGTGTGTTCTATAATATAAACAGAGTGTTATACCCACTCACACAGTGTGTTCTATAATATAAACAGAGTGTTATACCCACTCACACAGTGTGTTCTATAATATAAACAGAGTGTTATACCCACTCACACAGTGTGTTCTATAATATAAACAGAGTGTTATACCCACTCACACAGTGTGTTCTATAATATAAACAGAGTGTTATACCCACTCACACAGTGTGTTCTATAATATAAACAGAGTGTTATACCCACTCACACAGTGTGTTCTATAATATAACAGAGTGTTATACCCACTCACACAGTGTGTTCTATAATATAAACAGAGTGTTATACCCACTCACACAGTGTGTTCTATAATATAAACAGAGTGTTATACCCACTCACACAGTGTGTTCTATAATATAAACAGAGTGTTTTACCCACTCACACAGTGTGTTCTATAATATAAACAGAGTGTTATCCCACTCACACAGTGTGTTCTATAATATAAACAGAGTGTTATACCCACTCACACAGTGTGTTCTATAATATAAACAGAGTGTTATACCCACTCACACAGTGTGTTCTATAATATAAACAGAGTGTGAGCCCACTCACACAGTGTGTTCTATAATATAAACAGAGTGTTATACCCACTCACACAGTGTGTTCTATAATATAAACAGAGTGTTATACCCACTCACACAGTGTGTTCTATAATATAAACAGAGTGTTATACCCACTCACACAGTGTGTTCTATAATATAAACAGAGTGTTATACCCACTCACACAGTGTGTTCTATAATATAAACAGAGTGTGAGCCCACTCACACAGTGTGTTCTATAATATAAACAGAGTGTTATACCCACTCACACAGTGTGTTCTATAATATAAACAGAGTGTTATACCCACTCACACAGTGTGTTCTATAATATAAACAGAGTGTTATACCCACTCACACAGTGTGTTCTATAATATAAACAGAGTGTGAGCCCACTCACACAGTGTGTTCTATAATATAAACAGAGTGTGAGCCCACTCACACAGTGTGTTCTATAATATAAACAGAGTGTTATACCCACTCACACAGTGTGTTCTATAATATAAACAGAGTGTTATACCCACTCACACAGTGTGTTCTATAATATAAACAGAGTGTTATACCCACTCACACAGTGTGTTCTATAATATAAACAGAGTGTTATACCCACTCACACAGTGTGTTCTATAATATAAACAGAGTGTGAGCCCACTCACACAGTGTGTTCTATAATATAAACAGAGTGTTATACCCACTCACACAGTGTGTTCTATAATATAAACAGAGTGTGAGCCCACTCACACAGTGTGTTCTATAATATAAACAGAGTGTGAGCCCACTCACACAGTGTGTTCTATAATATAAACAGAGTGTGAGCCCACTCACACAGTGTGTTCTATAATATAAACAGAGTGTGAGCCCACTCACACAGTGTGTTCTATAATATAAACAGAGTGTTATACCCACTCACACAGTGTGTTCTATAATATAAACAGAGTGTTATACCCACTCACACAGTGTGTTCTATAATATAAACAGAGTGTGAGCCCACTCACACAGTGTGTTCTATAATATAAACAGAGTGTTATCCCACTCACACAGTGTGTTCTATAATATAAACAGAGTGTTATACCCACTCACACAGTGTGTTCTATAATATAAACAGAGTGTTATACCCACTCACACAGTGTGTTCTATAATATAAACAGAGTGTGAGCCCACTCACACAGTGTGTTCTATAATATAAACAGAGTGTTATACCCACTCACACAGTGTGTTCTATAATATAAACAGAGTGTGAGCCCACTCACACAGTGTGTTCTATAATATAAACAGAGTGTTATACCCACTCACACAGTGTGTTCTATAATATAAACAGAGTGTTATACCCACTCACACAGTGTGTTCTATAATATAAACAGAGTGTTATCCCACTCACACAGTGTGTTCTATAATATAAACAGAGTGTGAGCCCACTCACACAGTGTGTTCTATAATATAAACAGAGTGTTATACCCACTCACACAGTGTGTTCTATAATATAAACAGAGTGTTATACCCACTCACACAGTGTGTTCTATAATATAAACAGAGTGTTATACCCACTCACACAGTGTGTTCTATAATATAAACAGAGTGTTATACCCACTCACACAGTGTGTTCTATAATATAAACAGAGTGTTATACCCACTCACACAGTGTGTTCTATAATATAAACAGAGTGTGAGCCCACTCACACAGTGTGTTCTATAATATAAACAGAGTGTGAGCCCACTCACACAGTGTGTTCTATAATATAAACAGAGTGTTATCCCACTCACACAGTGTGTTCTATAATATAAACAGAGTGTGAGCCCACTCACACAGTGTGTTCTATAATATAAACAGAGTGTTAGCCCACTCACACAGTGTGTTCTATAATATAAACAGAGTGTTATACCCACTCACACAGTGTGTTCTATAATATAAACAGAGTGTTAGCCCACTCACACAGTGTGTTCTATAATATAAACAGAGTGTGAGCCCACTCACACAGTGTGTTCTATAATATAAACAGAGTGTTTATACCCACTCACACAGTGTGTTCTATAATATAAACAGAGTGTTATACCCACTCACACAGTGTGTTCTATAATATAAACAGAGTGTTATACCCACTCACACAGTGTGTTCTATAATATAAACAGAGTGTTATACCCACTCACACAGTGTGTTCTATAATATAAACAGAGTGTTATACCCACTCACACAGTGTGTTCTATAATATAAACAGAGTGTGAGCCCACTCACACAGTGTGTTCTATAATATAAACAGAGTGTGAGCCCACTCACACAGTGTGTTCTATAATATAAACAGAGTGTTATACCCACTCACACAGTGTGTTCTATAATATAAACAGAGTGTTATACCCACTCACACAGTGTGTTCTATAATATAAACAGAGTGTTATACCCACTCACACAGTGTGTTCTATAATATAAACAGAGTGTTATACCCACTCACACAGTGTGTTCTATAATATAAACAGAGTGTGAGCCCACTCACACAGTGTGTTCTATAATATAAACAGAGTGTGATCCCACTCACACAGTGTGTTCTATAATATAAACAGAGTGTTATCCCACTCACACAGTGTGTTCTATAATATAAACAGAGTGTGAGCCCACTCACACAGTGTGTTCTATAATATAAACAGAGTGTTATACCCACTCACACAGTGTGTTCATAATATAAACAGAGTGTTATACCCACTCACACAGTGTGTTCTATAATATAAACAGAGTGTTATACCCACTCACACAGTGTGTTCTATAATATAAACAGAGTGTTATACCCACTCACACAGTGTGTTCTATAATATAAACAGAGTGTTATACCCACTCACACAGTGTGTTCTATAATATAAACAGAGTGTTAGCCCACTCACACAGTGTGTTCTATAATATAAACAGAGTGTTATACCCACTCACACAGTGTGTTCTATAATATAAACAGAGTGTTATACCCACTCACACAGTGTGTTCTATAATATAAACAGAGTGTAGACCCACTCACACAGTGTGTTCTATAATATAAACAGAGTGTGAGCCCACTCACACAGTGTGTTCTATAATATAAACAGAGTGTTATACCCACTCACACAGTGTGTTCTATAATATAAACAGAGTGTTATACCCACTCACACAGTGTGTTCTATAATATAAACAGAGTGTTATACCCACTCACACAGTGTGTTCTATAATATAAACAGAGTGTTATACCCACTCACACAGTGTGTTCTATAATATAAACAGAGTGTTATACCCACTCACACAGTGTGTTCTATAATATAAACAGAGTGTTATACCCACTCACACAGTGTGTTCTATAATATAAACAGAGTGTTAGACCCACTCACACAGTGTGTTCTATAATATAAACAGAGTGTTATACCCACTCACACAGTGTGTTCTATAATATAAACAGAGTGTGAGCCCACTCACACAGTGTGTTCTATAATATAAACAGAGTGTGAGCCACTCACACAGTGTGTTCTATAATATAACAGAGTGTTATACCCACTCACACAGTGTGTTCTATAATATAAACAGAGTGTGAGCCCACTCACACAGTGTGTTCTATAATATAAACAGAGTGTTATACCCACTCACACAGTGTGTTCTATAATATAAACAGAGTGTTATACCCACTCACACAGTGTGTTCTATAATATAAACAGAGTGTTATACCCACTCACACAGTGTGTTCTATAATATAAACAGAGTGTTATACCCACTCACACAGTGTGTTCTATAATATAAACAGAGTGTTATACCCACTCACACAGTGTGTTCTATAATATAAACAGAGTGTTAGCCCACTCACACAGTGTGTTCTATAATATAAACAGAGTGTTATACCCACTCACACAGTGTGTTCTATAATATAAACAGAGTGTTATACCCACTCACACAGTGTGTTCTATAATATAAACAGAGTGTTATACCCACTCACACAGTGTGTTCTATAATATAAACAGAGTGTTATACCCACTCACACAGTGTGTTCTATAATATAAACAGAGTGTGAGCCCACTCACACAGTGTGTTCTATAATATAAACAGAGTGTTATACCCACTCACACAGTGTGTTCTATAATATAAACAGAGTGTTATACCCACTCACACAGTGTGTTCTATAATATAAACAGAGTGTTATACCCACTCACACAGTGTGTTCTATAATATAAACAGAGTGTTAGCCCACTCACACAGTGTGTTCTATAATATAAACAGAGTGTTAGCCCACTCACACAGTGTGTTCTATAATATAAACAGAGTGTGAGCCCACTCACACAGTGTGTTCTATAATATAAACAGAGTGTGAGCCCACTCACACAGTGTGTTCTATAATATAAACAGAGTGTGATACCCACTCACACAGTGTGTTCTATAATATAAACAGAGTGTTATACCCACTCACACAGTGTGTTCTATAATATAAACAGAGTGTGAGCCCACTCACACAGTGTGTTCTATAATATAAACAGAGTGTTATACCCACTCACACAGTGTGTTCTATAATATAAACAGAGTGTGAGCCCACTCACACAGTGTGTTCTATAATATAAACAGAGTGTGAGCCCACTCACACAGTGTGTTCTATAATATAAACAGAGTGTGAGCCCACTCACACAGTGTGTTCTATAAATAAACAGAGTGTGAGCCCACTCACACAGTGTGTTCTATAATATAAACAGAGTGTGAGCCCACTCACACAGTGTGTTCTATAATATAAACAGAGTGTGAGCCCACTCACACAGTGTGTTCTATAATATAAACAGAGTGTTATACCACTCACACAGTGTGTTCTATAATATAAACAGAGTGTTATGCCCACTCACACAGTGTGTTCTATAATATAAACAGAGTGTTATACCCACTCACACAGTGTGTTCTATAATATAAACAGAGTGTGAGCCCACTCACACAGTGTGTTCTATAATATAAACAGAGTGTATAGCCCACTCACACAGTGTGTTCTATAATATAAACAGAGTGTTATACCCACTCACACAGTGTGTTCTATAATATAAACAGAGTGTTATACCCACTCACACAGTGTGTTCTATAATATAAACAGAGTGTTATACCCACTCACACAGTGTGTTCTATAATATAAACAGAGTGTTATACCCACTCACACAGTGTGTTCTATAATATAAACAGAGTGTTATACCACTCACACAGTGTGTTCTATAATATAAACAGAGTGTTATACCCACTCACACAGTGTGTTCTATAATATAAACAGAGTGTTATACCCACTCACACAGTGTGTTCTATAATATAAACAGAGTGTTATACCCACTCACACAGTGTGTTCTATAATATAAACAGAGTGTTATACCCACTCACACAGTGTGGTCTATAATATAAACAGAGTGTGAGACCCACTCACACAGTGTGTTCTATATATAAACAGAGTGTGAGCCCACTCACACAGTGTGTTCTATAATATAAACAGAGTGTTATACCCACTCACACAGTGTGTTCTATAATATAAACAGAGTGTGAGCCCACTCACACAGTGTGTTCTATAATATAAACAGAGTGTTATACCCACTCACACAGTGTTTTCTATAATATAAACAGAGTGTTATACCACTCACACAGTGTGTTCTATAATATAAACAGAGTGTTATACCACTC